>CM065703.1:2934540-2942040 GCA_017654935.2 Phymorhynchus buccinoides | reverse complement strand
TGTTGCACGTAACTTGAATTTCTCTTTTGGAGATATTAAAGTATACTTGAACTTGCACACACACACACACACACACACACACACACACACACACACACATACACACACACACACACATTGTGGTTGATTTTTCTCCAGTATATGCTGTATTTATTTGCGTTAATTGTTTTTCTTATTTATTTATGACGACAGGATGTAAAAAAGCTTTATCAAGCTTACTCTTTTATCGTCAATAAAGATCATTTTGACCTGACTTGAGTTGACACACACACACACACACACACACACACGCGCGCGCGCACACACACGCGCGCACACACACACACGCACACACGCACGCGCGCACACACACACACACACACACACACACACACACACGAAAAAACAAAAACAAAAAACAAATGCAACTCCAAGCGGCTGCAAAGTCCCCTCGCAGCTTCGCCGAGGTACTCCGAAATCGGAATGTGTCGGCTGTACACATACATAAAAACGCATCAAAACAGCACGTAACTACATAAAAACGCATCAAAACAGCACGTAAGTGAATAGTTTTTTGTTTGTGGCTCAAGCCACAAACCTATAACTCACTTTGTCGGTCGGTCGGTCTGTTTGTCTGTCTGTCTGTCTGTCTGTCGGTCGGTCGGTCCAAAATTGTCGCACTTCAAATCGAGGCTACACTTCAAAATTAATTGAGGCCACTCTTTAAAATGATGTATTTTAAAAGCGTACAAAATAATAAACATACGTAATACAGACACTACAACAGACACGACGAGTATGCGGTGCTTCTTTTGATGAGCATAAGTAGGATACATAGTTTTAAATGTTTTCCAAAAGATATAAAAAGTTACGAAATGGTGCAGAGATAACATTCTGGTTTACAGATTAAAATTATTGAAAAGCCAGGGGAGGTTACTCATGGTTGGAGTGGTAAAAATAGACCGCGTGCCACAAACTATTGCGATTTCGCGCTTGTTTATATATAGCCTTGGGGTTCGGACCCGTGATTTGAGCGCGCGCGATCACGCGCACACGCGCGCACAGAAAAATTCATGACAACTGTGTTATAGACCATTCATCAAGAAATGTTGTGAAAAAAACCTGCATTAAAATACATGCAAAACTTCGCGAGATATTAGCGATTATGTGTTTCGGGGTTTGAACCCCGTAACTGGCGCGACCTTGACCTTAATGTAAAACTAAATACATCAGTGGATAGCTTGCATCTTGGCAAACTAGTATACCAAATTTGATGATGATAGACTGAATAGTTTTTGAGAAAAACGTACGAATAGCCGGACGGACGGAGGCACGCCGGACGGACGGACGGACGGACAGACCAAAAACAATAGCTCCCCGAACCTTCGGCTCGGGGACTAAAAACATGCAACACATTTGGCAGAAAGAGCACCGGATGAACCAGGAAAAGCAGGTGACGCACAAACCAGTCAACACAGAGTCTGTATTTGTTTTGTTTTTGTTTAGTTTCTTTTCATTCAACTTTTTCTTGGCCTTTCATGTTTTTCATTCATTCATCTTTCTTATTGATGACAGTTATGCACGCGATTGTAAGTAAACACGTGAGAAAGAGCTCTCTGTCTATCTGTCCGTCTGTCGCTCTCTCTCTCTGTATCTGTCTCTCTCTGTCTCTGCCTCTCCCTCTCTATCTATATCTCTGTCTATGTCTCTCTCTCTCTCTCTCTGTCTCTGTCTCTGTGTCTCTCTCTCTCTCTCTCTCTCTCTCTCTCTTTCTCTCTCTCTCTCGCTTTCTCTCTCTCTCTGTCTGTGTGTGTCTCTCTCTCTGTCTCTCTCTCTCTCTCTGTCTGTCTCTGTCTCTCTTTCTCTCTCTCTGTCTCCCTCTCTCTCTCTCTCTCTCTCTCTCTCTCTCTCTCTCTCTCTCTCTCTCTCTCTCTCTCTCTCTCTGTGGCGGAGGGATGGTGGGGGGGGGGGGGGCAGTGGAGATTACAAGGGGATGACACTACACGTATCTGTATTATTAAAAAATCGGGACTTTACTGGTTTAGCACTGCCTCCGGGCATTGCCTCCAGTATTGTTCAATACTGCCATGGGGTTAAAACTGCCACGGGAATTAACTGCCACGGGGCGATTGCTAGTGTTAATTAAAGGATGCGTGATTTCAGGACGAACAGACAACCAGTTGTACACCACGGAACCTGCACAGATACAGACCGGTCTGTATTGACGAATAAGCCGAGAAGGCATCACGGTCGTGATGGTCATCCTATTAGCTCTGGGCTCTGAATGACACCTTGTGTAAATTCCCAAAATGTCCAGCCCATTTTATTACCCTTTGCCCTTTTCATCTTGTATTGAGAGGACGGAATAAAAACTGGGTAGGCGCCGCGCTTGCGGCGACGCGCTCTCCGAGGGAGAGCAGCCCGATTTTCACAGAGATAAGTCTCTGTGACTAGGATATACCAAATACCGAAAGCCAATGCAAACCATTACACGGTACACAGTACATGGCGTTATTATACGATATAACATAATAAAATAGATTATACTGTGGCACACTATATTACATTACTTACAGTAGGGTACAGCATAAACACAGCGCAGCACAGCACAGTACAACACAGCACAGCATTGTACACTACACCACACTGAATTGCACTACTCCACAACCCAACCCAACTCAATGTTCAACTGATGACGCGGATTTGACCGCCAGGGGGCAATCAAATCAGTAGGGGCTTATCACACGATATTCTTAGTTGGGCGTAGTGAGAGATCGTGTGATAAGCCCCTACTGGTTTGATTGCCCCCTGGATGTCAAATCCGCGTCCTAAGTTGCTCCATCTCCCCCCCCCCCCCCCCCCCCCCATCCATCCACGCTGCAACCCAATTAAATCAAACCGACGCAGACACTGCTGCCCACCATCCGTACCGGAAGTGACGTTTGTTGTCCACGGACCGCTTCCCGTACCGGAAGGGCATCTGCCTCTTGAGCCCAGAGCCTCGCTTTCCGTACCGGAAGGGGAAGGGGTTGCCTCGCTTGCTCAGGAAGGCAGAGGACGCCGAGAGATAACTCCCCTCCCCTGCTCCCGCCATGACGTCATCGCAGGGGCAGAAGAGGGAAACGCCATATTGGAAGCAGTCGGAGAGACAGTCCAGACCCAGGTCCTGGGTTTGTTGTAGGGCCTGGGCGGGGGAGGGAGGGCTGAGGAGGAGGGAGGTAAAGAGGAGGAGGAGGAGGGTGGAGGAGATAGCGGTGGTGATGGTGGTAGTGGTAGACATGATGCTGATTTTGTCTGGAACAAAGACGACCAAATTTGAGAAGCTCGTATGTGAAATGCAAAATGGGGTTAAAATCCGTGAAATGCACTCACGATCACGTACATCATTGCATGCACGCGCGTGAAAGCGTAGAGACAAACACACACACGCACACGCACACGTACGCGCGCGCGCGCACGCACACACACGAGAGAGAGAGAGAGAGACACGAATACGAATGCATAAGCTACACACACACACACACTCACACCGTGCACAGGCAATGCAAAATTGACACAATCAACAAGAAAATGAAACATTGGAACATGAAATAATTGACAGAGAACAAACACAGATATACAGAGATACACACGCACAAGATTGTCCACACATAAGACAAACAGATACAGTTTTATTTTTGAAAATCACGTTCCACAGTTTACCACCTGACACACACACACACACATGGACTTTAAATTTACATAAGATATTTTGGTGCAACTTATTTATGACACCTTTGTTTAGTCGACATTTCAAATCAAATGGTAGAATGTTGAGTTCTTTATAGTCATTGGTTTCAAGGGAGACGATTTAAGGAGTATGAGTTTAAGAGAACGTTTATATAATCTTTCAACATGTTTGAGTGTATTTTTACTAGCTGAATCCCAACACACATCAATACGAGCATGGAAAGAGAGTTTACGAGTAGAGTGAGAGAGAGAGAGAGATTTGCATGTGTTTTGACCATGATAAGAGATAGGAGAGAGAGAGATTTGCCTCTTTTGCTTTTGAAGATAGAGAGAGAGAGAGAGAGGAGAATTTAGAGAGAGAGAGCTCTGACCAGAGAGAGAGAGAGATTGAGAGACCGAGAGAGAGAGAGAGAGAGAGAGAGAGAGAGAGAGAGGAGAGAGAGAGAGAGAGAGAGAGAGAGAGAGAGAGCCTCTAATAGAGAGAAATACAGAGAGAGAGAGAGAGAGAGAGAGAGAGAGAGAGAGAGAGAGAGAGAGAGAGAGAGAGAGAGAGAGAGAGAGAGAGAGAGAGAGAGAGACGAACAGTATAAGCAAACTAACAGGGAAGGTATCACACACAAAAGCACAGTGATATCTTTCCCTTTCGTGTTCTTTCTTTCTGGCAGTCTAACGGACCGATTACCCCACGGTTCATTCGTCGTTAAAGGGAAGTAATTTTGGTTCTATTAATAAATCATCACCCTCGCAATCACCAGCAGAAAGAGTAAACAAAAGAGAAGTTACAATTGTCAACGAGGAGCGATTAACGTAACATTATACATCTGTATTGTTACTAATTCGGGACTTTACTGGTGTTGCACTGCCTACGGGCATTGCCTCCAGGATCGTTCCCACCATCTTTATATCTACTAATGTCCCATATGTGTCTGTTTCAGACCGGAGGACGTTAACCCTTTCACCGCCAATGTCGCATTTTTGCACCACAATGGTTTAACACCCATGTCACTAAAAAGCATCAAACCAGGGCCTGTTATCTGTTTAGACCCTATTTTGTGTAATGTTGTGAGGTAAGGATAGGCCTAATGTTATACATGACACAGAGGAATTTGAAATACTGCAGACATTTTTTCTCTGTGATTCAGGTAAGCTTAATGATTTTTGTGAGCTGAAAAATGGCTGGCGGCGAAAGGTTAAACGGATTTTCACGCGATTAACGTGGACAAAAGAAGCACGAAGACTTTGGACTGCAGTAGGTCAAGACAGTAACAGGACATGTTCTTCACGTGTTGGCGTCTTTCACTAATAGAGGGAGTGAAGAAAATGAATCCATCTCCCCATAATTCTTGTGGGCAAAGAAAAGGCCATCATCATCATCTTCGTCGTCGTCATCGTCGTCGTCGTCATCGTCATCATCATCATCAACATCATTATCGGTGTCGGTGTCGTCATCATCATCATCCTCGTCGTCGTCACCATCATGATCATCACAATCATATTCATAGTCTTCTTCTTCGTTGACGTCATCGTCATCATCACCATCACCATAATCGATAATTCATTACAATAGATTTGTGAAAATGAAACGGACAGTGCGCTGCCAAAGCCAATAAATAAGGACGTTTATTAGAATTTCAACTGCCGTAAATATTATGAATTATTTTGCAGTTTGTCAAAATGTCTGCAAGTAATTCGTTCATTCCTCAATATATTTTATGTCCATGTCTCTTTTCCACTTCGTTTCCATGTTCATTTTTTTCTCTAAGCTAATTTTGCGCGTTGTCTTCTTCTATTAATTGACTCTGCTGTTCGCCCCATCCTTGCAAAACATTCTTCAGTTGCTTTACTTATGTCAAAACATTATGCACAATTTTTATTTTTTTAATGAAATTATTTTACAGTTTAAAGGTTATGTTTAAAAACATTTAAAGACACACCGACCCACCACGATTAAGTCCCTTGGTTTTTTTTCTGGGTAACTGTGACCCACATACAAATTCCCCCAACTTCAAATTGAGGCTGCTCTTTAAAGTGATGTTTCGTTTTGAATTTGGGGGTATTGGTATGGGAGTCACACCTGGTCAAAATAAGATTTCTTGCCAGCTATAAGAGGGAAAACACGTGAAACCCGTGATTTTGGTGGGTCTTTATAACACAGCTTTTATTTATTGTTACATTGACTGTTTACGGTTTGGTTAGTTAGGATAATGACCGAAGAAATATGATGAGCATTTATCGAAAGTTTGTAGTAGACAGCAAACATATTACGCTTAAAAATGACAACTAAATTAAGTTAGAAATAATCAACTTTCACCTGCTAAAATAACAGAACAAGCTAACACGAAACAACAGGAAACAACCCCCCAATGAAAAACAAATACATAAAACAAAAACAAAGATCTCACGTTAGAACGCAATCATACTAAACCCAGATATAGGGGAAGACGGGGTAAAAAGCGCATGGGCGGGTAAGAAGCCCACCCCAATTATCTCATGAAATAAAGAAAATTTCAGTCAAATTTGCCCATGAGACGAATGCTAGACATTAACGCTCGTCTCATGGGCAAAATGAGACTGAAATTTGCTTCATTTCATGAGATAATTGGGGTGGGCTTCTTACCCGCCCATGCGCTTTTTACCCCGTCTTCCCCTAGTTTTTATATAGGGAGGGTCAAATTACGTAACCCTATACGACCCAATCTGCTATTCAATCAAAGACAGGCGGAGCGTGGTCAGACAATGGGGTGCTTTCCAGTCAGCACAAAAGAAAGACCGACCCCCGGAGTCTTATATTTCCCACAAAGACGTCTTTACCATGCTTAATGGACCCGCCGGGGAAGAGACTCATTTATCTCCCTCTTCCTTTCTTTTCGTGGGAGTTGTTTCCCTTGACCTGTCTTCAAACATTGTCTGCCAGTTGCAGCTGAATTATTTCCCTTCTTTTCCGTGAATTCATTACAGTTGTTATTGCGAGCCGCTTATTGTTTGTTCATGAAAACACAATATTTCTATTTATAACAGTCTTTCGCATTGTTTTATTTGTTAATTTATGAATGTGTGACGTGAGTGCTGTCATATTAAAAAATAAAGGCTGAGGGTTTTTTATTTGTAAATTGAAATGCCAACATTGTCTTGGCTCGACTTTAAAGTTGACCTTGGGTCAACTAAATTTCTTGTTAGTATGGTATATGGGGGATACAGACCATATGCTTAAAAGATTTGTTATCATTGGTTGCTGTTATAATAGAGGGGCACAGAGGTAACGCGTTCGCCTCGTGCACGATAAACCCCGAGTTTGAACCTGGGTACAGGGGATTTTTCTTCTCACTCTGCACTAGGCCTGAACGTGCAGTCCTTTCCTTCCTCATCAGTCACACAAACATCGCACGCAAAAAAATAAAAGGGTGGCGCGCCTCTGGCTGCGACGCGCTCTCCAGGTGGGAGCAACCCGAATTTCACAGAGACGCCTCTGTGACTATAAAATACAAAATAAAATAAATATATATTAGCCTTAATTTGGGACCATCAATAAACAGAGAAAGTTACAAAATGACCCCACGGTAAAAGAATATCGTGTATACGTTAAGGGGCCGCTACATGATTCACGTGAAATACTTCCGTCTAAAAAAAAACTCCACTATTTTCGTTAACTATAGGCCTACCCACGATTACCCCAATGAATAAAATTAATATTAATGTAATACGCGAATCAAATCAACAACAACAACATACAGTATTTATACGGCGCTCATTCTTGATAGAAATCAAATCAAAGCGCACACACACGTTAGCATC
>CM065703.1:2902040-2907040 GCA_017654935.2 Phymorhynchus buccinoides | reverse complement strand
ATACAAGATGTGAAGCATGCATAGTTACAAAATGTGAAGCAACATAGTTTTAACATACATTAGGGATACGACCAGCAACTAACAGAAAACATCTCTGCTTTGTTGCAGAGACACCGTCTCCATAGAAAACACAATAGTTAGAAAGTTAAAGACCCACCACATCCATGATTTGACGGTTTGAATTCTAGGAAACCAGAACAAAATGAGTGTTGCAATCTCTGTAAAGGGTGTTTTCCTGGTGATCTCGACGTGTTTCTACAAAAACGCATCCGTCAGGGTGCCCCTTTAAGCGGATTTGTTGTTTGTGTTGTTCCTAGACATGTGCTTTCGTCTGCTTTTACTGCTCCTGGTTCTAGCAGAAAGGGAGTACGTTGGAATGGGAACAAGGGCCTGTATGTTTCTCTGTCTGTCTGTCCGTCTGTGTGTGTGTGTGTGTGTGTGTGTGTGTGTGTGTGTGTGTGTGTGTGTGTGTGTGTGTGTGTGTGTGTGTGTGTGTGTGCGTGCGCGTGCGTGTGCGTGCGTGCGTGTGTGTGTGCGCGCTTGCTTATGTGACCGAAATGTGTTCCAGCTCATAGCGCCTAAACCACCGAACCGATCGTAACAAAACTTGGTACAATGCTGCCTTAAGCCATGCAGTTGCGGCACGCAAGGTCAGATTTATAGAATAACAAGCCATATTAATGTGATTCCAGTAAGATTTTTTAAAATATTCGAACGAACGAAAAATGGTGTTTTACGTCCTCTCGGTCTGGAACAGACACATATGGGACATTTGTAAATACAAAGATGGTGGGAACGATACTGGAGGCAATGCTCGGAGGCAGTGCAATACCAGTAAAGTCCCGATTTTTTAACAATACAGATAAGTGTAGCAGTAACCACGCCTCGGCTAAACCTCATCGGCTATGGTACCGCCACATTAACAATTAATATGTATAATTAGTATGTTAATATTTGAATCATGGTTCACGTGAAATTCGTGTACTGGGTACACTGGAGTATACAGAGCGAAAGTAGTAGAAGTATTGCTGGACGGGAGTATTTCAGGTGAATCATGACTCGCATCGTCACGATCGCATCGCATTGATACAGAATCGTATGCAGTGTAGCGTACCCTTAAAGACCCACCAGATCACGTGTCAAAATCACGGGTTTCACGTGTTTTCCCTCTTATAGCTGGTAAGAAATCTTGTTTTGACCAGGTTGGTTTCCCATACAAATGCCCCCAAATTCAAACCGAAACATCATTTTAAAGAGCAGCCTCAATTTGAAGTTGGTGACATTTGTATGTGGGTCACAGCTACCCAGAAAAAACCGAAGGGACTTAATCGTGGTGCGCCAGTGTGTCTTTAACTGTTTAGGAGTGACCCATTTTGTGTTGCGAACCATCCTAGCAGTTCTTATTTTCTGTCCATATAATACATAGATCACAATAGAGGTGTAGAGTGGCACAGAGGTAACGCGTTCGCTTCGTATACAATAAACTCGAGTTCGAACCTGGGTACAGGGGACTTTCCCTCTCACTCTGCAATACTACTACTACTACTACTACTACTACTACTACTACTACTACTACTACTACTACTACTACTACTACTACTACTACTACTACTACTACTACTACTAGGGGAAGACGGGGTAAAAAGCGCATGGGCGGGTAAGAAACCCACCCCAATTATCTCATGAAATAAAGAAAATTTCAGTCAAATTTGCCCATGAGACGAATGCTAGACATTAACACTCGTCTCATGGGCAAAATGAGACTGAAATTTGCTTCATTTCATGAGATAATTGGGGTGGGCTTCTTACCCGCCCATGCGCTTTTTACCCCGTCTTCCCCTACTTATATAGCGCATAATCTTGCTAAGCAACTCAATGCGCTTTCACTCACCATTCACACTATCAGCAACAAGATGCACATTATACAAACGTTTCTAGACGACTAGCTCAAGTATTATCACCATATCTATACGAAATTAATAAATATAAGAATGAATAGCATTAATATAGAAAACACACCGCATGTAAACATAACACATAGCGCATAGAGGCTTAAAGGTGCGCGCTATAGAAATCTACTTAATAAATAATAAAATAAATAAATAAAGAAACACAACCCACTGTCCCCTGCCCCCACTCCCTCCCCTCCCCCCCCTCTCCTCTCCACTACCCCCCCCCCCCCCCGTCTCCCTGCCACCCCTCCTCCCTCCCCTCCCCTTCACTAGGCCTTACGGTCTGAACGTGGAGTCTTTCGGACGAGACGATAAACCGAGGTCCCGTGTGCCCATGCATACACGTTAAACCTACTGGCAACGAAAAAGTTGTCATTTGGTCAAAAGTACCCACACCCCCACCCTTTGCTTACTCATCAGTCACAGAATAATCGCACGCGAATAAAACTAAATAAAAAAACCGGGTGGCGCGCTTCTGGCTGCGACGCGCTCTCCAGGTGGGAGCAACCCCAATTTCACTGAGACGCCCATGTGACTATAAAGTACCAAATAGTAACACTCTGAACGACCCCAATAAAGCAGCTTTTTAGGAATAGCTAACACGCAAAATATATTTCGAGATCAGTGCTGAAAGAGACTATTAAGACATTTCCCACGCCGTAAGAAGACATTGGTTTTTATTTCGCTTGGCAAGTTTCTGTGGGATGCAACGACTTTCGAAGAACAAGACATAGGAAGGGTACTCTGTGCTTCAGCCTATGGGGTTGGTTGGCGTTTGAAGATCTAATTTTTATATTTTGCAGTTTTGAAGTCCTCTATGACTGCTAGAGTGGAGATATATTTTTAGCTTGATATTCCTCACACACATATATATATATATATACACGCGATTGCGCGTGCACACATATTCACATGCATACAGACACACGCACTCACGTATGAAAACGCACGCATGAACACACACACACGCGCACGCATGCTCGCGCACACACAAGTGTACGTGTACGCACTGACACACACATACACAAATATACACACATTCACGCACGCACGTACATATACTCACATACATACATGCATGCGCACAAACACACTCGCATACATACAAACATACGCATACTCACGCGCACGCTCACGTGTTCGCACACAAGCACACACCTACACACAGAGACACAGACACACAGAGAGACACACAGACAAACACATACACAAACACACACAGACACATACTTTGAAAGTCGTCTTCTCTTTACATTTCGCAAAAAGAAAGTCCACACAAGCGCGGGGAAACACGCACGCGCGCGCACACACACACACGCGCACGCACGCACCCCCCCCCCCCCCCCAACACACATACACCCCCCCCCCCCCCCACCCACACACACACACGCACGCGGCCCCCCCCACACACACACACACACACAGACACACACACACAACACACACACACACACACACACACACACACACACACACACACACACACACACACCCACACACCACACACACACACACACACATACACACACACACACACACACACACACACACACAGACACACACACACATTTAGTCCAGTCCATTTCTCAGCACCTAGCAGTCACCTTTTCTGTAACGTAGTTTTCTCAACGTGGTTGATGGCATGCATAAAACCAGAGAACATTAATCAAACTGCAAGGTTTCTATCTCCGATGTAGTTCAATGGTGTTGCAACCTCGTTATCTTAGCATTCTGTTGGCAAGTTTTTGCACTTTATGGTAGTCTATGAGCATTCTCCTGCCTACTTCTCCATCTATGTCTTTGTCTCTCTGTCTCTATCTCTGTCTGTCTCTCTCCCTAATCTACCTGTCTGGCTGTCAGTTTGTCTCTCCTTCTTTCTCCCTTTCTGTCTGTCTCTGTGTGTGTCTGTCTGCCTCTTACTTTGAAAGGCGTCTTCTCTCTAAATGTCGCAAAAAGAAAGTCCACATAAGCGTGGGGACACACGCACGCACATACACATACACACATACACACACGCACGCACACACATACACACAGACACACACGCACACGTGCACACACACACACATACACACACGCGCGCACGCACACACACACACACATACACACCACGCACACACACATACGCACACGCACACACACACGCACGCACACACACACACGCACGCACACACACATACGCACACACACACACACACACACACACACACACACACACACATACATACACGCACACGCACGCACGCACGCACGCACACACACACACACACACACACACACACACACACACACACACACACACAGTTTTTGCTTTTTTTCAAGTGTCAATACAAACCCATTTAGGAAAACTGTGTTACAACAAAGTTTCAAAAACTATGTTGTCAGCAAACACTGAAGTTAAAAAACAAACAAAACATATTGAAGAAGAAAGAGGATTTAGACTAGAAAAAATAAAACCAAATATAAGAATTTCGATTCCACAAGTAATTCCTCAACACAAGACCAAAATGAAAGATAGCGTGGATGACAACATGATCAAATAAATATTAGAACCAATTTGCAAATATAACATACTAGTAAGTAAACTCGGCTTTGCCCGGGCGGTAAAGATGCGCCCCCCCCCCTCCCTCCTCCATTTCTCGGTTCTTTCCATTTTTTTCAGTCTTGCCTTTCTTACTGTAGATTGAGTACTTCATTCTCTATCGTTTGCTATATACAAGACTCATTTCCATCCATTTACATAATGAAACACATGCATTCAATAACAGCAGAAGATAAAGGCAAGACGGAAAAAAGCAATGAACCAGGACTGTGACAAATGCTTCGCGGCTGTTGTGTGTACTGCACTACATAAGGGGGGGGGGGGGTGGGGGGGGGTAGATAATGGGGGGTGTTTCTATTAGCCTGGCCTTTATAGACAGATTAAAGCTTTACCATATGGGACATTACTTATTTATAAAGTTGCGGTAAAATGGCCTTTATATCATGACTGCGAATAATTATTCAACAAAGATAATTATCTGAAAAGGTTAATAAAATACAGCTTAA
>CM065703.1:2887040-2897040 GCA_017654935.2 Phymorhynchus buccinoides | reverse complement strand
ATGGCTATACAAACAAAACTAGACAAGATAGCTCCATTCTGTGTCTTGTGTATTGACTCTTTGCTCTATCTTGCGAAACCATAATCTCAATTTCTGCCAAACTCCCATTATATCTGATTTTCCCATGCACTATCACATTAATGTTTATACAAACTTCTGGTATCCGGGATACGGGTGGACGTAATGCGTGCCGGGCCACCTTGTCCTTGGAGGCAGGTAGACGTGCTTGGTGACTTCCCAGCGGGGCTGAGTGCTGTTCAAATACCTCAGCACCACCAGCGGAGCCCGGGGGTCCACTGGGCCCCAGTTGTCGATGAAGAACTGAACCCTGAAGTTCAGGGAGGCAGCCTTAGGGTGATGGGCAAATGCCTGCTGAAAGGAAAAAAACCAAACCAATAAACAAGAAAACAAAAATGAAAAGTCTTCTTCTTCGTGGATCGCGCAGACAGTTTCCTGTCACTGTTTGTTCACTGTTATGAGCGCAGATGCGACATGCTGCAGTCATGCGACTAAGAAACATGTTAGGCCTGGCATGTTTTTTTCGGCTGCAGAAAATCTGTGTAAGAGTTTCTAGAGAAACAAATCCTAAATAAGTGGAAGAAAGACGGATAAACGTTTACGAACATAGGGAAAATTCGGACACGTGCGCAAATCTTTCCCCTTCTTTGTTTCACTTATTTATGGATTGCGCACGGGTTTCTGCATGGAATATCCGCTTATGTGTGTACACGGCCTTAGGCGGAAAGATAGTAGATGACAATAAGCAAAGGGAAAAGACAAGAGTAAAAAGAGTGACAGATTAGATGAAGTTACAAGTGTAGAATCTACAGAAGGTGGGGCAACTATTTGTGCGAAAGACACCCCCCACACCCACCGTCAATTGCCCCACAGTTAATAATTTCCAGAGAAAAAATACCCAGGCCAGTTTTCCACAGTTGTGTGGTTCATATGTTTAGGGAGAGAAACTGTAGAAATGTGACCCGTTGTCACGAGAAATAAGTCCTAATATGAAATCAATCAGGTCACCATAATGTAGCCTACATGCCTACCACAACTGAAACGATAACTATTTTTGTTTATATATAGAGATTTAAGGAATCAACATAGACAGAAAGAACTGATAAACAGAGCGGGAGGGTGTTAATCTACACCCTTGCCGAGAAATCCATGTACAGACCCGTGCCACCTGCTTCAGCATTTTACCAACATGGCGGTCGATGGACACAAACACCCATGCAGACAAAAATAATTAATAATAAAACCTCTTCCGAATATTTTTTCTCCTTTCAGCTCCTCCGAAATCGGAATGTGTCGGCTGTACGCAGCGGGGAGACCAGTGAAAACTGAAAACCAGACACATATGTACCTTACCCATTATGGCCATATGGCCTGGGAACACAGAGGAAGAGGAAGAAGACGGATGCAAAATGTTTGTGGGTGGGTGGGTGGGATGGGATGGGGGAGGGGGAGTGGGGGGGTAGTGGTTCTACCTGGAAAAAGGGCTGCAGTTTTGAAAAGTCACGTGGCACGATGACCTCATCTGTGTCCAGATCCATGACGTAATCGTAGCCAGCCGACCGCAGGGCGCAGTCCAGGAGAGGAAACGAATCGTCGCTGCCGAACTGGGCATAGCCACGACCGTCCACGATGGAACGAGCCCACGGCCTTCCTGCCAGAACCAAAGACGCTTAACTTAGCGCAAAGACAAAGCACTTTTGTCCAAACTTGAAGGTCCGGGGGGGGGGGGGGGGGGGGGCGGGGGGGGGGGGGGGCGGGGGGGGGGGGGGGGGGGGGGGGAGTGGCAGTCCAAAGACTCACCACGTCACGTGTATTTTCCCTCTCTCCGTCTAAAAGATTTCTTAAGATTTCCTACCAGAGAGAGAGGGAAAACACGTGTGTTGTGTGGTGTGGTGTGGTGTGGTGTTTTTTGTGCGTTTTTGCGCGCGCGCGTGTGTGTGTGTATGTGTGTGTGTGCGTGTGCGAAGCCATTTTTGACATTCTCTTATTTTCTACTGCTGTTTTGTGTGGGTGTGTGGGTGTGTGGGTGTGTGGGTGTGTGTGTGGGTGGGTGGGGGGTTATTCATTTATTTGTTTATTATTGTAAGCGCTTAGGGCTTGTTTAAGAATAAGCGCATATAAATGCTCGTTAATATTATTATTATTTTCACACATGGACGTGGTGGGTCTTTGACACGTGGCTTCACTCACATTACTTTTGCGAGTAGTGTGATAAGCGGTCAGGCTGTGATGGGTCTTTGCATAAGCTAACAGGTGTCTTTGAGAATAAAGCAAGACCGAAACGCCATGCCATATGACACGTGCTCCCAGTTCAATAGCAATGAAGAAGGAAGAAACACTCTGTTTGATCTACTGGGGAGTGGGAACCATAACCTCATAAGGAATTGATTCCCTTGATTTTACTAAGTCTTCTTCTCCCGTGAACATTTTTTGGTCTAAAGATGTTTCTTTTTTGTGTGTGAAAAAAGAACTGTCACCCTTGTTTCTTTAGAATTAGGCCTTTGGGTAAAAGTAAATAATGGGTATCATCGTCGCGACGTCGGAGATCATTCTGCCAATTTTCACTAAGCTTGGTACAGTTGTTTAGCCACTACGAGGTGTGAGCCATCCCGTCACACTTTGACACATCGAGACAGAGAGTGGAGGGACAGAGACACACCGACCTTCGTTTAATTCTAAGGCACTCCTGTTCCTATAGAACTGGGACTGGGAAAAAAGGGCATTCTAATAACCTAAAAACAAGAAATGGTATTTACAAAGAAGGTCAACGGAAAACATAGCCTTTAAACTCCTGAAATTATGAAAACATAAGGTAGTAGTTTAGTTTAATGGCTAAGATACTTTCCTGTGGTGCCATCTATCCAAGGGATATAACCCCCGACCAGGTTATGAGAAAAGGGAAACAAGATGGCAAACCTCATAGATGTACTCTCAGTAGATGGTGGGTTCTTTTTCCACTTCATCCCGCCTTACACTCTATCCCCAGGACCATCCTTTCTTTTTACAAGTAGCTTTTTATGCTCCAGAATATTTGTTGACCCCCCACCCCCACTCCATGACATTTTCACACGGTGACACCCACCAAGATTGACACAACAATGGAATGTTGGCTTTCTCTTTATGAAAAGCCTAAGTATTGACATTCAAAACGACCATATTCAATGAAGTCTATGAGTCAACCTGGCATTGCAGTATCTCCAGGATCGAAGCACTATCTTTAGTTTACACATATACCTGTACTAGGTCGGAGGACATTAAACTCCTCATTTTTCCTTCTGAAAAAAAGCCTTTCCCAGGCAAGAGATTTATAAATTATGGTTTAGGCTGAAAAGCGGCCGAAAAATGCTGTAAAAAGGTTGCAACTCCCTGAAACGTATGCTGTATTGTAACCCAAAGCCTTAAAAACAGCATTAGAAGTAGAATTGATATATTTAGTTCCAATGTATTCACTCATACGAAGTATTTCTATACTCATTTGGACTGTTGTAATCTAAATATGACCTCTGGGGCCATCCAAAAGCCTGAAATCAGCCTACAGGCTGAAAAATATCATGTCTGTTTCCTTTTTCCTTTTGTTTTCTCAGGAGGCGCTGTGAAATATATTCTGTACCTTAACAAGGGAGTGATCAAAGCTTTGGTTAAAAAAGGAACAAAGAGCTATGTACATGCGCTACAACTGTATGTCAAAGCACTGTGGTTTTTTTTCGATCGCTCAGATATTTTCTTGTTATAGGAGTTCGCTGATGCGTCATGCTGCTGTTATTTTCTAATAGTTAGGCCCAGCAAGGGCCAGCATGGCCACCTTCGGCTGGAAGAAATCTTTGTAAGAGTTTCTAGAACATAGGCAGGAGAATGGACCAGTAAGGCAGAATGATAGTACGTAACAGTAAGCAAAGAGACAAGGCAGAGTCAAAGAGAGTGATAGATTAGAGGAAGTTACAAGCACAGAACGTCCAGAAGGTGGCGAAGCTATTCGTACTAAAAGACCCACTACAGGTATCCCCACGGGGAACTCACCGGGTAGTTTGTATGGCAACAACTCCAGCAGACCCTCGTCTTGGTAATAGCGCAGAACTTTGTACACCGCTTCAGTGTTGCCCAGATCGAAGAGCTGAACGTGGTCCACCCCTAGAAGACGCTGCACTTCAAACCACTCCAGGAGTTTTCCAGGATCGAGCTTGAAGCCGTAAGCCGTCTTGGCACAGATGGCCACCTTACCGGGTTCCCTCCGCGGTAGATGCACGGGCAGGTATTTCTTCACGTCGCCAGGGCAAGCCGCGAGGGGCGACAGTGTGGCGTAGTTTTCACGAAGTTCTTCTTTAGTAAATGGAAACCAGCAACGATAGACAACTCCAACTGCATCCGATAACTTAGTGCTTGAAACATCATGTAAATCGTTGTACTCGACGGCTACCAATCGTCCGAAAAATACTTGGTCCGATGAGGCAAGCTTTGAGCAGCAGGTCAGTTTCAGGGGTTGTTGTCCATCCACGAAGCTGACAAAGTGAACGTCGGTGCCATTCGGGGGTGTTCCGTGCAGGGCGATAACAGCGGAGTAGAGGTACACGCGACGAATGAACGTTGGGTCGTGTGGATGGGTGGTAGTCCATGCTGGAAACAGTTCCACCTGAAAATACAGTATTACAAGAATACCAAAAACAAAAAGCATTGATATGTTGCAAACATTCATCAGGGGAAACTATTTGATTTCAGTTTGCTTTAAATCCCAGTTAACAGTTTAATGATCATTTTATTTCATGTAGCGCTAAAAATCAATACACAAGTATTCTCAATGCGCTTTACAAAAGCAACTAATATAACTAAGAAGAGCATGTCGTAAACTCAGCAAGACAGACAGGCATGTAAACAACATTCCACAGGCACAGACATGAAAGTAGTAACAGTAAGGTCATTGATTCTTACTTATAAATGATATTCCCTCTTCCCTATCAAGCACTGTCACCCTCTGAAAGCAACTCACCCTCATTATGTGACCCCTGGCCTATTATGCATCAAACACATCAAATCATCTCACATTTTGCAAGCCCGCGGTATAATTACAAATTGTAAAACACATTGTATCTGCGTGGTGCATCTTCAGAATGTCCACGAGAATATTCCAGAGTGTTGTGCCAGCATGGGTGAAAGTGAAGCATTCTCCCAATCCTGAAACGACACGTTTCAATGTTGTCTGAACCTTCTCAACCCTGAAGTGATGACCGCATTAAAGATAATTTCCAATCTCTCTGCGTGTCTGTGTATACAGGCTGGGTGGGGATAATGTTATAATTGCATGTCTATCATCTTGTTCCTCATTAATTTTGCCATCAATTTTGGTAGAAATGTTTGAATTTAGATACCGTGGTTTTAGATGACAAGATGGACAATCCTGAAGACATTTTTCTGTCAGCTTTTTCAATCATGATTTCAGGAGCATGACTGTTCTGAACTACCTTCACCCACGCAAATGTCAACTTCAATGTTGTATACAGTCACATGAGGTTGGTGCATGGGCCAACGTGTGTATGTGGGTGAGGAGGGCGAGAGGATTGATAGATCCTTGCTGTTTCCCCCCTGGACAGTGTACATGCTTATGGCAAAGACTGAGGGGGGGGGGGGGGGGGGAGGGGGTAGGGAGGTAGGGGGGTAGGGGGGGAAGTGGGTCTGGATCCCAGGAAAATCATCTTCCCAGGAAAATCATCTCCCTAGATCCGGCAAGAAAGAAAGAACGAAAGAAAGAACCAGCCAAAGACAACAAGAAAGAGCCACGCAACAACAACAACAACAACAGCAACAACAACAACAACAACAGCAACAACAACAACAACAACAACAGCAACAACAACAACAACAACAACAACAACAACAACAACAACAACAACAACAACAACAACAACAACAACAACAACAACAACAACACAACAACAACAACAACAACAACAACAACAACAACAACAACAACAACAACAACAACAACACAACAACAGCAACAACAACAACAACAGCAACAACAACAACAACAACAACAACAGCAACAACAACAACAACAGCAACAACAACAAAAGTCTTCCCTACCAAAGATGGCAGCCGGGGCGATTAACTATTACCAACCTTGATGTGTTTCTGGTCGTTGGTTAAAGGAGAGTGGTACACACTCTTCTCCAGCTCTTCCGTCGATTTCTGGGCGCGGGAAGTAGGAGTCCCTTGTTGAATTTCTTTTCCAATGTAAAAACTGCCGATCCTGAAGAAACTCTTTGGCTTCTGAAAAACGACCGAACGACCGAACGAGCGAAATGTTATCTATCCAGGTAATAAGGGAAAGCTTTTTTACACTCAGTCCTGTTGCAATGGGCTCTTTCGGTGGACTTATCGTCCTAAGCCCTTGACCCAGTTTCAATAAGAGGCCGCTTTTTTTTAGCAATGCCAAACACATTCTCTCTTTCTCTGTGTGTCGCTCTCTCTTGCGCGCACATGGCAAACATAGAATTTGCTTGTTATTTGGCAAAGGGAACTAATATAATCCGGGATTGTGATCTCCAGTTGGGCAACCAGAAGCGCTCCGCGGTACCAGCGGTGTGTGCGAATAATGGTAGGTGAAAACAATGGTATGTCAGTTGGCAACCAGAAGCGCTCCGTGGTACCAGCGGTGTGTGCGAATAATGGTAGGTGGGAACAATGGTATGTCAGTTGGCAACCAGAAGCGCTCCGTGGTACCAGCGGTGTGTGCGAATAATGGTAGGTGAAAACAATGGTATGTCAGTTGGCAACCAGAAGCGCTCCGTGGTACCAGCGGTGTGTGCGAATAATGGTAGGTGGGAACAATGGTATGTCAGTTGGCAACCAGAAGCGCTCCGTGGTACCAGCGGTGTGTGCGAATAATGGTAGGTGAAAACAATGGTATGTCAGTTGGCAACCAGAAGCGCTCCGTGGTACCAGCGGTGTGTGGGAATAATGGTAGGTGAAAACAATGGTATGTCAGTTGGCAACCAGAAGCGCTCCGTGGTACCAGCGGTGTGTGCGAATAATGGTAGGTGAAAACAATGGTATGTCAGTTGGCAACCAGAAGCGCTCCGTTGTACCAGCGGTGTGTGGGAATAATGGTAGGTGAAAACAATGGTATGTCAGTTGGCAACCAGAAGCGCTCCGTGGTACCAGCGGTGTGTGGGAATAATGGTAGGTGGGAACAATGGTATGTCAGTTGGCAACCAGAAGCGCTCCGTGGTACCAGCGGTGTGTGGGAATAATGGTAGGTGGGAACAATGGTATGTCAGTTGGCAACCAGAAGCGCTCCGTGGTACCAGCGGTGTGTGGGAATAATGGTAGGTGGGAACAATGGTATGCTCCGGTTAAACCACACATGACAGAAATAAAAATTAAAAAAATCTACAAAATATATATCAAACATGTAGTTTGTTTCTTTGAAAGTGAGAATCTGGGTATGTAACTAAGAATTACTTCAAAATAGCTGGCTCTATAGATGACACACCATTGTTTCGCTTGCGACTGTTTTCATGCTTTAAAACATGTGCTTACCGAGTGCGACGACCTCAGTGAAATAAGATAAAAAATATTTTACAAAGATGTTACTCGGTAAGCTTCTTAGAGATGTTCAAGTATCTGTGATATTCGAGTTTTTAAAGAAAGTGAACATTTTTTTATAAGATTTAGTTTTATCGTTTTTTAGAAATGTGTTGGCGGTTTAACGTGGGAGAACTGTTCTATTTTGTGCTTTGACACACAGTGAATAGCTCCGATATCACCGTTGATGGTGGAAGGGGCTTGTCTCTTTTAACTATCTATCTATCTATCTATCTATAGATGACAACTATGGAATGGTCATCCAAGAGACATAGTGCTACTTTATTAAATTAGCCAAAGACACCCAGAGTTGCTCCCCTTGACTTGCCAAAGCAGCCATATTGAAAGCATATTGAAAACCCAAAGTAGAAACCAGAAGCAATGTGATTATTGAGCAAAATGCAGACAAGCGCAATCAAATAGTTTATTTAAAACATTTGGACATTCCTCTAGCCAGCGCATATTATTATTATCAACAGTTTGAAGGCGCTTGAAAGTACTGACGTGATGCAATGTACTGGGTGAGCCGAAATTAGAGACAAAGTGACCTTGGGTGCCTGGGTCAGGTGATTTGCTGCTGAAGCTACTTAAAACTATTATTGGTACAAAGGAGACAATATGTGCTGGTTAAATATATCGTTTGGTGAGTGATTTGATTGAAAAAGACACGTACAAATTGACAAAATGGCTGCTAGGTTGGGGGCTAATGAGCAAAAATAAAAAGCATACATGTTAGTGTGTAGTCACAAAAACCCGCAGCCCAGTAGAATGTGGTTTTCTCACGTTGGAAGCTCTGCGTAGACCTACTCAACATATGTTAAGATCTTGGGAAAACATCAATGCAAACTAATGTATCCACAGCCCAAATGTTGCCCAAATTTGTACAAAAGTGACCAGTATCGGCAAGGGGAATCACCCCTGTCTTCATATTAATAGGCAGTTTGATCAAATAACTATATGCATGTATTCCCAAATACCTCCTCTTTACAACACACCACACTTACTAAATCTAGAAATATGCGGGCTCTTCTACTTAATCACATAAGGCATACTGGAATGATACATATTTAAAAACTACGGAGATACATAATATGTACCTCAAGCCACGAATTGCTACAAAGATTTCATGGAAGTCAACTTGAATGCCTAGAAGCCCGTATGTAGCGTAACGGGGAGATCACAATTATGTATTGAAATGATAGTCAATATATGTTGTAAATATATTTTTGAACACATTCTTAATACCAACATACGAAGCAGGAGCATTCTCATTTTCAATGAAACAGACTGTAGACTCGTCACACCCCTCATGTGTATATCTACTACTCTTATCTCAAACTCTGTTTCGTTCAGCTTTATGACAAATGGTGGCTTCCCGGTGAAAGTTGTCAATGCGAAAAGTTGAGCGAGTGGGTGAGGGTGGGGGTGAGGGGGTGAATCTACTCCTGAAATTTTCTTGAATTATATAAGGCCCTATATATCGATAGTCTTGTTTTCATTATATGTTGACATCTTCATTGATTTGCGGGATGCATACTTTTGTTGCCACACACCGCTAGTTCCACACTAATTTTACATCCATGGTACAACTAGTCCCACATACTGCTATTGAGATGTCTCTCTCTCTGCTTGTGTATGTCAAACCCACATAAGCGCATGCGCGCGCGCGCACATACACATACATACACTCACACCCCCAGTATTCTAAACAATTATTCTGTTCTTGATTCAGTTTGTAAATGTTTATTAAGTAGTTCACTTAGTATTTATCTTTAACATTGTTCGTTGTTCGGTTATATTCTTAAATGTAAATTTAACTTTTTTGATGGGGGTGGGGGGTGGGGGTTATAATTTGGTATGCATAACTATCCTATCACTTATTTTAATGCTTACAAACATTTACAGGCACACCCACTCACACTCACCGTACCAACATCACACTACAATATAATATTGTCTGAATCACTTTTAGTGGAAGGACGTTAAACTGAAGAACACACTCACACACACAAGCTCATCCAGAATATAACTACATGTGCGTTGCACACACGCACAAGCAACGGTGTGTGGGACTAGCGGTATGTGGTAACAAAAGTATGATACCTATTACACACACACATACGCGGAAGTTCGGTGCGGAAATGCTGTAAATAATTAAAATAAAAAAAGGAAAAACATAAGCGGACGCGTGTTGAACAGCCGTAAATAAGTAACAGATTGAAAGGCGTCCGCTTAATTTTTTCCTTCTTTCTTTTACTTATTTGCGGCGTTTCTGCACGGAACTTCCGCGTACATGCGTTTAGGGATTTTGATTAGTTTTAAGGTCTCTGTACACGTTAACCATATTCACAAACTATCTCTATCTCCCCATGGCAACAGTGCAGAGTGGCACAGTGGTAGCGCG
>CM065703.1:2869540-2874540 GCA_017654935.2 Phymorhynchus buccinoides | reverse complement strand
TATTATCTATGCCCAAAGTTTTTTTTATTAATACCGCGACACAGTCACGCAATATTATCTTATGCCCAAAGTTCTTCTTTATTGAATACCGCGACACAGTCACGCAATATTATCTATGCCCAAAGTTCTTCTTTATTGAATACCGCGACACAGTCACGCAATATTATCTTATGCCCAAAGTTCTTTTTTATTGAATACCGCGACACAGTCACGCAATATTATCTTATGCCCAAATGTCTTCTTTATTGAATACCGCGATGCATTCACGCAATAATATATTGTTTTGTGCCCAAATGTCTTCTTCACTGAATACCGCAATGCATTCACGCAATATTGTCTTATGCTAAAACGTCTTCTTTAGTGAATACCGCGATACAGTCACGCAATATTGTTTATATGGGCAAATGTTTTCTTTATTGAATACCGCAATACAGTCTAATTGTCACATTTATTCTTTATTGACTATCTCAATACAGTCAGCAATATATCCGCCATGATTGTTGCTGGACACAGAAAGTGATTACGTAGTACACAAGAAACACGAAGTTAGGAAGAGGTGAGGGAGAGGGAAGGGGGTCAATGAGAAACGAAAGGGAAGTAACAGTATTCCGTGAGATATTTGAGAACAGCTGGCGCTGGGGAAGGTCCCCAAAGGTCCCCCAAGGTCCCAAAAGACTAACCCATCCATTTGGCAGCAGCGCTAGAGCCAGTGCAAAGCCGCCCCCCCCCCCCCCCCCCTTCGTTTGGAGAGTCATAGTCTTCCACGAGAGACTAAACTGTACCATGATTTTCCAATACTGTACAAAATCATTTATTGTACAGCTCTCATGTTACTGTTGGCCCCTACTGCAGGCTAATGTCAACCAATGATAAAAGCCATCTTGGCCACAGTTAGTATATTAATAAGGATACTATCTGGAACATAATCATAGGAAAGTGATTTCGTGTTCTATCCATCCATTCGTATGTCTATCCACCCGGCTTTATCCATCCATTCCTCTATCCATCCATTCATATTCTTGGATAGGCTGAAGGTGGGGATTTGTTGACACACAGAAATATTGAATATATGAGTAATGTAAAGGTTTTGTATCTCTAGTATTATTAAGCAAAATAAATGGATTTTTAATAGCTTGATCTCAGTATAATGATTTCCCTTTTCATAAAAAAACTTTTTATAATAAGAAACGAAGATGGCTGTTGGGCTTTCAACGTTCATAAAATAATAAAATACAAAGTCAAAAGTATTAGATCTTTTGTTTTGGGGTTTGAAAGGTGGCTTTCTTTTCACTTTTTATTTCAGTTCGCACGCGATAAACCATCTTCAAAAACATAGTTAACAGAGAAAGGTTTTTGTTGTTGTTGTTGAAAAAGATATTCTATCGCAATTCGACCAGCATAGCCACAACCATTTACAAAGAAGAAACAAGATCCACCAAGAGCTTCGAAAACAATTTAAAGGTAATTAACTATACAGTGAATGGAGAGAAATTGCTTAATTAAAACGAAGAAAGAAAGAAACAAAGACTTAACCACAGAAGAAGTCGACAAGCCTTCTAAAATAATGAAATCGAAATTAATGGAATACACTGCAACACACACACACATACACACACACACACACACACACACACCACACAAAACACACATAACACCACACACACACAGAGAGAGAGAGAGAGAGAGAGAGAGAGAGAGAGAGAGAGAGAGAGAGAGAGAGAGAGAGAGAGAGAGAGAGAGAGAGAGAGAGAGAAAGACAGAGAGAGACAGAGAGGGAGTGACAGAGACACAGAGAGAGAGTACAAAGACAGAGTAAAAAAGAATAACAGTCAGACGCAGAAGCACAGCCACACACACTCAGAGAGAGAGAGAGAGAGAGAGAGAGAGATAGAGAGAGAGAGAGAGAGAGAGAGAGAGAGAGAGAGAGAGAGAGAGAGAGAGAGAGAGACAGACAGACAGACAGACAGACAGACAGACAGACACAGCTAGTGACAGAGACAAATAGAAAGACAAAGAGACAGAAACAGAAAGAGACACGCAGATGCAGAGACAGAGACAAAGAGAGACAGACGAAGACATATACAAACAAACAAACAAGCAAACAAACAAACAAACAAACAGAGACAGAGATAGAGAAAGCATCGAGGCCCTCACTGAACAAAGCCATCTCTCATTATTAGCGGCTTCATGGACGTAATGTGGACATAGAACTTTCACACATGCACCCCTCCCATTTATATCACTGCACCATGCCAAGATGTATGTATGATGCCACTGCAATATGGCACCGGTAACCGCGAGTGAGTCTTAAAACCATTAACACGGGTAGTAACATGTACATTAGAATGAACTGCCAATCGTTTAGCCAGTTTGGTCTAAATTACATGTTGCGACCCGTGTTAGTTGTCTAAGTTAAGAGACACTCATGGTCACGCTACGTGATGAGAAATCTAAGAGACAGGTTTACTACTACTAGCACTAAATGCTGCTAAAGGCTAAATATCCGCGCGGCTTTTTTTCAGTTTTGGCAAATCCGTAATTATTTAAACCAGGTAGATTGTCTCTTAGAGTAGAAGAAAAAAGAATACGAAACGGGAGGAATAAAGGTAGGAAGAGGAGGGGAAAAGAAGAAGGAATATGTGAAGAAGAAGAGGAGGAGAAGGAGAAGGAAATAGGAGAGAGGGGGGAAAGAAGAAGTTGGAGAGGAGGAGGAGGAGGAGGATAGGAAGAAGAAGAAGAAGAGGAGGAGGAGGAGAAGGAAATAGGGAGAGAGGGGGGGGGAAGAAGAAGTTGGAGAGGAGGAGGAGGAGGAGGATAGGAAGAAGAAGAAGAAGAGGAGGAGGAGGAGAAGGAAGTAGGGAGAGGGGGGGGGAGAAGAAGTTGGAGAGGAGGAGGAGGAGGATAGGAAGAAGAAGAAGAAGAGGAGGAGGAGGAGAAGGAAGTAGGAGGAGGAATAGAAAGAGGAAGAAGAGGAAGACAAAAACTAAGAAGAGGAAGAAGGACAACAACAGTAACAACAACAACAACAACAACAAGCGGATCGCAGAGCGGCAGATAAGTTACCGAGAGGGTGAACTTGGGCATATAACAGCAGCATGATGCATCTGCGCTCCAGTGAAAAAACCTGAGCAATTGCCACAAAAACCTTTAAAATAAGTGTGTAAAAAATGTGTGGTTGTAAATGACCGGTTACAGATGGACATATCGACAGACTATAACCGTTGTGGCCTTGACCTTGACCTTTCTTTGTACAACATATTCGGCATTACCTTAAACCAATGCAGCCGCACAACAAATTTTAAGTCCAACGATGTGAAAGATGTGGCCACAAGAAGAAATGTACGTTTTCAAGGTCAAACTTCAAGGTCTAGGTCAGCATGGTTATTATTTTTGCATGGAGCCTTCTGCGTACCGTGATGCACCACCACAGTAAATTTGAAGCGATTCCATGCAAACGTTCTTGAGATACAACGTTGGGGTTCGAACCCCGTGATTTGAACACACGCACGAGCGCACAGACAAATTCATGATTATGATTTTGAAGTCCTTTTATCAAAAAGCGTCAAAAAACCCGCATTGAAACACGTGCAAAAGTTCTCGAGATGTTAGCGATTAAGTGTTTTGGAATTTGAACTCCTTAATCACCATCACCTTGACCTTAAAGTAAAACTAAAGCAATCAGTCAATAGGTAATATCCTCTACAACTTGAACACTAAAAATGATTGAAATAGATTGAATGGTTTTCGAGAAAACGCGGTCGGACGCACGCATGTACGCACGGACGAGGCTTCGCTCGGGAACTAATAACATTAGGCCTACACTTGCACAGACAGTCACCCGCCCAAACACATGTTGGGGATTAGTTCAGTCCGTAGAGCTGAAATATAACGGTGACCTAAAACTAATAGCAAAAGTTTTCTCTTTGAGCTTAACATAAGGCCATATCTCCACTGAAACAAAATAAGCAAATGTAGGACGATAGCATTGTCGGAAGGGGGTTAAATAAACATAATGACGTCATGGTAACGACGTTTTTGTTACTCGTACTGATCTGAATACCCTCATGTAGCACCTCATTTGAAAGGTCTGGACGAGATAAATTCAAATATATGTATGATTATTTCATATTGTTAATAGCCGTTTAAAAAATAACGTTTATTTAGATTCATGGCCGCTACTGTGTTATGTACTAAAAGAAGGAGAGAGATAAAGAGACAGAGACACACGGAGAGAGAAAACTTATATTGTTGTACCAAGCACTTATATGTACAAGATTCAGAATGCTTCCAGCCCTGTTTAGAAACCGTTAAGAAACATTGTGCAGGCATCCCCCCACTGCCCCATATCGAGCTATCAAACACTCGGCCTACTGCCGCACGTGTTTGCCAAGCCCTTAACTTCCATACAGCTTGTGCAACCCATAGCTTCCCACTTCCCAACCCAGCTATACCGACCCCCACAAGAAATGCACACATTGTTGAATGGGTTTAAAGAAAACAGACACGATGACACAACACCTTATAATGTAACGATAGACATGAAAACTGCAGACCCAAATTCTGTGTAAATGCCAAGATTCTATTTTCCAATCACTTCAAAATTTATCTTATCACAAATAATGCTTTGTTTGACTTAAAGGAAGATGAATGACAAGGTTAATTATATTTATGAACTCTCTCTGTCTCTCTCTCTGGACACTGGACACTGGACACTTGTCAAATAAAGTTTTGCAGTGTCCAGTGTCCACTCTCTCTCTCTCTCTCTCATTCATCTCTCTCTCAATTCTCTTCTCTCGTCTCTCTCTCTCTCTCTCTCTCTCTCTCTCTCTCTCTCTCTCTCTCTCTCTCTCTCTCTCACTCCAGATCTTCTCTTCTATCTCCTTGTGTTTTTTGTTTCTATTTCTCCCATTCTTTCTGTCAGTTTCCCTCTCTGGTTCTATCTCTGGTTTTCCATGCCTCCGTGTCTGTCTCTGTCTCTGTCTCTCTCTACATTATGTGTG
>CM065703.1:2852040-2854540 GCA_017654935.2 Phymorhynchus buccinoides | reverse complement strand
GTGTGTGTGTGTGTGTGTGTGTGTGTGTGTGTGTGTGTGTGTGTGTGTGGTGTGAGAGAGAGAGACAGAGAGAAGAGAGAGGAAAACAAGAACAATGAACAATGCACAATGCTTTACTGAACTGGGCCATCTGCCCATGTCAAAGGGGACAGCGGGGTAGGGTCATCAGCAAATATGAAAATAAATAGAAAATGCAATAAACAAGTACATGTAAATCGATTCAAACTTTCAAAAAAGTACGTGAGGTAGAAAAGAAAAGAAATCCAGCAGGATCTGTCAAGGAAAAAGCAGATACTTTTTATATCAAAGACTGATTATTGAGAGAGAGAGAGAGAGAGAGAGGAAGTCGAGAGTTGAGAGCGAGAGAGAGAGAGAGAGACGAGACGAGAGAGAGAGAGAGAAGACAGAGAGAGAGAGAGAGGAGAGAGAGAGCAGAATGAGAGAGATAGGCAGAGAGAGCTTGAGAGAGATAGAGAGCATGAGAGAGAGAGAGAGGAGAGAGAGGCAGGAGAGAGAGAGACAGAAGACCCAGGAGATAGAGAGAGTGAGAGAGAGAGGACACAAGCATGAGATGGGAAGCACGAGCGCACGCGTGTGTGCGTATGTGTGTGTGCGCGCATGCGCGTGCGCGCGTGGTATGTGTGCGCGTGTGTGTTTAAGTATGTGTGTCGTGCGCGCGCGTCTGTATGTGTGTGTTTGTGCGCGCGCACGTGTTGTTTTGTCCATGGCCCGTGTTTTATTGTGTTGGTTATGCGGACTTGCCATGGTACTTTATACCTATATTTTATGGTCATATTTTCATTGCAGTCTTTCTAGCTTCACCCCATAATCTCCATTACTTTTATCATAATACTTCACATCCCCCGAAGAGGGAGTGTGGTTGCGCACGTGGCGGGGTAATCAAAATTGGTCACACACGTAATGTTCTCATCCGTTGCTAACGCACTTGTACCATAGCGTTCAATTTTGGGATGATCCCTGGAGTCTTTTAGCCAGGGTAAGCCAACAACAGCAATAAAACCGTCATATTTCACATCCTCTGTGTATTAGAAGCAAACGATCAATCTGATGTGTCCCCGTCTCTATGTGTCCCCGTCTCTATGCTGTCATTGTGCACCCGCCTCTATATTCCACCGTCTTTATGTGTCCTCTATGTGTCTCCGTCTCTATGTGTCGCCGTCTCTATGCTGTCATTGTGCCTCCACCTCTATGATTCCACCGTCTGTATATATTCTCTATGTGCCCCCGTCTCTATGTGTCTCCGTCTCTATGCTGTCATTGTGCACCCGCCTCTATATTCCACTGTCTTATTATGTCCTCTATGTGTCCCCCGTCTCTATGTGTCTCCGTCTCTATGCTGTTCATTGTGCACCCGCCTCTATATTCCACTCTCTGTATATGTCCTCTATGTGTCTCCCCTCTCCCCCCCCGTCTCTATGTGTCCGTTTCTTCGTCTCTATGTGTCCAGGTCGTCTCTATGTGTCTGTGCACCCGCCTCTCTATTCCACTGTCATTGTGCACCCCCAGACACATTGTGCACCCGCCTCTATATGTCCACTGTCTATAATATTATGTCCTCTATGTGTCTCTATGTGTCCCCGTCTCTATGCTGTCATTGTGCACCCGCCTCTATATTCCACTGTCTTATTATGTCCTCTATGTGTCCCCGTCTCTATGTGTCCCCGTCTCTATGCTGTCATTGTGCACCCGCCTCTATATTCCACTGTCTTATTATGTCCTCTATGTGTCCCCGTCTCTATGTGTCTCCGTCTCTATGCTGTCATTGTGCACCCGCCTCTATATTCCACCGTCTGTATATGTCCTCTATGTGTCTCTATGTGTCCCCGTCTCTATACTTTCATTTTACCGAAGTCCCCATTTTTATATTCCACCGTCTATATGTGCTCTCCAGGTGGGAGCAACCCGAATTTCACAGAGACACCTCTGTGACTGTGAACTGCCTAACACCTAAAATAAACAGATAGATAATATGATGGGGGCAGATAGAGACAAGGACATATAGAGACGGGGACATAGAGATGAAATGGGGGACTCATAGAGATGAAATGGGGGACTCATAGAGATGAAATGGGGGACTCATAGAGATGAAATGGGGGACTCATAGAGATGAAATGGGGGACTCATAGAGATGAAATGGGGGACTCATAGAGATGAAATGGGGGACTCATAGAGATGAAATGGGGGACTCATAGAGATGAAATGGGGGACTCATAGAGATGAAATGGGGGACTCATAGAGATGAAATGGGGGACTCATAGAGATAAAATGAGGGACTCATAGAGATGAAATGGGGGACTCATAGAGACCCCCACAGTACTCCGTATCCGAAAAAATATAACGTGTACTGTTGTAATGCGCATGGGCAGGTCCTTTTGCGATGACATACAGTCATCTCTCTCTCTCCTCTCTCTCTCTCCTCTCTCTCTCCTCTCTCTCTCTCTTCCTCTCTCTCAAGCTTATGCCGGGAGTGAGTGGCGTG
>CM065703.1:2825850-2830850 GCA_017654935.2 Phymorhynchus buccinoides | reverse complement strand
AGCCTAAATTCTTATAATTGTAAAATAAAGTGTCTGAAGTCTGAAGTCTGAAGTCTCTCTCTTCTCTCTCTCTCTCTCTCTCTCTCTCTCTCTCTCTCTCTCTCTCTCTCTCTCTCTCTCTCTCTCTCTCTCTCTCTCTCTCTCTCTCTCTCTCTCTCTCTGAAGACCTCATATTGTCCAGCTTTCCCTAGAGTGTCTTGCCATTTCACCAAATCCTCTCTCGTTTTCTGTCCCAGGTACGGTACTCACGAGTGGGTCTTAAACCGTTAACACGGGTATTAACCTATGAATTGGCACGAATAGCGAACCGAAGCGAAGAGAGATTGGGTCTTCTAATGCATTGTACGCGTTATTACGCGTCTAAGACAAACTCGCGCTGTTACGGCACCAGAACTTGGCAGATAAACCAGCTAATTAGTACGAGGTTAAGCCTATGTCACCATGTTTGATCCGCTCGTAAACGCAGACCCCCCCCCCCCTCCCCCCCCCCCCCCCCCCCCCCCCCCCCCCCCGCCTCAACCGTGGGGGATAACTCCCCCGTGTTGCTAATTGGAGCTCTAGTGTCTTGGAAATAATGTCTAGAGTTCAAGTAGTGAGCAGGGGCTAGGCGCGTGCTGCCATAGAAGAGAGAGCGACAGGTGGGACAGAGATGGAGAGAGATGGAGAGAGATGGAGAGAGAGATAGGGAGGAGAGAGAGAGAGGGGGGGGGGGAGAGAGAGAGAGAGAGAGAGAAAGGGAGAGAGAGAGAGAGAGAGGAGAAGAGAGAGCGAGGGAGAGAGAGAGAGAGAGAGAGAGAGAGAGGGAGAGAGAGAGAGAGAGGGAGGGGCACACACTCACACTCATAAGTCCTTAAAGTTCACTATTTATGCTCTCTCTCTCTCTCTCTCTCTCTCTCTCTCTCACACACACACACACACACACACACACACACACACACACACACACACACACACACACACACACACACACACACACACACAAACAAACAAACACACACACACGCGCTCGTGCGCGCGCACCCACCCACACACACACACACACACACACACACACACACACACACACACACACACAGAGCATAGAGCACAGAGAGGGGGATGGGCAGACAGTACAGAGACAGAGATAAAGAGAAAGAACAGAGAAAGAAAGATAGAACTAAAGCCTGCTTTAAACCCCAGGAACAATCTGTCCCACTCAGTTTCCACATGTCCCGTGGGAGTTGGAATTCCATCCAAACAATATCATCGACGTTCTATGAAACGCCTGATTTCACTTCCCTACACTTTGGTTTCTATACACTGGCAGCTCAAAACCTCCTGTGTCAGAAATTCCACAGGGATAACATTACAATCAAACTGGAAAGCACGGATACAGTGCAAACCTCCGCCAGGCAGACACTGCTTTATGTCTGTCGCTTTAACCAGGGCACCGAATCATACAAACGTCCGTGAGTTTTCCATTTATATATATGTAGGAGTACCGGTTTTACCAATATGGAGGAAAGGTAGATGTCTACACAATACACAAAAACCCACATTTGAAGACATGGTTTCTTTTATGCGTTAATCGCTAGGTTTCCACAAAATGTAAAGCGCAATGCCGTATTTCCACACACCCAACAACAGATGCAGGAACAGACCAGCATTGTTGCAGAGAACTCTGCCAAGTTGGGCCTGAACATTCACCGGGGAAAGAGCAAGGTCCTGAAGGTGAACGCTGCCAGTGCAACTCCCATCACGGCTCGGAGGCGAAGCGCTAGAAGACGTAGAGAGCTTCACCTACCTTGGCAGCATCGTCGACAAGCAGGGAGGGACAGATGCTGATGTGATCAGAATCAGCAAGGCCAGGCTTCCAGGGACATGTCAGTCAACACCAAGATCAGGCTCTTCACTACAAATGTGAAGTCCGTCCTGCTGTGTGGGGCCGAGACGTGGAGGACCACGGTAAGACCACAAGGAAGATCCAGACCTTCATCAACAACTGTCTGAGGAAAATCCTCCGAGTGCGCTGGCCTGACACCATCAGCAACGAGGAACTGTGGCAGCGAACGCGACAGCAGCCTGCAGGGGTGGAGATCCAACAGTGCTGCTGGAGATGGTTCGGCCACACCCTCCTCAAGCCAGCCACCAACACCACAGCAGTCTGCAGGGGTGGAGATCCAACAGTGCTGCTGGAGATGGTTCGGCCACACCCTCCTCAAGCCAGCCATCAACACCACAGCAGCCTGCAGGGGTGGAGATCCAACAGCGCCGCTGGAGATGGATTGGCCACACTCTCCACAAGCCAGCCACCAACACGACAAGGCAAGCCTTCAGGTGGAATCCCCAGGGGGAAAGGAAGAGAGGCCGGCCGAGGAACACCTGGCGACGCGACCTAGAGGCCGACGCCAATAAAATCAGATTCACCTGGGGACAGCTGGAGAGAATAGGGCATTTGCCGCGTACCGGCGACCGTGAATTTCATTGAGTTGAATTAGAAAGGTCAGCGTAACTCGGGCAGAACGAGAGCGGGCAAATTAGTAGTCTAGTATAGAGAACCAACACTCGTGGCAAATGCCCTATTTCCCAGGTTAGAGACAGTTGGAGGGACCTTGTTGGCGGCCTATGCCCAGGGAGGGGTGACAGGCAAAAGTAAGTAAGTAATGCTGATTTTTGTTAGGGAAAGTGCCCACATTCATAACATATAACAAAACTTCGTTGAATTGATGTGTTCGTAGAACACATTATTTGCTGTAAACAGAGCGAGAGACAGACAGATATAAGACGGACAGATAGAGGTGACACTATTGGAGATTTTAAAAAATAAACACGAGCACTGGCCAGTCTTGAGCGACAATGTTAGGCACCGTCACATACCTTTTCGCTTCTAATGTGAATAAATACAACATGCAACGTATCCTAATTTAATCATTTAATCTTTTAGCAATGCAATGTAGTGCAACCAAAGAGATTGGTGCAACCAGATGCATCATCTGGGCGAACCGCTCAGCTTTTTAAAAAACACCAACAGAATTGATTATCAATCGAAAGTTGATGCAACTCAATAGCATTCGTTGCCTCGCTTCCTAAAATTAAAAGCTTAGAAAAAGAAAGCTTTCCGAAGGAGAGGATACTGAAAACCAGGATTGGGTTTCTCTAGACGACGGTCGCCGCGCGCATAACTGTTACGCCAAAAGGGATCTAAGAAGATCTTTAGAAAACGTTTGTGGAAGAATATTACAAGCTCTTGTTTGATTGGTAAAAAAAAAGTATTATTTTAACCAAACTATAATGGACCAATCAACTACAAGAAATATATTCACCCCATGCAAGTCACGTGATAGTTCGCCAAGAGATACTTTGGGAGTAGCCACAAAACGTTTTCGGCAAACGTCGGCAAAAGAGGTGTACCGTTTTTGCCGATTTGCGCTCACGCTACGTAACGTTAGCCCTTGTGAAACGACTCCCTGGACTCTCACATGTCGACACACTCCACACCCTCGCATTTCTTTCTCTCACTTCCTTTGTAGTTCTGCATTGAAGCATTTCTCATCATTCCAACCGGAAAAGGAAAAAGAGGATTCAGAACAAAGATGGCGTCAGACAATGGCGGCCTCGCCCTGTGTTTAGATAAGGACGGGGTGGAAATGGTCTTGAAAGCAGGAGAGTGACAGCTCGCTAATTGCACTGGTCGGTCTTTGGGGAGGCTGAGGGTTTTGTATTCTGTCGTTTTTTAAAGGTGGACCCTGACGGATTACTTTTTGCAAGAAACACGTCGAGATCACCAGAAAGACAGCCTTTTCAAGGATCGGAACACTCACTTTGCTCCGGTTTCCTAGAAATTAAACCGTCAAAACGGCGATTCCTCCTTGGCGGAGATGCCGGAGAGAGTAGCCATTTTGGATGGGGTGGGTGAAGATTCCTCATTGTGGTTGAAGCGTTTTTTTTGTAGTGCAGTAAAAAAAAAAAATTGGAGCCGTTTCCTTTGTTGTGAGCAAAACTCCTTTAGATAATTATGTATACAATTTTCAAAAGAAAAAAAAGGCTTGTTTTGCGAAAATTTCGTGCAAACGATTTAGTCTAAACGCAGGCGGCCATTAGAAAAGAGACAGCACACATCTTCTCTTTGGGTGAAATAATTTGACTTCCAGCACCTCCGCCAAGGAGGAATCGCCGATTTGATGGTTTGATTTCTAGGAAACCAGAGCAAAGTGAGTGTTGCAATCTATGTAAAGGGTGTTTTCCTGGTGATCTGGACATGTTTCTTACAAAAACGCATCCGTCAGGGTGGCCCTTTAACTAAAGTCCATTACGTTTCCCTAGCGTCCTCTTTAATGTCTGCTTCCAATCAAAGACACAAAAGTCCTCCATGCTCCGATTGAATACAGTGGGTTAAACCCTGAGTGCGTGTTTGTTTTTGTTTTGTAGTGTGGTGTATATGTGTGTGGGGGAAAGTGTTACTTCGTGTTGGGAACGTGTGGGATTTGCATTTCCGTCCACAGTTACCCCCTCTCATTCCTGTTAATTTCAGATTCGGTCTGTTTTTGTGTCATAATCATAAAGATTTGTGTTTATATTTTAGCCACACGTATGCATGTGTTTTCAGATATTTATATTTGAGTACATGTACAAGTGTAGGATTGAGTGGATGTAATTATACTATGCTTTTCCATTTTTAGTACTCACTAGCGCAACGCCTAGTACTGGCAATGCACCGTACTGGTAACGCGTAGTAACGGTAACGCCAAGTACTGGTAACGCTGAGTACAGCAAATTTGAAGCGATTCGGTTAAGAAACGGCGGAGTTATAAGGCCCCGTTTCCCGTTGGCGCTGCTCTGAGAGTGACGCTCTCTCCCGATTCTCTTCGAATTTGCTGCCAAGCTTTGCCCGGGCCATAGCAAGCATGACAGGAAATTTGAGGCGATTCGGTTAAGAAACGGCGGAGTTATTTGTTAAAAGGTGAAGCGGCGTATAGCGCGCGCGTTTCTGAACCGATTTGCTGCCGGTTTGGCACACCGAT
>CM065703.1:2805850-2818350 GCA_017654935.2 Phymorhynchus buccinoides | reverse complement strand
GCTTAATCTTGACATCTGTTTGATAATAACCTTGTCTGCCAAAATAAGACTCATAGTTTAACGTATCTAAATGTAAGCACACGCCCCCCGCCCCCCCCCCCCCCCCCAAAAAAAAAGTGCAACGCCGAGCGGCTGCAAAGTCCCCTCGCAGCATCGCCGAGCTACTCCGAAATCGGAATGTGTCGGCTGTACACACAGCGGGGAGACCATTGCGAACTGAAAACAGGACGCACGCACGGACGGATGGACGACCGGTAAGAAGTGGGACATATCGGGCCTGTGACACAAAGGGCCTAGGGCACAGCGGGCTTATCCCCAGACAAATTCATGACAACTGTGCTATAGACCATTCATCAAGAAATGTTGTGAAAAAAACTGCATTGAAATACATGCAAAACTTCGCGAGATATTAGCGATTATGTGTTTTGGGGTTTGAACCCCGTACCTGGCGCGACCTTGACCTTAATGTAAAACTAAATACATCAGTGGATAGCTTGCATCTTAGCAAACTAGTATACCAAATTTGATGATGATAGACTGAATAGTTTTTGAGAAAAACGGACGAATAGCCGGACGGATGGACGGAGGCACGGACGGACCAGACAGAAACAATAGTTCCCCGAATCTTCGGCTCGGGGACTAAAAAGTGCAGGTGTTTGTTTGTACTATATAAGGAAGCAAGGTGGCCTGCATCATACAAGCAAAATGTATGATCAATTAGAAAATAACAATGACTGTGTCCTGGTACTGTGATCACGTGTGCGTCGTAAATTAAACCAGTTAACACGGGTAGTTAGTGACAGGTAAATCAGAAGAAACTGCCAACACGAGTGGCAGTTATTTTTAATGTATATGCTATTACCTGTGCTAAGTGTTTAAGACGTACTCATGATTGCGATACCTGGAGTTTTCCATAATGAGTTATTCTTATTGACATAATTAGTGATTGCTCACAGTATTAAGTATTAGATACTTTATAGTCACATAGGCGTCTCTGTGAAATTCGGGTTGCTCCCACCTGGAGAGCGCGTCGCAGCCAGAGGCAGAATTTCCATCAAGACTCGCTGGGGCGCGAAACTAATAACCGAAAGATCGGAGGAGAAAGTATTTTTTTTTAAAAGCAACAACACCGAGATAATTACATTCGATAAATCCCATACTGAGACACTTTCGCTACAGGCTTATAAAATCACCCAAAAAATCTTCGATAAGCTTATGAAGCACACACACACACACACACGCACACGCACACACACGCGCGCACACGCACACACACACACACACACACACACACACACACACACACACACACGCACGCACACACACACACACACACACACACACACACACACGCGCGCGCGCGCACGCACACGCACACACGCACACACATACACACGCACACGCACACACACGCACGTACGTACACACACACGCACGCACGTATATGCAACAACGCACGCACACACAAACACACACACACTGTTCTTTTTCCTGTAATTATTATGCATTTTGTTTCATGATGTTTGTATTTTTGTTTGATGGCAGGATAAAAAAAAAAGCCTTGTCAGCCAATTCTTTAACCCTCAATAAAGATCATTTTGACTTGACTTGACACTCCCCCCCCCCCCCCACCACCACACACAGAGTAAAACATGAAGAAATCAACAACAATAAACAACATGTTTCCTAGGGGGGTGAATTAACCTAGGTCAAATTTACTGCTTCCCCAAAGTTGCGGATCAATTTGATCCGAAGCAAAATCTCCCGGGGTCAAATCTTGGCTAGGGGGGGCCAAATATTGCGTGATTCACCGACATAGCTGGATCCACGATAGCGCATTGCGTGCAGAGAGAATCAATGAGATTGAGAGAAAGGCTTAGATTGTTTGTGAGGTTGTTTTTGGCTCACTCGTGTCAACGAAGTGAGTCGACATTCTCATGTTCCTTCGGTTTCTGGGTGTATGTGCGTGTGTCTGTCTGTGGTAACTTTAATAGACCGTGAGCCAGAAAACGAAATCATGCGGATTTTTGCAGACCCATAGTAATCGGCTTAATTTTATGAAGTTCTACTAAAGCCTAAGTGGGAAACTAAACGTTGTTACTTTCTAAATTAAATAGAAACTAAACGTTGTTACTTTCTAAATTAAGTAAACCGATATACTTAATTTAGAAAGTAACAACGTTTAGTTTCCCACTTAAGCTTTAGTAGAACTTCATAAAAATTAAGCACGGGACACTAACAAACTCAAATCAGGATGTTTGGCCTCAATCTTCCTCCGGGTGAACTGTCAGGGACGTCTTGAAGTTACGCACATGCTGATACTTGAACCCCGTCATCCAAGACACAAATTGAATCTGGGACGATACATGCCTCATTTTATTTACAGAGTTTCTGACTTCATGTTCACTAACATTACATTTTACTTCTTTTCAAACATAATTATTCACATTTTGATGGTTGAATTGCAAAAATACTACTCTTATTTCCACTTAAATGCCAAATGGTGGTGTCAACATTATCTTTTGTTGGCATAACAGGACATGACTCTACCATTCAGCTGGTAGTGCAGAGAATATATCTCTGGTGTACTCTTACACTTTGCTTCTGGAGCTGAGACTGCTTTATGCAGAGCAACCATGGAGAAAATGTCGGTGCTGCCCCTATCATCTCTTCAGAGAGAAACATTGTCACCCACATGTGCTGGGGCGATTTTTGTATATAGAAGAAACTCCTTCTGGATTAGGGGCAACGTGCATCCTTCATGAGCTGGACATTCAATATGTCACAAATTATGGTAGAACTGTCCCTTCTGTGAATCTATCTCACAATGCAAATATTGAACACCCTTCAAAATGCACACATAGATGTAAGATGCTCGGTTGACTGGGACAGAATTCCAATGCATCTTAGGGTGTGTTGCCTTATCCTTACTTTGACCCTCAGAGGTATTTCGCACCAATTTAATCCTTTGGTTCGTTAGACATTTTGGGTAGCATTTTCTAAAATGACCCTGAACATGGGAGAAGTGTGCTAGAGGAAACTGAGAGTGAATCGTGGACTGGTTCCTGCATATGTCACAACAAAAAGCCTGATTTGCTGTGCCCTTGCGTTTATTAATTTTCGTGTCAAATCATATCGTTATTTGTGCATCACACTTGCGGTCTTCAAAATGAATGATGTCGACAAGCTGTCTTGTTGTCTTGATGTTTTGTTCTGCCTGATTTCACTAACGGATTTAAATTAGCATCCATCAGGGTCTGGTATCTTTTTACCAACAAAACGTATGGGTTAGAAACAAATTTGTATGTGCACAGATAGTTTTAGAGGATCATTACTGAGCTGCATGTCTCTGAGGATCATTACTGAGCTGCATGTCTCTGAGGATCATTACTGAGCTGCATGTCTCTGAGGATCATTACTGAGCTGCATGTCTCTGAGGATCATTACTGAGCTGCATGTCTCTGAGGCATTACTGAGCTGCATGTCTCTGAGGACAATTACTGAGCTGCATGTCTCTGAGGACAATTACTGAGCTGCATGTCTCTGAGGATCATTACTGAGCTGCATGTCTCTGAGGATAATTACTGAGCTGCATGTCTCTGAGGACAATTACTGAGCTGCATGTCTCTGAGGATCATTACTGAGCTGCATGTCTCTGAGGATCATTACTGAGCTGCATGTCTCTGAGGACAATTACTGAGCTGCATGTCTCTGAGGACAATTAATGAGCTGCATGTCTCTGAGGACAATTAATGATGCATGTCTCTGAGGACAACTGAGCTGCATGTCTCTGAGGACAATTAATGAGCTGCATGTCTCTGAGGACAATTACTGAGCTGCATGTCTCTGAGGACAATTACTGAGCTGCATGTCTCTGAGGACAATTCTGAGCTGCATGTCTCTGAGGACAATTACTGAGCTGCATGTCTCTGAGGACAATTACTGAGCTGCATGTCTCTGAGACAATTACTGAGCTGCATGTCTCTACAATTACTGAGCTGCATGTCTCTGAGGACAATTACTGAGCTGCATGTCTCTGAGGACAATTACTGAGCTGCATGTCTCTGAGGACAATTACTGAGCTGCATGTCTCTGAGGACAATTGAGCTGCATGTCTGAGGACAATTACTGAGTTGCGTGTTTCTGATGACAATTAATGAGCTGCGTGTTTCTGTTATTAGGAGACATTTCCATGTCACACTAACATGACTATACTATTATCTAATTTTAATACTATCTGAAAATATATACAAATATCAAGATGTACAACCATAATCGTGATGGCAGTCTCTTTTCCTTACATCTTGCATAAGAGTTCTCCTACTTTGTAGATTGCTCAGCCAGCCTCCTGTTATATAAGCCCAATGTGTCATACTGTCTTCAAGGGCTTAATAAATATTTAGGCCCAGGTATGTCTGTCTTCTGCTGGAGAAAATGTTATAGGCTTTTTAAAAAAAAAGCAGCAGCAGGAGAATGGACCAGTAAGGAAAACAAATAGTAGATGACGACACAGCACACAGATTCCCCACATTCTGACTGCTTTGAGTTGTACCCAGACAGCTGTTTGTTTCAAGTTATTTCCTTTCAGATAGACAATGCCTCTTTCCAAAGATTGTTGTTAGGGATAGGGAAAGACCTTACAAGTGGCAACAACAAACAAAAGAAGGGGTAAAAACTTTGGATTGGTATATACTGGTGATGAGTTCTAAAAATAGGCATGAACTAAAAAGCAGTTGGACCCGGTTGCTGTGCATGTGGACAGTAAGTGAAGGATAAAGGCTGAGTCAAAGAGACCGATATATTGGGGGAAGCAACAAGCACTTAACTTCCAGAAGGCAAGGGAACTATGTGTACAAAAGAGCCCCTGGTATCCCCACGGGAGAGCATAGCATTATGAAATAATTAGTTTTGGTATCAATTTTCAGGTGAAAAAATAAGTTTTGTATCGTGGACTTCTTGACGTGCATCATTTCGGAGTACCGTAAGTTTGTGCCCTTGCCACATCCACACCCGGAGGATGATCGAAGGCAAACATCCTGCTTTTGATAGCTTAGGGGATAGGCTTTCGTGGGGTGTATGTCTTATAAAATCTGCAGGGGGGTGCAGGGTGGTATAGGGTGGCTTACGGTCTATTACGTTGAAGCTTTCTCTGGATCGACAAGCCGTTCACTGACCAAACTTTGCATGCATATAGATGTTAATGCAAGCTTTCAAGAAACATCATTTGCATAATAAAATTAATCAATGCACACACACGCGCGAGTACACACACGCACGCACGCACGCGCGCACGCCCCCCCCCCCTCCCACACACACACACACACACACATACACACACACATGCACACAGAGACAGACAGACACACACACACACGCGCGCGCACACACACACACACACATACGCACTCGCATGTATGTTTATGCATGCATGCAATTTGTCTGTGTGTCTTTAACCAGATTTTGTCCCAGTCAATGACACATCACAGGAAAAAGTAAGCACACGTGAACACCTCTCGAGGCCGGTGATATCACATATACACGCACAGTCACATTCCCAATAGGAGAGAGAGAGAGAGAGAGAGAGAGAGAGAGAGAGAGAGAGAGAGAGAGAGAGAGAGAGAGAGAGAGAGAGAGAGAGAGAGAGAGAGAGAGAGAGAGAGAGAGAGAGAGAGAGAGAGAGAGAGAGAGAGCGAGAGAGAGAGAGAGAGAGAGAGAGAGAGAGAGAGAGAGAGAGAGAGAGAGAGAGAGAGAGAGAGAGAGAGAGAGAACTTGAAAACTTGAAAACTTAAACTTTATTTTCCAAGGATATAGATTTTAGGCAACGCCTATTCTTCCAATCTGTCCTTGATACATATATACTTAACACAAAAGACAAACATGGCAAGGCATACTATTACGCATACAGAGCTGAATACAAAGGTAGCAAAGCAGTTGATATTATGAAACATAGATAGGCTGAAATATGGGATTATAACAGTTGCATAATTTTTAATACTCGCGCGTGCATACAACAAGCATGCAACCATACTTACACACTTGCGCGCATGTATATAAAGGAAACACACATTATATAACAGGGCAATATATATACATTCATCATCTAGGGTATGTAACAGGCAACAAGTTGCATTAAATTGAGGACAATATTTCTAACATAATTAGGCACATTGTAGGCGAATAGCTAACAAACAGAATGAAATTAATAAAATGAAATTATTACATACTAACATCAGAGACAGAGAGAGAGAGAGAGAGAGGAGAGAGAGAGAGAGAGAGAGAGAGAGAGAGAAGAGAGAGAGAGAGAGAGAGAGAGCGAGCGAGAGAGAGAGAGAGAGAGAGAGAGAGGATGAGAGAGAGAGAGAGTGACATAAGAGAGACTTTATGAGAGAGAGAGAGAGTTTGCACAAAGAGAAAGGAAATCTTAAGCAACCTCTCTCTCTCTGTTTTTTCTCTCTGTTTCTCTCTCTCTCTCCTCTCTGCTCTCTCTCTCTCTCTCTCTCTCTCTCTCTCTCTCTCTCTCTCTCTCTGTTTCTCTCTCTCTCTCTCTCTCTCTCTCTCTCTCTCTCTCTCTCTCTCTCTCTCTCTCTCTCTCTCTCTCTCTCTCTCTCTTTCTCTCTCTGTTTCTCTCAGTCTTTCTCTATGTCCTTTTCTCTTTCTTCGCGCTAACGAATTAGCTGTAGAAATCAATAACAGATAAACAAAAGTGACATACTAGAATACAGTTAATTTTTCTCTCAATAATCGCTGTCGAAGATTTGCAAAGCCAGTTAAATGCTCTAAAACAAGAAGCAGACACATGAAGACTAACTGTTACTTTAAACAAAACAAAACAAAACTGATGGTTTTAAATAGGGGGGGGGGGGGGGGGGGGGGGTATTTTGCAGCACAAGAAAACTGTGGTATGGTAATCTAAGGTTCCAGGTGACAAATAGCTATAAAGGTTTCATATTTACGACTAAGCTAAGCATGAGTAAGGCATGACAAGAAATGCATAGGATGGGAAGAAGAAGGTTAATCGATATTAAGATTATTACAGATGCTAAACCCCAGGTACATTTTGAAGACCCTTTAGCACCGAAGTTGAATCAATGCAACATATGGAGCAGAGGTATTATAATGTCTTAGTTGAAAAAGTGCATATGTTAGCCATTAAACGTTTTTGTTTGTTTCATATTCCTTTTAACAGTTCTAATAACATTCTAATGAAGATAACAACAACAGCATACAGTATTTACACGGCGCTGAATCTGGATAGAAATCAAATCAAAGTGCACACACATGTTACCATTCATAACGCATTCAAACAAAAACGCAATACAAAGCGAACACACGCGGATGACATAAATGGAATACAGCAGAAACAGACCTAATGGCAAGAGAGAGAAGAGAAAGAGAGCGGAGCTTTAATGACGGGGGAACAGGTGGGTCTTGAGATTAGCTTTGAAAGCAGAGAGGGTCGGTCGCTGACGGAGGGAAAGAGGAAGTTTGTTCCAGGAGATCGGTCCTGAGACAGCAAAAGAGCGCCGACCAACAGTTGAAAGCTTATACCTCGGGATCTGGAGAGAAAGAGGGTAAGAAACTGAACGTAATGTGCGAGCTGGCGTGTAGATGGAAATATTGTCGCAGAGGTAAGATGGAGCAGCTTTATGGATATATTTATAGCAACGGGTGTTTAATGTATACTCAATTATATCTGTGACAGGAAGCCAGTGCAAATATACCCTTTAGAATACACACGAACAATAAATGTATTAGGTATTGGCTTCGTATTATGCAACTGCCAATAAAATAAGCAAACAGGTTTACACAATGTAATTAAACCAAGTCGAGACTGGGAAGCTTTGGGATCTTGTGTACTCGAAATGTCTCTCCTTAGAAATTTCAAGAAGACAAACAAAAATGTATTTTCATTTTTAATTAAATTTTATTTCTCTTTTTTAAAGATACACTGACGCACCACGATTAAGTCCCTTGTTTTCTACTGGGTAGCTGTGACCCACATACAAATGTCCCCAACTTCAAATTGAGGCTGCTCTTTAAAATGATATTTCGGTTTGACTTTGGGGGCATTTGTATGGGAGTGAGACTTGGTCAAAACAAGATTTCTTTCCAGATATAAGAGGGAAAACACGTGAAACCCGTGATTTTGACACATGATCTGGTGGGTCTTTAAAACGTTTCCCTTTGTACTTTTCCTAGAGTCTGAAGGGCCAGCCACACGTCCACTAAAATCGCACGACTGTACGATACGATTCGATCACGTGGTTTCCAAGAACAAATGTGATTCGCGCTTCGAGATCACGTGATCGAATCGCATCGTACAGTCGAGCGATTTTAGTGGACGTGTGGCTGTCCCTTAGCACTCAGAGATGCATGTCATTGTTCTGAGAGCCAGTCATCCAATTCCATTGCATTAGAATAAAGAACATTACAGCACTGCTCTGCTAAGATTTCGACCAATTTGTCTTTGATTGAATACCACATTAGCATTTTGTTTAATTGCCTTTACTTTGAAGAAAGAGACATTATAAAAAATAAAACAAAAATGAAGAAAAAAACCGCGTCATAATTATGTGTGTGTTTTCCGTGTCTCACAAACAATGTAGGGGACACTTATTGAATCGGTACCCCCTAAGGATAGAGATCTCTATCTCAAGGGCAGATAATCCAAAAGCTATGAAACTTTCAATGTGGATACTGCTGGTAGAGGGCTATAACTATATACTATAATCATAAAGATAATGTTTGTACTTTTGGCTTAAACGTAAAAATACTTTTTTCTTCAAAAGGTACGAATTACAAGACCTGTTACGGAATTCGTACCACCAAGTTACTGATATCGTACCAGGGGGTTTATAGCACTAATTCAACGGTAGGACGCTCGTGACTTGGCTTTAGCTATAGACCATTCTCTCTTCTAAATGTTCCAGTTAGTCTCTGTGACGTCAAAGTAATTCTTATGTCATTTTATCATCAAAAGTTTGATGTCACGTAAAACAGGCCCCTGAATGCATTTTTGACGCTGCGCCATTGAAAAGACGTAGGAGGTACGAATTACGTGATAGTGGTACGAATTGCATAACTATGGCCCAATTATTTTTCCTTTCAATATTTTAATTTACAAAGTGGACAACATTGACCCTAAGAACTTAAAGATTTTAAAGTGATATTTCCAGTTTTAATCTTTGCATGTATGCACTGAATAACAAACAAAAAAAGCGTTAGAGCTAAAATTACATCAGATGCTGCCAAAATGAACTTTCGTTTGTCTTGCAAAGAGTGTTCCGCTTCGTTGCATTTTTGTTGTGATAAAATACTTCCCTTCCCCTGTCCAAACTTCACACACAAATATTAACCCCCAATCTTCTACCGTTTGGTAGGAAACCAGGTGGTACGAATTGCGTGACAGGTACTGAATCAATAAGCCTCCCCTATTGGTTTTGGTTGTTTTAATATTTCTTTGTGTTTTGCATTGATTTGTTTATAACAAATTTTAAAGGTTACGTATATTAATGTTGCTGTTTTTTCTTCTCTAAACAATTTTAGTTTTACTTGCATTTTACAAGAACTACTCCCCTCCATAACATTTCTATTGCTTTTAAAATTTAAGGTTATACAATACTTATACAATACTTCCTTTTACCGTTTGTCTGTATTTATATTTTCGTTGACAACGTTAATCTCTCAATACTCTCCCTCTCTCTCTCTCGTTTGTCTCAAGGTCTACTCTCTCTCTCTCTCTCTCTTCTCTCTCTCTCTCTCTCTTTCTTTGTCTCTGATTTGTTTATAACTCTCGTGCTAGTTTTTTCTTCTCTAAACAAAGTTTTACTTGATTCTCCTCGATTTCTAGGCAGTTTCTCTGGATCTCTCACCTCCTCTTCTCTCTCTCTCTCTCTCTCTTTCTCTGTTTTTTAAGCATTTTCAAACAAAGACTTATTGATATGTTTATACAAGAATGGTCGGGAACCATCAGAGACCGTGACCGATATGATAATTATAGAACATTTAAGACCGTCTTTGAAAGAGAAACATATATTTTAAACATGGATTCATTTTGTTTTCGAGTAGCCGTTGCACAGGTAAGATTAAATGCCCTTCCGCTTAATAATAATGTCCATCGATATTCCACTTCTGATCAGGCTAAATCTTGTCCATTTTGTAAAAACCAAACAGAAAATGAACATCATCTCTTATTTGAATGTTCTACTTATAAGGATTTAAGAACTAAATTTCTCAAGGAATCAGCTAATGTTTCCATCTGTACATTGCTCAAAGCAACAAATTCAGACCATAGACATAATTTGTCCAGATTTATATTTCATGCGATAAATAGAAGGAAAAGACTAATATTAAGTTAGAGTCATTGTCATTACACTGGGTTGTTTTAAGCGACTGAATGTAATTGACAGAAGAGGGTAACTAAGCTGCATAACTGTTGGATTAACTGTTGTAATATAATTGCTATTATATATCATTATTATAGTAACTGTAAGAACGAATGTGCATGCAGTTGTAATATATATTGCTGATGATAATTTTGAATGATTTATTTTGTCACCCCTTGTCTCCCCTCCCAAATATTGTATTGTGGCCCAAGGCCAATGTACAATTAAACTTTCCGAGTTCCGAGTTCCGAGTTCGCAACTTCTCTCTCTCTCTCTCTCTACTCTCTCTCTCTCTCTCTCTCTCTCTCTCTCTCTCTCTCTCTCTCTCTCTCTCTCTCTCGATACTCTCTCTCTCTCTTACTGTGTGACGTGAGTATTTTCGAATTAATTTTTGTCTGATAAAGTTACTTATGTTATGTTTCTTCTTCTTCTCTTCTTTCTTCTTCTTCTTCTTCTTCTTCTTCTCCAATCTTCTTCTTCTTCTTCTTCTCCTTCTTCTTCTTCTTCTTCTTCTTCTTCTTCTTCTTCATCTTCTTTGTTTTAATATTTCTTTGTGTTTTGCATTGATTTGTTTATAACTTCTTCAAAGGTTTCTTCTTCTTTCTTCTTCTTCTCTCTTCAATTCTTCAGTCTTCTTCTTTTTCATCTTCTACTCTTCTTCATCCTTCTTCTTCTTCTTCTTCTTCTACTTCTTCTTTTTTTTCTGTTTTCTTTCTCTTCTTCTTCTCTCTCTTCTTCTTCTCTTCTTCTCTCTTCTTCTTCTTCTTCTTCTTCTCTCTTCTTCTTCTCCTTCTTCTCTGCGTGTCTCTCTAGCCTTCTGTCTCTCTCCTATTCAAATGTCACTGTATGGACAACATGTGATTGTCATAGTTATTTGAAGATACTGTATCACAGAATTGCTTGGCTCCCCAAGCCTCTAATGTCATGTCCTGTATTTAATTTACCCTTTCAACGCCAGCCATATTTCAGCTAAAACTTTCCATCAAATTTACTTCTGATCAGAGAATCTTGTCCATTTATATGTGCAATATTGGGGATTCCTCTGTGACATGCATAAAATAGGGCCTATCCTTAGCTCCCAAAAATAAGAACATAAGGTCACTGAATACCAGACCCTCATTTGATGCCTGATTTAAGTGACGTGGGTGTTAAATCATTGTGGTGCCAAGAGGCGACAGTGGCGATGAAAGGGTTTTAAAACCATCCACTGGTAAGTCTGGGGAGCTCATCTTCCTTCATTTGGTCTCTGACACTCCCTCTATATATGAATGATTTGTTTTTCTTGCAAAATTGCCTTAGAACTATTTTTGTAGTTATTCTTTAGGACTACAGCTATTTGGTAAAGGCAACGATTTAATGCTCCAAAAAAATAGATGATTTTGACAAAAACACAGATGCTTGTGGCAAAAGAAAAGACCATCTAACCCTAACCCTAACCCTATCCCTAACCACGGAAAGAACCAAGAAATAGAGCAGGAGGGTGTAAATCTCTCAATCTCTCTCATCTCTCTCTCTCTCTCATATTTGCCGAGAAATCGATGTACAAAGCCATGCACTTATACTTTATTGTTTTGCTGGAACTATTCCTTTTTTTGGTTGATACATTTTAAGTCTTTTGTAAATGCACTACCGTTTGAGTTTTATTTAAAGCTTTAACGTAGCAAAACCTGGCTATGTATTTTCATTGGAAGGATCATCTAGATGCATACAACGCACGAAACGCCAAGGACACACAATTCCAGACACGAATAAATCAAACGCAATGTAGGATGGGAAATAAATCAAACGCAATGTAGGATGGGAAATAAATCAAACGCAATGTAGGATGGGAAATAAATCAAATGCAATGTAGGATGGGAAATAAATCAAACGCAATGTAGGATGGGAAATAAATCAAACGCAATGTAGGATGGGAAATAAATCAAACGCAATGTAGGATGGGAAATTCTTCAAACGCAATGTAGGATGGGAAATTCTTCAAACGCAATGTAGGATGGGAAATAAACCAAACGCAATGTAGGATGGGAAATAAACCAAACGCAATGTCTTCTTCTTCTTCTCCTTCTTCTCTGCGCAATCTCTGCCTTCTGTCTCTCTCCTAAATTCAAATGTCAC
>CM065703.1:2778350-2790850 GCA_017654935.2 Phymorhynchus buccinoides | reverse complement strand
CATGATAGTGAACGTTTCTCCTTTTACCGCACTTTCAAAAGTGACCTCATGCTTTCACAATACTTGTTGGATCTGAAACACATTCAAGCGAGAATCAGTCTTATACGGTTTGGACTCGGTGTGTCACAACTTAATATTCACACATTACGTTTCAGAATCAATGTAAGAGAGGAAGACTTAGCATGCCCATTCTGTGAATCCCAAAGAGAAACATAGGTCAATTTTGTGCTACGATGTTACATGTATGATAATGTGTGTGTGTGTGTGTGTGTGTGTGTGTGTGTGTGTGTGTGTGTGTGTGTGTGTGTGTGTGTGTGTGTGTGTGTGTGTGTGTGAATGTTTATTAATATTGAATATTATGTGCCTTTTTTGTGACTATTGTATGTACAAATTATAGTAAGTTGTTATTTTATGATGCATGCAACTGTATTTCAGTCCTATATATCTCTGTCTCTGTTTGTGTGTCTCTCTCTTCTCTCTTTCTCTGTCTGTCCCTCTGTCTGGCTCTGTGTCTCCGTCTTTCTCTGTCTGTCTGTCTGTATGTCTGTCTCTGTCTCTTTCTCTCTCTCGTTCTCTTTCTCTCTCTATCATTATAAGTGTGGGTGTGGGTGTGATTTGCTAATAGTGTGGCCTGGGCGTCTTTAAGTGTCCGTCAGTGTGAGTGTTTCAAGTTGGTTGCGAAAGTGTACTGTAGATTATGTCATTCATTATTTGGGCGTGATTGAGAAATTGACTGAGGGATCAGGGAAGGGGGGTGTTGGTCAATGTTTGATGTATACTTTTTGTTCATTGGGTTTACTATTCATTTTAGTGATTTCTGTAAAGCGCTTAGAGCTTAAAGATTAGGCGCTATAAAAGTTGTCTTACTAAATAAATAAATAAACCTAAGGCAACAATATATCCCCGCTAAATATGATAATAGTCCATCTCTCTGTAGACTGACTTTATTATCAGCATGAAAACAAATCTGTGCTTTTACGTTTGGCTGTGTATTTAGATAAGGCATTCAGGGTACGTTATTTGAATATGCTTGAGTGAATCCTGTATCCACATGACTGTATCAAATGCGTGAGACTGTTTGATTAATTGTTTGTATATATATTTGTGCATGTGCATGCACTTTGAAATCAATGATAATTAGCCCACTTTTTGGTAACCATCCCCAGTGACATGGGCCAATGGCCTATTCATTAAAACCGTTCAGTGTTCAGTGTCTCATTCTCCCTTTCTCTCTCTCTGTCTGTTTGTCTGTCTGTCTGTCTCTCTGTCTGTCTGTCTGTCTCTCTCTCTCTCTCTCTCTCTCTCTCTCTCTCTCTCTCTCTCTCTCTCTCTCTCTCTCTCTCTCTCTCTCTCTCTCCCCCCTCTCTCTGTCTGCCCCTTTAAGCGAAACAAAACCAAGCCAAACCAAAACAACAACAACAAAAATCGTTCTATAAATTTCCACTTCCCACCCCAAATTCGATTGGAAAAACAAAGCAACACGAAAATGATCTAAACAAAGTAGGAAATGGTTTCAAACTAGAAACGTCAATATCTTCATCAACGCCCGGACACAAAGCTAGAATTCCCTCCCACCGTGGTTCGTTTTGAAAGAAGAGAAAAAGAATAATAATAAGAAGAAGACAGCTAATCAGACACTAGTTCGTACCAGTTCGTTTCCAGGCGGTACCGAGAGGCGGTAATGAGGTCACAGCAGTTGACTCTCACCCTTGTGACAGCACAAGTTGTAACAACTGCGCAAAATGTAACAATTGTTACATTTTGCGCTGGCTGCCCGCGCAAAATGTAACAATGTTCGATTTTGTTACATTTTGCGCGGGCAGCCCGCGCAAAATGTAACAATTGTTACATTTTGCATTGGGCTGCCCGCGCAAAATGTAACAATTTGTTACATTTTGCGCTAGGCGCCCACCTTTGGCTAAATTAGCACCTAAAAAAGGCAGTTTTTCGTCATTGCAGATCAAATCGAAGTAAAATCTTCAAGGAGTTGATGAATTTGTCTTCATCATAATATATCAAATCGAAAGATAAAAACAAAGTCTACATCTAAATTTCCAAACGTTTGTTTGCTTGCTTGTTTGTTTCACTCGTTCTTCATTCGATTTAGCATTATTACTTATTATTACAAGGTGCAAAGTATGCAGGTTGTTTTATTGATTTTTTTCTCTCGTGTGTTATTTCTTTCTTGCTTTCTTCTTGGGTACAGCGGGTTTTTCCGCCTGAACAATGCCGAATTACTGTTGTGTTTATGGATGTAACAAATCACAGCTACGATATTTTCTGAACTGTATTTATCATTATTTTCCTTCGAATCTCTCTCTCTAAATTTTTATTTGCGAGACAATAATTATGGAGGTGTGACTGAGTTACTGAGATTTTGTTTGCTCTGTCTCTGTCTGTCTGTCTGTATGTATGCCTGCCTGCCTGTGTGTCTGTCTGTTTTACACACACACACACACACACACACACACACACACACACACACACACACACACACACACACACACACACACACACACACACACACTTTAACAGAAATCGTGTCATGACACGTTTGACACATAACACATCACGTACCATGTGTCAAGCAAAAGGTGGGCGCATAGCGTCACAACCCTCACCAGGCGGCCTCAGTCACTTGGCATTATTAGCAGGGCGATAAGTAGAGCGTTAAGACGCTAGATCTCCAGCCGCTCGGCAGTATGTTCGGCTGCAGTGCTTCGCCTTGTGGCTGATAACGAACCTTTATTTCGCAAGGGTAAACGAATGAAGGAAAGAAGGGAGAGAGAGAGAGAGAGAGAGAGAGAGAGAGAGAGAGAGAGAGAGAGAGAGAGAGAGAGAGAGAGAGAGAGAGAGAGAGAGAGAGAGAGAGGGAGAGAGAGGGGCGGGTTTCTTGGCAGTATTGTTGGCCCCAGTGACCTTGACCTTTAACCTATGACCTTCATTTTTGAACCTGGCCTAGATATCCTAAGTACCTATCTGCATGCAGAATTTGAGCATCCTATTTCCCCTGTTTGCCCTCCTTTCAAACGTTATCGTGCCAGGTGCTCGGCAGCATTTTCGGCTCCAGTGACCTTGACCTTTGATCTATGACCTTCGTTTTCGACAATAGCCTAGAAATTATTAGTACCTATCCGCATGTAAACTGTGAGCGCCCTAGGTCCTTCCGTTCAAACGTTATCGCGGTAACATAGCCGGGAACAAACAGAATTCGATGAAAACATTACCAGCTTCTCTCGCTCTTCGCTCGCGGCTGGTAATTATATTTTTTGCAATCCAGTGTCGGTCAGTCACAGCCATCATATTATGACATTGCCCAGACAGAACGCTCTGTGTCAAAGTTAGCGTGTTGTGTAGACAACGCTTGTAGCGCTTGATTCTGCAGCAACGTTAGCGCTTTGTATGGGTGACAGAATGAAAAAGAAACGCCCGAAGGTGCTGATGGGACCCAGAGACGCAATAGCAACGCCTGCCCTATCAACACGAGAGCAGCCTTGCTCCAGCCCTGGAAGTCCGTGTTGTGTTATTTAGGAGCAGACACACACGGGACATTCCATGAAGTATACAGGGGCTCATAGCTACTCCCGGCTTGGTGTGACGAGGTAATGGGTTAAAAGGCTAAGTCTCTAGGGAAGACTTTAGATAATTTGCCTTTAGCCCACTTCTCTAGGGTATGGGAGATGAGCAACTTTCCCGGCCCCTTTTCATCTAATAAATTTATATTTGTGCCCGGGTTCTGGCTCGTCAGATGGTTGTAAGAAATACAAGTGGTTGAATTGCTCTAAATGGCAGACAGAGAGAAGTAGGGTTTTACATGAAATTACAAGACTCCCACTTTCATCAGTCTGACCAAAGGGTTCAGGATTATTTGACACTTGTATTTTATTTACTCCCAAAATCTGCATAAGATTATGCAACAATAATAATAAAGCAGCTCAATGGCGCCAAAACAAAATATGGTTAAAACACAATGAAATCCGAAAGGATTCACAAGACTTTTGTCTTTCTATAAGGTTCGCCCCATGCCGGAAGGGTTACTAATTATATTCGGTGTCCGTAGGAAAGTTCAAATGATTGGCGCAGTCAGGTAGACTTAGCTGTTTGAAGTTCTGGGCTTGCTCGTCAGGTGAGAGTAGCTCCCAGTCGTTCCTATTACGGCTTCGCGGGATGGCACGGTTCAAGCGTGGTCTCCTCGCGGATTCTGGGTGCGGGTTGTCTTGGCGACGGACCCGTCTTGGTGCTTGGTGGAGTCCGGGATGATCGTCCGGCCCACGATGCCCTGCTGATAATCACAGGAGAAGGTGGATGTAGATCTCTATGGCTTAGAGACAAGGGGCTTCAGTCGGCAGGGAATTAGTGAATCCCAACCGGCTTGAAGGCTTCCCTTGTACAATAGCACTACATGTAGTTAATAAATAAACTGAATTTCAGTTAACAAACTGAGATCAGTAAAACATAAAAGGTGATCAATCCATCATCACTCTCCATCCAACACCTGGAAAGGAATGGTATCATAAAGTGCAAGATTGCGGCCCATAGGTTTCCTACTAAAAATAGACAAAAGGGTTAGTAGGCATAAACTCCGGTTCTGGTACCAAAAGTGTTCAAGTCAAAAACACACACACACACAAATAATCAGTGCACATAAATAGAATAGAATGTTTACCACTTCTTTTCTATAACATATCTATCTACTCCTTATTCATCATTGAACATAGGATCTAGATCAAAACTAGAGTCAAACACACAAGATCTCAATCACCTGCCATCAATAATACTTACTAGTGGGCTTATGATGACTGGTTGTGAGTGTTGCTCTAGCTACGTTTCAGCATCTTGTGTGACAACTTTTTCTCACCACTCCAATTATAGCCTTCACTTTCAAACAATGAAAGCCTGCTATTGGTGTATTACAGTCCACACGTCACAAGATTGCTGTTCTAAATGTACCGAACCCTCACGCGCCTATTACATCCTTATCACGTGCCGACATTCAAATCTTTCTCGTGCTCAGAAAGGAAGGGGTTGAAAGGGGCCGACTGTGGTGGTCACTTTCTTGTGATGTGACGGTAGAAAGGGGGGGGGGGGGATGAAGGGAGATAACCTCGGTAGATGGTACGTGCTGACCAGGGAGAAAGAGATAACGCCCTTCCGCGGCGTTCGTTTGAAGCAGCGGGGCAATTAACGTGGCGGCTGGACAGAGAAATGTAAAGGCGAGGGGGGGGAGGGGAGAAGGGGGGGGGGGTGTAGATAAGAAATAAAGAAAGTGGGTCGCGCGGGACACTTACGTCACAGAGGCCCCCCGAAGAAAAGATTCTGGTACCGGAATCTTCCTGTGGAACGCCGACTCCACTTTCGACTTGGGCGACAGGGACAAATTAGTGGGGAGACTGGGTCGGCTGGAATGGTGGAACATCTGGTCGCAACACAGAGTTCAAAGGAGCAGGGGGGTTAGAGATCAGTGGAATGGATTCCGACTGAGGTTGGTGCGGCAATCCTGTGTTGAGTTGTCCCAAGGTTGATTGCAGAATAGCAAACACCTCTTGCCTGAGTTTCCCCTTTAGCCTGGATTCATCATTGCTGATGATGTGGTTTGGTAGGCCGATTCGGGCGAAAATGGCTTTGAGTGCCGCAGCTATCTGACTAGCATCAAGTGAGGAGATTGGGGCGGCATCGCACTGCATGGTACATATGTCGACCACGGTGACTATATACCGGAATTTCTTCTTCCGTTTAGGTAGAGGCCCGACCAAGTCGACTGCCACTCGCTGAAAGGGAGGGGTAGGTGACGGCTGTACGTGCGGCGGCCTGTCCCGATAGTACCTTCGGTGGGTGTTTGCGGGTACAGTGCTGCCTTTCACCTGAGGTACCTGTGGCGAGTGGTCTTGGGTCGTTAGGCGGACATTCCTTGGGAAGGATTTTCCAAGTTGTGGCGGACTTGGGGACTTGGGACAATCTGGATTTGCTCGCGCGGCAATTTGGTTTGCCGCGTTGAGAGGTTTCTTCCCTGCTGAGGGAGATTTGCTCTTTGGGAAGGAGGGAGGGAGTTGGTTTGTGGATTGGGGAGAAGGGAATCCTGCTGAAACTAGGGCAGGTTGAGAGGGGTGCCCTAAAAACACATACTGTGATCCCAGTATGAGGTCATAGACAGGACTGTCCATGAGCACTGCCTTGATGGGTCCCTTTACATATCTGGTGTCGACATTGATTATGGCGACTGGCAAAGTGGATGGGGGGATTGCAGCATCAGGGCCTTGCAGAGAGATGAAGTCTCCCGTGTATGCTGACGCGGGGACTAAGGATCCGCAGACAATGGCGTCGCATGACAGTCCAGTGTCATAGAGACACTGAACAGGGATGTTGTTGACAGTCGCCTGTCCGACGACTGACGGTGTGCCTGGACACTGTACTGGGGAGGGGTTTGTGCAATTCTGCGAAGTCGAGACGACTTGCATAGTTGCAACATTTTGCCGCTTGTAAGCAAGTTTCCTGCAGTCATCCCGATTGTGGGTGTTCGACTTGCAGTATGAGCAGAATAAGGGTTGTCCCAGTGGTTGTCGTTCATGGGTAGAACTGTTTGACCCACTGTTGGAGTTGGGGTTACCCCTGCTCTGCTGTGAAGCAGTGGACCCAACTACTTGCTGTAGTTTTGGCCTTTTAGGGGCGCTAGGTTCATCATGGGCTAGAGTGTACCGGTCACTTAGCTGGATGAGGTCAGCCAGAGTTGTGGCACCTTGTTCGGCAGTAAAGGTGCGTAACTCTGGGGACATGGTTTCGCGCAGTTGCTCGCCAACCATCAGTTCCCGGAGATCCTCATAGGACTCTGATTTTGCAGAAAGGGAAACCCATTTAGTCAGATAGTTCCCCAGTCTATCTGAAAATTGGGCATAGGACTCTCCCCTACCTTTTCTGGTTGACCGGAACTTTTTCCGGTAGGCGTCAGCTGTCAACTCGTATCTGTTGAGCAGGGCTTCTTTCAAAGCTGGGTAGTCGGTAATTTGGCTTGACGGAAGTTTGCTGTACACCTCATAAGCCACACCCCTGAGACTTTGGGCAAGCTTGAGGTTGAACCTTTCCGGAGCAAGCTCAAATTCCTGGGCCAGTCTTTCAAATCTATCGAGGAATGCATCGATAGACTCTGTTGCCTCATTGAATGCCTCCAATGTGAAGGTCATGGCTGAGGTATGAATGGGAGGGGGAAAATTTTGAGGGGCAGCAGTCTCAGAGTCTGCTGAGTTTTCAAGCTGCTTCATAGCTAGTTCATGGTCTCGCGCCTTTTCTCGCTCAGTGGCCTCAAGTTCGAGTTCTTTATTTTTGGCATCCTGCACTAGTTGTCTCTGCCTTAACTCATGAGTACGGATTTGCTCTTGCTCGGCAGCATCATGAGCTCTCTGCTTATCTTTCTCAGCGTCCTCGCGAGCTTTATCAGCCTCTTGAGCCTCATGAGCTCTTTGTTTTTCTTTCTCAGCTTCTTGAGCCTCCCGAGCTTTCTCTTGAGCCTCATGAGCTCTCTGTTTGTCTTTCTCGGCCTCCTGAGCCTCCCGAGTTTTGTCAGCCTCTTGAGCCTCGCGAGTTTTCTCTTTGTCATATTCAGATATGACAAAATTTGCTAACTCTTGGCCTGACATTCCTAGAGACTCTCCCCATTCTTTAAGCTCCCACCTAAGTTTAACAATCTCAGCCATGGTTGTAAATACAACTATTCAAAATAAAAACAAAGCTGCTGAGTTGAATGTATCAAACAACACTTAACTATTTCAGCATAAACAGAAATAGCATGCACATCAAAATAAAGTCATAAATAGCATTCAAACAAATCAAATCAAAACACAGTGAACCAAATCACAATAACTTTCCCAGTGGACACAAGATCAGTTTTGAAAAGGAACTATAGTTTGAATTGAAATTTGTTAGACTTTATGAAAAAAAATATCCCGGACGCGAGCCCCCAATTAGATGTGACGAGGTAATGGGTTAAAAGGCTAAGTCTCTAGGGAAGACTTTAGATAATTTGCCTTTAGCCCACTTCTCTAGGGTATGGGAGATGAGCAACTTTCCCGGCCCCTTTTCATCTAATAAATTTATATTTGTGCCCGGGTTCTGGCTCGTCAGATGGTTGTAAGAAATACAAGTGGTTGAATTGCTCTAAATGGCAGACAGAGAGAAGTAGGGTTTTACATGAAATTACAAGACTCCCACTCTCATCAGTCTGACCAAAGGGTTCAGGATTATTTGACACTTGTATTTTATTTACTCCCAAAATCTGCATAAGATTATGCAACAATAATAATAAAGCAGCTCAATGGCGCCAAAACAAAATATGGTTAAAACACAATGAAATCCGAAAGGATTCACAAGACTTTTGTCTTTCTATAAGGTTCGCCCCATGCCGGAAGGGTTACTAATTATATTCGGTGTCCGTAGGAAAGTTCAAATGATTGGCGCAGTCAGGTAGACTTAGCTGTTTGAAGTTCTGGGCTTGCTCGTCAGGTGAGAGTAGCTCCCAGTCGTTCCTATTACGGCTTCGCGGGATGGCACGGTTCAAGCGTGGTCTCCTCGCGGATTCTGGGTGCAGGTTGTCTTGGCGACGGACCCGTCTTGGTGCTTGGTGGAGTCCGGGATGATCCTCCGGCCCACGATGCCCTGCTGATAATCACAGGAGAAGGTGGATGTAGATCTCTATGGCTTAGAGACAAGGGGCTTCAGTCGGCAGGGAATTAGTGAATCCCAACCGGCTTGAAGGCTTCCCTTGTACAATAGCACTACATGTAGTTAATAAATAAACTGAATTTCAGTTAACAAACTGAGATCAGTAAAACATAAAAGGTGATCAATCCATCATCACTCTCCATCCAACACCTGGAAAGGAATGGTATCATAAAGTGCAAGATTGCGGCCCATAGGTTTCCTACTAAAAATAGACAAAAGGGTTAGTAGGCATAAACTCCGGTTCTGGTACCAAAAGTGTTCAAGTCAAAAAAACACACACACAAATAATCAGTGCACATAAATAGAATAGAATGTTTACCACTTCTTTTCTATAACATATCTATCTACTCCTTATTCATCATTGAACATAGGATCTAGATCAAAACTAGAGTCAAACACACAAGATCTCAATCACCTGCCATCAATAATACTTACTAGTGGGCTTATGATGACTGGTTGTGAGTGTTGCTCTAGCTACGTTTCAGCATCTTGTGTGACAACTTTTTCTCACCACTCCAATTATAGCCTTCACTTTCAAACAATGAAAGCCTGCTATTGGTGTATTACAGTCCACACGTCACAAGATTGCTGTTCTAAATGTACCGAACAATCACGCGCCTATTACATCCTTATCACGTGCCGACATTCAAATCTTTCTCGTGCTCAGAAAGGAAGGGGTTGAAAGGGGCCGACTGTGGTGGTCACTTTCTTGTGATGTGACGGTAGAAAGGGGGGGGGGGGGATGAAGGGAGATAACCTCGGTAGATGGTACGTGCTGACCAGGGAGAAAGAGATAACGCCCTTCCGCGGCGTTCGTTTGAAGCAGCGGGGCAATTAACGTGGCGGCTGGACAGAGAAATGTAAAGGCGAGGGGGGGGAGGGGAGAAGGGGGGGGGGGGGTGTAGATAAGAAATAAAGAAAGTGGGTCGCGCGGGACACTTACGTCACAGATGGTGACCATCGGATACGATACAAATGAGTCCTTGCCAAATGTCCCCATAGGTATACCAGCCCGTTTTGCATGACTGCAGAGTCCATCGGCAAAAGACACCCACTCAGAAAGCAGCACGCATCCAACAGCCCCCCACCAAGGACAGGCGAGGCCAGTGCATCTCCAGACCAAGCCACAGGCTCTCGCTTTACGGTCTTATGTCCCAGAATGCATTGTGATCTTATTTCTTAGGTATCTCCATAGTCACCCCAAGAGGGACAGAAATAATGAAAAAGAAACACCCGAAGGTGCTGATGGGACTCAGAGATGCACCAACCACACCTGACCTATCAACACGAGAGCAGCCCTCCTCCAGCCCTGGAAGTCCGTGTTGTGTGACTGGGGAGCAGTCCCGCACGGGACATTGGTTACTGGCTGTTGGTGCTCCCCGTGGGGATACCGGTTGCTCTTTCGTAAAATTAGTTCCCCCACCTTCTGGAAATTCTGTTATTGTAACTTCCTGTAATCTGCCAATCTCTTTGACTCTGCCTTTTCCCTTTGCTTTCTATGATCTACTATCTTTCTGACTTATTGGCCCATTCTCCTACCTTAAAAAAATCCTAATAGTTTTTCGCCTTGGAGCTCCTCCGAAATCGGAATGTGTCGGCTGTACCCAGCCGGGAGACCAGTGAAAACTGAAAACCGGACACATACGTACCTTACCCATTATGGCTATATGGCCTGGGAACGCAGAAGTACAAGAAGAAAACGAAAACGAAAGACGAAATTGTATTTAACCAGGGAACATGAGATAAGCAAGTTACATGCTTTTTTCCACCCAGCCCTGGGGAAAAATAAAGTAAATCAAGCAAGAAAGCTACATAATATATGTACATGCAGAAATGAGAAGAAAAGGGGGGAAGAGGGGGGAAGGGGCATAGAGGGGGAAAAAGAAGAAGAAGAAGTAGTCTCTTGGTTAAAAAAGTTATATGATAACGTTTTTCTAGACAACGCCTGTCCTCTCTTGCTTATCATCAACGTGGTTTTAACTAAGACGTTGTTTGGATGCAAACTTTAAAAAGTCCGAATTCGTATTTCAAATCTGCTATGGTGCGTTTTAACTGACCCAGTACTACAACGATCAAAACGATCGTTTTCAATCCGGTTTGATCGGAACAACGACATTTTGTGACACGAAAAATAAGTCATAAACCAAATTGAGAGCCACTACCTCTTCCAGCGCCATGTGTTTGTTGACGTTCTCGGTTCTCTATTGCATCTCAACCGACATCAATTTGTATACAACTGTGCATGCGTTGCTTTAAAGATCCACCAGATCACGTGTCAAAATCACGGGTTTCACATGTTTTTCTCTTATAGCTGGAAATAAATCTTGATTTGACCAGGTCTCACTCCCATACAAATACCTCCAAATTCAAACCGATACATCATTTTAAAGAGCAGCCTCAATTTGAAGTTGGGGACATATGCATGTGGGTCACAGCTACCCAGAAAAAAACCAAGGGACTTAGGGACTTAATCGTGGCGCGTCAGTGTGTCTATGACAGAAGAAACAGTGACATGAGCTCTGAAAACAGACACACACATGGCAGGGTGCTTGGCAGTGAATGTCTTCACATTTGGTGGGAGTGTAGAGTGATGTCCCGGGCGAATGTACTCACCCATAGTACTAGAATAGTTCATAGCTATCCATCTTTTGTGAGGGCTGCATTATTGGTGCTGTGTATAACAATTGCATGTACAAACAAATTAGGTATTAGGTATTATGTACTTTATTGTTACAGAGGCGTCTCTGTGAAACTCGGGTTGCTCCCACCTGGAGAGCGCGTCGCAGCCAGAAGCACGCCACCCAATTTTATTTTATTTTGCATGCGAATTTTTGTGTGACTGATGAGGAAGAAAAAAACAAAAGAGGGGGGGGGACCTAATGACAACTTTTTCGTTGCAACTGGATGTAACGTGTGCTTAGTGCATGAGCACACGGGACCTCGGTTTATCGTCTCATCCGAAAGACTCCACGTTCAGACTGTAAGGCCTAGTGCAAACTGAGAGAAAAACACACACCTGTACCCAGGTTCGAACTCGGGTTTACTTGACACGAGGCGAACGCGCTACCACTGTGCCACTCTACTCTGTGCGACGGCTAGCGCTAAGACTACCACAGAGCGCTAAGACCAAAGCAGCCCACCTAGCAGGTGACGAATCACACAGTGCCTCCCCCGTGTAAAAAAAGAAAAGGTTTCCCGAAGAAAATAACAGCGAAGGCGAGCAGCGGCCCATCATTGCTACTAACACTGGGCAAGTCGTGTTGACACGTGCGACGCTAACCGCTGAATCATGGGGGTAAACAAGTCGGTGACGTGCCGATTCGCCCTTACCCATTTTGCCTAAGGTCTGTGAAAAGTCTGCAGCTGTGCCAGGGTGTGTTTTAAAAAAAACCTTATTCTCATCGCAATAATTTTGAATTATTAAAAAAAACCTCACAAATCTCTCCAGCCATACACACAAGCAAAACGTACATAAACAAAAAGAGAAGTGAAAGAAGATTACGGGTTTTTACTTCAGGTTTAGACATAGGGAAGTGGTAGATCAGACTTTTTGTATTATAGACTTTCATATATAACAAAATCTCTACAGCCATTGGTTGCCCCCCTACAAACCACTACAAACGCACAGTAAGAGCCAAACATGTGCTCCAAGGGAGTGAAGCGAGTTTCGAAGTGACCAAAGCATGGTGTGAACACTGATTAACTTCCCTTGAAGCAAATGCATCAAGCTGACAGCTTTGAATTAATTCCGTACATAATATGTGGTAATATATGGGTACAACGACTTGAAT
>CM065703.1:2760850-2770850 GCA_017654935.2 Phymorhynchus buccinoides | reverse complement strand
AAGTTTAATGATGAACTTGGGTCTGTATTGTTGAGGCAACTACTTTCACTTTGCAGGCGAATCGGTGCCATAAATAACTTTGATAAAAAAAAAGGGAGTTAATTTACGAGAAGTTCCATCCCCTTATTCATTTCACTGTCTCTCTTAGCCTCACTATTTCATATTTGCATACGTCATAAGTTTCTTTATTGTCCATTGGCATTGTGCAACGCACATGGAAACCTGTCTTTCACTGTGTAACATAAGATGGGATATACCAATACAAACATATTAAATAAAAATTTGAAACATAAATTGACATTAAAACAAATATGTAACTATCACACCACACCCAATCATTCGTGAGCTCTCCGCTATCTTGCTCACTCATCATGCAACCCACCACCACTTCCGCCTTCATTTTTAACCCTTTCTTTTTGTCCAACAAAGCATAAACAAAGATTGTATAGGGGAAGATAAGCATCCGGTCTCTTTTCCCTATATGAGTAGTGAGGACAGAAACACTGGTTATTTCCCTTTTAAACAGGACACATTTTACGCGTCGATAGGCCAGTTGAATTCTCCGTTCAAGTTCCAGTCTGAGTTTTTGGATAGCCTGCACTGTGAATAGTGTACTGTCCCCACTAACGATAACTCTATCAGCCCGGTTCGCCGAGCTCTTAAGTAGTCCATCTTACCCTTTTAGAATATCTTTGGCATAAATAAACTAATACCAGAAAATATATCTGCTAACTCGACTGATCACCAAATAGCATGAGACTAATGCTAACCAGAAAATATATCTGCTAACTCGACTGATCACCAGATGACTAATTTTAGTCCAGTGACTCGCATCAATAGAGCGAAAGCTGATGTAATTGTCTGCAAACAGCATTTTGACTACAAAACATCCGTTCCCACTTGCAGCATTATCTCTCTCTCTCACGCGTGTGCGCGCGCGCACACACACACATGCACGCACACCGACGCACAAATACACACACGCACGCACACGCACGCACACACAAGCACACACACACACACACACACACACACACACACACACACACACACACACACACACACACACACACACACACACACACACACATCCCGAAACTACTTTGTCAAGGGGCCTTGGCCTTTCATGAATAAATCTTCCGAATCCGAATTTCTCACTCTCTCACTCACTCACTCTCTCTTTATGTGTTCATTTGCTGATGTGATGGAAATAAACAAAGAGAGAAAGAAAGGAGAGTGAGATAGGGGGCATCTACTTTTCCTGTCTGTTTCTGTATTCATGAGGGCATCTGCTTGTTCTGGTTCAGTTCAGTGAAGCCCGTGTAGTATTGTGTGGATGTGCTTATGGTCAGTTGTTCTACTTACCGAAGGTTTACTGTCTCTTTACTGCAACAAGTTTTCGAGTTCACGAAATTATAATGGCTGTGACGTACTTGTGTGTTTGTGTGTTTGTGTGTTTATGTGTGTATGTGCGCGTGCGCGCGCGAGTGTGTATGTGCGTGTGTGTGTGTGTGTGTGTGTGTGTGTGTCCGTGGTTATGTGTGTGTGTGTGTGTGTGTGTGTGTGTGTGTGTGTGTGTGTGTGTGTGTGTGTGCGTGTGCGTGTGTGCGTGCGTGCGCGCGCGCGCGAGCGTGTGTGTGTGCGCGAGCGCGTGTGTGTGTATGTGTGTGTGCTACTATCAAAACACAGCTGCTCGTCGTGCCCTTAGGAAGAAAAAGTTCGATCATGTTAGCCCTCTTCTCCGTTCTTTGCACTGGCTTCCTGTCGCAGACAGACTTGAGTATAAATTAAACGCCCTTTGCTATAAATCTATCCATAAAGCTGCTCCATCTTACCTCTGCGACAATATTTCCATCTATGCGCCAGCTCGCACTTGTTCCTCCTGCTTGTTGTACTGATGGTAGGAGGTCTGCCCGCAGACTATTTCAGCCGACACGTTCCGTCGTCAGAGCAGTGCAGGGTTTTCTTTCCGAGTCCCCTTCTAGACGTCTTGCCATCCAAGGCTAATGGGTCCCATCTGCCCAGGTGTGGCCAGCAGCAGCTCCTGCACCTTTCTGATGTCTCGTCTGTCTGTCAGTGGCGGCAGTCACCTTCCAGTTCTTCAGCAGTTTGCGCGCCCTGAGGATAATCCCTTCAGAGCGTTGAAATCAGAGTTTTCCTTCTCCTAGATGGACTGCCTTCCAAGGCTGATGAGCTCCAGCTACCCAGGGTTGCTATTTGTCCATAACTAGGGATCTGGTTCGTGGACACCAGGGTGTATCCACACGCCGGTAGGGCTGCATGCCGCACGTCTAGGGGCCAACTCTCCTCCTCCAAGACCCCCACCCTTCATGCAAGGTGCCCAGTCACCGTCTGTTATCATCATCAGCGTCGTCGTCGTCGTCGTCGTCGTCTAAGTAAGAGATTCCCTGCTTGATGGATCAGGCGAAAGGTTCACAGTAAATAGAAACCTTTCTGCGAACTTTGAAAATAAGTCAACACCAGTTCTTGTTTCTTTTAAAACAAAACATGATCCACGTGATACACACACGCGCGCACACACACACATGCACTAACTTCTTGATGAACGTTTTAAAACATCGAACACCAAATTTGAATTTTAGAATGCAGTATCGGTTGCTACGGATCGCATGACCGATCCATCGCTGTGAACGTATTGCACATTAACAGGGGTCGTCGAGTACCCACACACACGCACACGCACGCGCGCACACACACACACACAGAGACACACACGCACACACACACACACACACACACACACACACACACACACACACACACACACACACACACACACATACACACACACACACACACACACACACACACACACACACACACACACACACACACACGCACACACACACACACACACACACACACACACACACACACACACACACACACACACACACACACACACACACACACACACACACACACACACACACACACACACACACACACACACACACACACACACACACACACACACACACACACACACACACACACACACACACACACACACACATACATACATATATATATATATAGCATGAAAGAAAAATCTCAGTGAATAGCCAGCTCCGTACCCCTACTCTGACACACACAAACAAACAAACAAACACACACACACACACACACACACACACACACACACACACACACACACACACACACACACACACACACACACACACACACACACACATGAACACATCCGCTCACGATGGCCCACAGGGGTGGACAGTGTCCAGTGTCTTTCCCAATGACGTGCTGCTCTGTGATTGGCTCCAACCTTCTCCAACTGCTCTCTGTGACAGTTGTTTCAGGCTATGAAATCCAAACCACTCTCAGCACACAAATAGCGAAAACCAAACGTGTTTGTAGGATCTGGTTACTTAGCCGAACAAGAGTACAGGAAGTCAGGAAAAAGCTAAGTGTGTGTACTACCTGAAGGCGAAGCTAAAGCAAGGAGACTGAGTGGGTGGATATACTGGAAGATTCTGCAGAGAAATGGACTGGAACATTCTTGATTATTCTGAGGCCTTTGATACATTCGATCACCGAAGAGTCTTGTTACTGAGCTTGAAACTTCATATTTCTTGTGATAGTATTGACGTCTTTTGAATAACCTCTCAAACCATGAGTGGGTTGGTTTTCTAAAGGCTTCGGCACACGCTACCACTAATTAGTTGTTACAACTAGTGTTATACCACAAGTTGCAGTAAAAAGAGCTCGCGGCACACGCTGCAACTTTGGTACGACCCCCTTGCAATTAATCTGATGCTGAACGAACCACAGGTAGACTCAGGAATATTGTTCTAAAATGCATGCAGACTACTCATATATAAACTAAAATGCCACAGCTGACAGAAAATAGTGTACAGATCAAAACGATGGTCAGTACCAGCGTCCGTTTGCGAGTAGGCCTACTTATTAAAACTCGAACTGACAAAGAATACTAGGCCTACATGCGGTGCTTTACACATTGTTTTGATCTACATCGATTGAAAAAGAAACCATGCTGTGTAAGTACTCATCATTCATGATGCGCCCATTTCACGGCTTATTTGAATTTTGGCCTCTTGGACCCTGTCCTGATTTTTTTAATCGGGACACCGGTTCCCAAATGCAGGGGAAATTACGAATTAAACTCGATCAGTTTGCGTGTTTCAGTCCGACGGTTTCACTCCTCCATTGTGACGCAAAAACTACGTGATTCGAAACGACGCTCTGATTGGCTGCAACCTACAACTTGTTGCAAGTGGGGGCTCAGAAATAGGATCGTTTTCTATCGCCCTACAACTTACAACTGCAACCCTACAACCTTGTTGTAGGTGGCATGTAACTGTTGCAACCACAAAGTTGCAGGCTGCAAATAGCAAATGTTGCAGCGTGTGCGGAAGCCTTACCCTCAAGGAATTTATTTAGTCATGTTTTTCTTTCTTTCTTTTATATATTTGTGAATGGTCCCCTAGGGCTGTTTCCATACCGGTTCAGAACAATAAGGGTTTTGTGTGATAGAAAAGTTAAAAAAGGGGGCTTAGTAGGTGGTGTCCTGAACAGGCTCCACAAAACTCCATCGAAGTGACTCAGCAGCAGTGCAGTGTCTCCTCGGTTGGTTGCCTCCTGACGGCCTAACATAGATTCGCTCCCCTTGGACTGCTGGTCTCGGAATCTGCGTCCTGAACAAGCGGAGGTGTGGCTGCGAGTAGGGGCTTTTACGGAAATTGAAAACCTTGAAACCTTGAAAATTGTCTGTCTCAGCCTTTATCTCTCAATCTCTACCTCTCATTCTGAATGTATTTATTAGGCATTAGGTATTAGGTACTTCATAGTCACAGAGGCGTCTCTCTGAAATTCGGGTTGCTCCCACCTGGAGAGCGCGTCGCTGCCAAAGGCGCGCCACCCAATTTGGTGGTTTTTTCATGTGATTTTTGTGTCACTATTAAGCACACGCACACGCACACTCACATTCACACTCGCATGCGCGCACGCATGCTGCACTCTCGCAATTAACTTACCTCCCCAAAAAAAAATCAACAAATCAGACATTTAGTTTTTTTAATTATTTTGCCCAAATTGTGGGTTATCTTAGCTTCCTTAACAGCAGAATGAAAACGCAACTGTGTTGTAGATTCTTTGGTTTTCCTTTCCATGATGCATTCTATTCCTAAAATTGGCCTGAGCGTTTATTATTTCATTTGTAATCTAAATGACTTTTTGATTTTGTGTTGTGGCCGAAATTCATCATTGCTCGCATTTTATGCGTGAACATACATTGTTTTGTTTATTTTCAGCGACTTTTTAAAATGCATCTTTTAAATTGAGTAAATGCCTCACGTGCGCGTGCGTGCGCACACACACACAAACATATGCAAACACATATCATACACACAGAGATATACAGACAGACAGACAGACAGAGAGAGAGAGAGAGAGAGAGAGAGAGAGAGAGAGAGAGAGAGAGAGAGAGAGAGAGAGAGAGAGAGAGAGAGAGAGAGAGAGAGAGAGAGAGAGAGAGAGAGAGAGAGAGAGACACAACACACTTTAAATTACATCAACACACACACACACACACACACACACACACACACACACACACACACACACACACACACACACACACACACACACACACACACACACACACACACACACACACACACACACACACACACGGGAAACACATAAACGCACTCTCCCAATCATATCACCCAGACACACGCATACATACAGAAACATATAACACAGAGACACAGACACAGACACACAGACACACAAAGACTCAGACAGAGAGAGAGAGAGAGAGAGAGAGAGAGAGAGAGAGAGAGAGAGAGAGAGAGAGAGAGAGAGAGAGAGAGAGAGAGAGAGAGAGAGAGAGAGAGAGAGAGAGAGAGAGAGAGAGAGAGAGAGAGAGAAAAGAGAGAGAGAGAGAGAGAAAACTTGAACTTTATTTTTCAAGGATAAAGATTTTAGGCAACACCTAGTCTTCCAACCTGTCCTTGGTACATATACAAACATAGAACACAAACGTGGCAAGGCATATCATTACACATACAGAGCTGAACACAAAGGGGCACAGCAGACGATATGAAACAAAAGATAGGTAAAAACATGAATTTATAAAACTTGCATACGCACATGCATAATTTTTAATACTCGCGCGTGCATACATGCGTGCAACCACACACACACACATACACACACACACACACACACACACACACACACACACACACACACACACACACACACACACACACACACACACACACACACACACACACACACACACACACACACACACACACACACACACACAACACACACACACACACACGCAAGCGCACGCAAGCAAGCATGCACATACACACAGAGATGTTGAATCACGTATAAAAGAAACATACGTTATAGAACAAGGCAAACAAATGCAGCATAGAGTATGAAACCGGTAACAATTTGCAATAAAAAGTGGACATATTTAAACATTAATTTTAACATATATCAGACACATTGTAGGAGAATAGCAAACACATAAAATGAAGTGAATATTTACTAACATCGTTATAAGAAAGATATATCAGGAGATATAAATCCCCCCCCAACAAAAAAAACAAAAAAAAAAAAAAAAGAAGAAGAAAGAAACAAGATGGAGGGTCGAATGTTAGTGTCTCTCGAAGACTCGTTTTGAAGGTTGAGATAGAGGAGCATAATTTAATGTCGGACGGAAAGGAATTCCATACGGCGGAACCCGACAAAGTAAAATTTGACTTGAATTTATTCTATTCTTGTATGTTGTAAAATATAGTTACTTGAACCATAGCGATGTGAGGCTTGTGTTGTATGTTGTAAAATATAGTTACTTGAACCATAGCGATGTGAGGCTTGTGTAACTAGATTGTTCAGGTATCGTGGAGTGTACTTTGTACATGAGAATGGCTTTAAGCTGTGATTGCCGTGGAAGTATGTTTAACTGGGCTGTTGGTCGGCGCTCTTTTGCTGTCTCAGGACCGACCTCCTGGAACAAACTTCCGCTCTCCCTCCGTCAGCGACCGACTCTCTCTGCTTTCAAAGCTAACCTCAAAACCCACCTGTTCCCCCGTCATTAAAGCTCCTCTCTCTTTATCTTCTCTCTCTTGCCATTAGGTCTGTTTCTGCTATATTCCATTTATGTTATATGTGTGTGTTCGCGTTGTATTGCGTTTGTGTTTGAATGCGCTTTGAATGCTAACGTGTGTGTGCGCTTTGATTTGATTTCTATCAAGATTCAGCGCCGTATAAATACTGTATGTTGTTGTTGTTGTTTTTCTGATGTACTGAGTTCAGGATCAGGAAGAATTATTTCTGCTGCCCTTTTGTACATAGAATTGAGTTTTAATAGGTGATAATTAGCAGCAGAGTCCCAGACTACAGATAAGTAATTAATTTCAGAGAGACAGTGGGCATGAAAAAACATTTTGCGGGCGTCTATATCTATGAAGGGTGTAATTGTTTTTTTTAGTAGGAATAGGCTGCGTGCAAGTTTATGTGTCATTTTTTCAATATGGGATTGCCATTTTAGTTCGTCATCTATTATCACTCCCAGGACTCGGTGCTCGCGCTTGGTCTATGACATTGCCATTAATATAAACATTTCAAAGTAGAGGTTCTTTTTAATGCTTTTGTCTTGAGGTAATTAACATGCTTTTGGTATTTTTAGGATGGAGGACCATAAGGTTTTGGTAACACCAATCAGAAACATCATGCAAAGCTGACTGAAGAGAGGTTTGAATTGAGGATAGGTTAGTTGCACTAGCGGAGAGAGAGAGAGAGAGAGAGAGAGAGAGAGAGAGAGAGAGAGAGAGAGAGAGAGAGAGAGAGAGAGAGAGAGAGAGAGAGAGAGAGATAGAGAGAGAGAGAGAGAGAGAGAGAGAGAGAGAGAGAGAGAGAGAGAGAGAGAGAGAGAGAGAGAGAGAGAGAGAGAGAGAGAGAGAGAGAGAGAGATTCATCTGTTTCTTGATGGGAACAGATATATGAACAAATAGGCAAAATCAGAAAAATAAACAAAATAAATAATAGATAACAAAACAAAAATACACAAAACATCAAACAATTAGACAACACAAAACCCCAACAACACACACATCTTATAGAAAGGACACTTCCATTGTAGCAATAGCCGGAAATATTACATACAAGCATGTTCGAAGGTGACATGACAAATCCCACAGTCTGACATTAAAGACCCCACAGACCTTCATGTATTGGGCTTTAAAGATCCCATAGATCGTAATATATTAGGGGACTTTATAGACCCTCCGCGAGACCCGGTGTCGGGCATTACAACGAATACAGTCTGCTGCACGTGTCTGTCTGACAGCTAACAGACACAACACAATCATGCAGCCACAGACACCGGCAGAGTAAATCCAGACTAACATGTTTGACGTAGTCTCCACTTTGGTCAAGTTAAAGCTTTCTCTGTCTCTATGTATGTTACTGTTTCTATGTACGTTGCTTTCTGCCTGTCTGTCTGTCTGCATCTTTGTCTCTGTCTCTGGCTATCGTTCTCTTACCCTCTCTCTCTCTCTCTCTCTCTCTCTCTCTCTCTCTCTCTCTCTCTCTCTCTCTCTCTCTCTCTCTCTCTCTCTCTCTCTCTCTCTCTCTCTCTCCTTCTCCTTTTCTCTCTAATGTGTACTAAATTACACGAGGCACACACACTTACTCTCTCTCTCTCCCCTCTCTCTCTCTCTCTTTCCTCTGTCTCTCTCTCTCTCTCTTCTCTCTCTCTCTCTCTCTCTCTCTCTCTCTCTCTCTCTCTCTCTCTCTCTCTCTCTCTCTCTCTCTCTCTCTCTCTCTCTCTCTCTCTCTCTCTCTCTCTCTAATGCTCCTACTACCTGATATTGTAAAATTGTCAATTGATTACTTGTCTAACTATGATTTATGTGTGTGAAAGGAATTGTGAGAATGTTGATTTCTATGTCATGTTGTCCTTGTTCTTTGGATTTGTTACATTGTTTACTTTTGAACCATTTGAGTTTGTTTTGTAAATTTATTTATTTATTTATTCATTTCATATGTCATTATTTTAGAGGACCTGATGAAAATCTCTATCTCTGCTTACTGAGCTTATCCTCATTTAAAATTTCGAGTTCGAGTTCGAGTTCTCTCTTTCTCTCTCTCCTTCCCCTGAAACGCGTATCCACCGGCCTCTCGGCGCCCGTATCTCCGGTATTTCTGGATGGATTGCCTTCAAATGTGGAAGGTAGATGACCGGGGATAGTGACTATCTGTGTGCCAAACGGAAAGCAAATCGATGTATAAACACGCGCGATATGCTCCGCTTCACCTGTTCACAAACCGCGGCGAAACGAGACCCGACATTGACTCGAAATTTGGAACGTGCATGACCAGGGATAGTGACTATCTTGGTGCAAACTTTCAACGCGATATGAGCCAATTTACATTTGCGCGGACCCAAAAATTCCAAGCCGTCCACAACAGTTTACACAGAAACAACTCAGTACTGCACGAAAACGGTTGGACAGCGGAGATTACTTTAGCGAGGTAGAACATCCCGCTATTCACCGCTATTGTCTTCCAGCTCATTGACGTTGAGTATGAGGTTGACGCGTGTGCGTGTGTGTATGGGGTGGGGGTGGGGAGTAGGGGTGCGGTGGTGGGGATGGGTGGGGTGGGAGAGGGGGGTGAGGTGGGGGGTCGAACGGGATGAGAGAAGAAGATGGAAGGAGGGAGAGAGACAAAAGTAATAATATAATAGAATGAAGAAGAGTGACTGCTGTACCTTTTAGAACAGGAAAAAATTAACAAGGTGTGGAAAGGTACCTGGGAAACGTCGTGTGTTTCCCTTTCCCAGGTACCTTTCCACACCTTGTTAATTTTTTCCTGTAATAATATAATATTTTGCGGACCCGGCGAAAACGGTCCTCAGCGTTACCGGTACTTGGCGTTACCGGTACTAGGCGTTACCGATACTCGGAGTTGCGCT
>CM065703.1:2748350-2753350 GCA_017654935.2 Phymorhynchus buccinoides | reverse complement strand
GATCCCCCATTTATACATTAGCCAAACCATGTGTCAGTCGATTGTAGCGAAAAGAGGAATCATGAAACAGAAACGACAGACATAAAAGCTGTCTCTGTCTCGCTTCATCAGCGTCAGTCTCCTATCGCAATATTGCTAGACCACCAGGGAACTGAGCGAGAGAGAAGAGAGAGAGAGAGAGAGAGAGAGAGAGAGAGAGAGAGAGAGAGAGAGAGAGAGAGAGAGAGAGAGAGAGAGAGAGAGAGGAGAGAGAGAGAGAGAGAGAGAGAGAGAGAGAGAGAGAGAGAGAGAGAGAGAGAGAGAGAGAGAGAGAGAGAGAGAGAGAGAGAGAGAGAGAGAGAGAGAGAGAGAGAGAGAGAGAGAGAGAGAGAGAGAGAGAGAGAGAGAGAGAGAGAGAGAGAGAGAGAGAGAGAGAGAGAGAGAGTTAAATGTATTGATATTAAGATGCGCCAGAGAAAACAAATAATACAGTATATGCCTTCGTTATACCCATACCTTAATTTCATCATCTGAACAACTAAATGATTCTTTTGAATTAAATGTTATAGTCTCCTTTGTTTGGGATGTTCTACTAATTTGAATCTGTTCCCAAAAACATTAGTTTCTTCCATGTGCATTTAAAGTCTATTTGTTTGAACAAAAAAACACAAATTCACATTCAACACATTCAGTGATTTCTTGCCTGTGCATCAGCTTCAACCCTTCATCGTCATTTTTTAAAAACTGTTTTTCTATCAGCAAAATATTATTGTTCTGAACCAATATGCAAACAGCCCAAGGGGTCAATTCAAAAGTGAAATTAATAAAAGCATCACTAAATATAGATCCTTGGGGGATGCTGGGTTTGCTGATCTAAGTCAAGCAACGCACTCATGGATGAACACTTATTCCATTTGGCTGGTTAGACGTCAATACTGTCACAAGAAACATGACATTTCAAGCACAGTAACAATTCTCTATAGTGGTCGAATGTATCAAAGGCCTCAGAATAATCAAGAATGTTCCAGTCCATTTCTCTGCAGAATCTTCCAGTATATCCACCCACTCAGTCTCCTTGCTTTTAGCTTCGCCTTCAGGTAGTACACACACTTAGCTTTTTCCTGACTTCCTGTACTCTTGTTCTGCTAAGTAACCAGATCCTACAAACATGTTGGCTTTCGCTATTTGTGTGCTGAGAGTGATTTGGATTTCATACCCGCCTGAAACAACTTTCACTGAGAGCAGTTGGAGAAGGCTGGAGCCAATCACAGAGCAGCACGTCATTGGGAAAGATACTGGACACTGTCCACCCCTGTGGGCCATCGTGAACGGATGTGTGCATGTGTGTGTGTGTGTGTGTGTGTGTGTGTGTGTGTGTGTGTGTGTGTGTGTGTGTGTGTGTGTGTGTGTGTGTGCGTGTGCGTGCGCGTGCGTGCGTGTGCGTGCGTGCGTGTGCGCGTGTGCGTGCGTGCGTGCGTGCGCGTGCGTGTGTGTGTGTGTGTGTGTGTGTGTATGCGTGTGCGTGCGTGCGTGCGTGTGCGAGCGTGCGTGCGTGCGTGCGTGCGTGCGTGTGTCACATTGTGTGTGTGTGTGTGTGTGTGTGTGTGTGTGTGTGTGTGTGTGTGTGTGTGTGTGTGTGTGTGTGTGTGTGTGTGTGTGTGTGGCTTGTCTGTCCTATTGAATCCTTTTTATGAAAAGCGTCAGATAGGCATAGACTGTGTTAAGGTGTTTTCACGATTATTGCTGTTGTTGCTGTTGTTTGTTTGTTTGTTTGTTACTTTCTTTCTTTCTTTCTTCCTTTGTTTATTCATGATTCCACCCTTATATAGGATGAGGTCCTATTGTCTTTGTATACATTCTTCTTTTTCTTTTGCTTTGTTGTTGTTGTCGTTTGTTTATTAAGGACAGCTAGCACCAGTGGGGGAGATTGTTTATTAAGGACAGCTAGCACCAGTGGGGGAGATTGTTTATTAAGGACAGCTAGCACCAGTGGGTGGAGATTGTTTATTAAGGACAGCTAGCACCAGTGGGGGAGATTGTTTATTAAGGACAGCTAGCACCAGTGGGTGGAGATTGTTTATTAAGGACAGCTAGCACCAGTGGGGGAGATTGTTTATTAAGGACAGCTAGCACCAGTGGGTGGAGATTGTTTATTAAGGACAGCTAGCACCAGTGGGTGGAGATTGTTTATTAAGGACAGCTAGCACCAGTGGGGGAGATTGTTTATTAAGGACAGCTAGCACCAGTGGGGGGGATTGTTTATTAAGGACAGCTAGCACCAGTGGGTGGAGATTGTTTATTAAGGACAGCTAGCACCAGTGGGTGGAGATTGTTTATTAAGGACAGCTAGCACCAGTGGGTGGAGATTGTTTATTTGTATGTCTCGCATGAGCCTCACATTTCAACAGGTTTGACCCCAGGCAACTCGAGTCCACAAAAAGAATAATTTGAATTTGCAAGCATTTTGGTGGGCAAAGCTTTTGACGTCAGCACCTTTTCCCCCATCCCGCTGCCCGTCGCCCAGGCCGAGGTCACCAACAAACACTGGAAAGGCCTGCCCAGATGCTTGACTGGGTAACTCTCAGCTTATCAGCTATTTTACATACAAAATGACATGCCTTGAAAAGCTACGTATTTTATTTTCCCAGAGATAAACTGCTTGTCAATCCTTGTCTTCCGTGGGTAACCCCTTATTAGTAATTCAACCAGGCCCACCAGTGTTTGCTTAGCCACCATCGTGGTTTTTGTTTTTCATGCAAAGGTCTATCAGTAAACTATTTTGAGTAAAGTAACAGGATGGATCTGTTTGATAGCCCTAGACCTACTCAGCTGCGGTGCTGCTAGTGTGAACTGAAAACCAAAGAAAAATGTATAACATGTGACATTCGGGTTGTGAACATTTCTTCAAGGACTTCTATACCCAGTGACAGCTCAAGATACTCCCTTCAATTGCATGCATTAGCATGATAGATGGGTGTTTCCCAGTAGCTTTGACAAAACTTGTACATTTACATTAAAAAAAGTTATGTTATCTTTGACATCAGCATCTGCGAAGGTGAAAATCATGCAATTATTCCACTAAGTTGATGGTAATTGATACTAAAGGTGGTTGTCTTTGTTTTGAGACATGTTTTGCGCCTAAGTTTAACAACTGTTTGGAATAAATCCCAAATGTTTTTATAATGAAGTGAGTTTTCTATCTGTTCTTCAGACGAAAAGCCCTACCCATTCAGCCCTAGCGTCCCCTATATGGGACGCACATACCAGACAACATAATTCCAAAGCAACGGCATATATTGTGAAATAATTGCGTGATTAAAAGCAAAACTGCTCAGACACTTGTATCAACATCTCAAATGTCGGCACACATGGATTAGAGACAGTCCAAAACATACGCATTAAAAACATACTTCTCCTTTCACTCTCGTGGACCGAGTACAACAAAGAAATAAACAAACCAGTGTTCTCAGCGGTTATGTAGTAGTGTGCACCCGTCTCTATGTGTCCACAAATTCGTCTCTATGTGTCCCCGTCTCTATATATCCCCGTCTCCGTGTGTAGCCATCTCTATGTGACCCTGTCTCTATGTGTCCCCGTTTCTATATGTTCCCGTCTCTATATATCCCCGTCTCCATGTGTACACATCTCTATGTGTCCCCGTCTCTATGTATCCCCGTCTCCATATGTACACATCTCTATGTGCCCCCCGTCTGTATGTGTCCCCGTCTATATATCCCCGTCTTCATATGTACCCATCTCTATGTCCCCGTCTCTATGTGTCCCCGTCTCCATATGTACCCATCTCTATGTCCCCGTCTCTATGTGTCCCCGTCTTCATATGTACCCATCTCTATGTCCCCGTCTCTATGTGTCTCCGTCTTCATATGTCCCCGTCTCTATGTGTCCCCGTCTCTATGTGTCTCCGTCTTCATATGTACCCATCTCTATGTCCCCGTCTCTATGTGTCCCCGTCTTCATATGTACCCATCTCTATGTCCCCGTCTCTATGTGTCTCCGTCTTCATATGTACCCGTCTCTATGTCCCCGTCTCTATGTGTCTCCGTCTTCATATGTACCCATCTCTATGTCCCCGTCTCTATGTGTCTCCGTCTCCATATGTACCCATCTCTATGTCCCCGTCTCTATGTGTCTCCGTCTCCATATGTCCCCGTCTCTATGTCCCCGTCTCTATGTGTCTCCGTCTCCATATGTACCCATCTCTATGTCCCCGTCTCTATGTGTCTCCGTCTCCATATGTCCCCATCTCTATGTCCCCGTCTCTATGTGTCCCCGTCTCCATATGTACCCATCTCTATGTCCCCGTCTCTATGTGTCCCCGTCTCTATATGTCCCCGTCTCTATGTCCCCGTCTCTATGTGTCTCCCCGTCTCTATATGTACCCATCTCTATGTCCCCGTCTCTATGTGTCTCCGTCTTCATATGTACCCATCTCTATGTCCCCGTCTCTATGTGTCTCCGTCTTCATATGTACCCGTCTCTATGTCCCCGTCTCTATGTGTCTCCGTCTTCATATGTACCCATCTCTATGTCCCCGTCTCTATGTGTCTCCGTCTCATATGTGTCCCCGTCTCTATGTCCCCGTCTCTATGTGTCTCCGTCTTCATATGTACCCATCTCTATGTCCCCGTCTCTATGCGTCTCCGTCTTCATATGTACCCATCTCTATGTCCCCGTCTCTATGTGTCTCCGTCTTCATATGTACCCATCTCTATGTCCCCGTCTCTATGCGTCTCCGTCTTCATATGTACCCATCTCTATGTGTCCCCGTCTCCATATGTACCCATCTCTATGTGTCCCCGTCTCTATGTGTCTCCGTCTCCATATGTACCCCATCTCTATGTGTCCCCGTCTCTATGCGTCTCCGTCTTCATATGTACCCATCTCTATGTGTCCCCGTCTCTATATGTACCCATCTCTATGTGTCCCCGTCTCTATGTGTCCCCGTCTCTATATGTACCCATCTCTATGTGTCCCCGTCTCTATGTGTCTCCGTCTCTATG
>CM065703.1:2740850-2743350 GCA_017654935.2 Phymorhynchus buccinoides | reverse complement strand
CTGGGATGAGCTGGATCGCAAAGTGAGGAGCAACCACCCCCCTCCCAGGGATGCCCAGCACCTCTACCAGATGCTGCAGGCTGAGTGGCAGGCGCTTCCACAGAGGATCTTCACCACCCTGGTCAACTCCATGAGGACTCGCTGCGTCGAGTGCCAGAACAGCCATGGCGGATACACGCATTACTGAACTTTTGGGAGCATCAGAATGCCCTGTCTTGTGATTTCAATGACTTTGGGAAATCAAATTTCGATACGTACCCACTTTGATCAAATGTACAGACCAAACGATTGCTCGAAATTGAAGGCAATTGTGTATCGTTATCACTAAAGCATTGAATTAAATGTTGGCCAAAATTCAACGCATTGGCTTTCTTATTTGGAAAGTTATGAATTAGTTTGCAAGTGATCCTTAACTTTTTGTGGATAGCTTATATAAAGGATGTCTGCCTGTTTCTCCGTAAAGAACGGTGTTGGATGTGTGTAAATGTCACGAAATCCCCCGCTCGATCTTGATCAGAGATCGGGAGAGGGAAATCGCGAACCCCGAGGAGAGTCTCGCACGCCCAAACAGACAAGCTCACAGGAGAAGGCACACGCGCACACCAGAAATACAATACAAAACAAGACTATTTATTATAACCAAGCAGACACACACTTACACAATTCAATACACTCAATGTTTAACAAATTATTTACATAATATACATGGCATTCAAAAGTTTGTCCAAAGAATAAACTAAAGCCGGCAACTTAACTAATTAACTAATAGAAAGTTTGTATGCAGAAACATAAATTGAAGAGAAAACGACGAAAAGGCAGACGAAGAAGAGGTGTCCAACAAAACAAACAGCAGAGGTCCGAAGAAGAGGAAGAAGAAGACAAAGGGAAAACTAAAGTCAGTAGAAGAAAAACTGCTGCCCCTTCTGGGGCAGGCTACAGCAGCAGAAACAAAAAGGGGAAACGGCATAGGACGCCCCCAGACTCCTCAACAGGAACGGACGAAGCCTGGCCCAACGCACAGACAGGCCCACGGATCGGGCCTAACACGGGGCCAGACGGAAAGGCGAGCGGCCTCTCACAGCCGGAAACGGAGAAAAGAGCGGTTGACCGGGCGGTCAACCAGGCAGCAACAGGTCAGGTCAGGTTCAGGCTCAGGACTGTAGGATAAACCAAAACAAAAACCTGGTTTTGAACACCCAGAGTAACAACAGTTTTGTGTTTACCCAAAAACAAATTCCCCAACAGTCCTCTTCAGGGATGTAAAAACCCACCCTCTTTAAACTTGGTTCTCTCCAAGAACCCCAAAACGCTGAGCAACACCTTCTTTACAATCCTTTTCACACGACTCAGTCTAGGGGTAATATTTCATCAAAAAGGATTAACTAAAAGGTTTCACTTTTTCTGGAACAACTAGGCTTTCATACATTTAGAAAATTCTAGCCTTTCAAATACAAAAATTAACAATTACATTCTTCTGAAAATGTCACAGCTTTTCAGATACAAGAATGGACACTTAAATTCTTCTGAAAATATCACATAAAATTTCACCACCAAAAATATGTCCTTTCCATTCTCATTTCTTCCAGAAGGCGGATGAACTACAGGCAAAAGAATGCATTTCCCCAAAATAACAATCCACAATGTACTTCAAAAAGTTAAAAAGCCTTGAAAACATTAATGACACTTCCTCTCAAAAATAAAAACAGAAACGGGGACGAACGCTTTACAAAGCCCCTATCAGCATAGCTAGAAGCGCAACTGGAATAACCCTCCGTTATCCAGCTCTCCGCAGAGTCTCTTAATACCTAATTAAGCTAGGACGATGGCCGCGAGGCTAAACATAGGCCGCGAGGGTAAACATATACCGCGAGGCTAAACATAGGCCGCGAGGCTAAACATAGGCCGCGAGGCTAAACATATACCGCAACAAGGAATAATGCGCGCGCGTGCACGCATTTAGGATTCTGAATGTGAACTCAAATACACTTTGCACCCAAAAAACGATTTGTGAGGCCTAAACACACAATGGCGAGCCAAAACATTGATTCCAAAATATGTGCCGAGTTCAAGTACCAAATTCTACGACCGGCAAAAACCTATCCAACTGACAAGTCACGACCCAGCCAGTCAGTTCCTTAGCCCCTTATGCAAAAATCAAGAAAATAATAAGAAAATGAACCAAAGAAAACGTACACAAATACACATGTTAGCAAACCTATAACTAGCTATTCTACATTGTTACGCGCGCGTTGTTGTACGACTTTTAACGGGATTAATACTAATTTTATGCAGCTACTGACCAAACTTCCAAGTGGCGGAATGAAGAAGAAGAATCCTCCCCACAAGACAGTCGCAGCTATGGTCTCGCCAAGGGCTCGGGGTAAGCGCGAGCAGGTGGAAGGGGTTCCGGACCGGCCACAGCTTTCTTCCAGGACTCCAGTGAACGCCAGGGACGATGACGGGGAAGGGAGGACGATGAGGAACCAAATAAAAAGGGGTG
>CM065703.1:2735850-2738350 GCA_017654935.2 Phymorhynchus buccinoides | reverse complement strand
GCTTCAGATTGTGTGTGGTACTGTATACCCTAGAGAAGAAAACATCCGAGCATAAATTATCACCATGCTGACCTTGACCTTGAAGTGTGACCTTGAAAACCGAAATTTCCTTCTTTGCGCTATATGTTTCTTCTTCAAGGTGTATCTCGTGAACTAGAAGACAGAATCCCTTCCAATTTTGTGTCAGGATGTGACACTCTACGGGGTGTCGCAAGTGCGTGGCATTGCTGGTGACGGACATGTCTGCCGCTCGGCGACGCCCTTGTTGTTTATGCCATGGTTGGTTTGTTCAGCCCGTCGTACATGGCGAAAGCCGATACGCGACGTTAAACTGAACTTCCATCCAGACAGAAAAACAGGCAGACAGAAAGACAGACAGACAGACAGAAAAAAGGGGTGAAACAAGAGCTGTGGTGTTTATTGTTCGTGACTATCGCATGTTCACATTGATAAATGGCAGAATACGAGCAGCATGACATGCACATGAACGCACCAACAGTAGATGAAATAATTACATTGCATACCTTTCAAAGAGATGAAAGTGACACGGAATCCAAAACTGTCAAAGAAAAGTGAATGTATGTCTGTTTATAGTGTGTGATACGTGTACCACTTTTGGAAGTTTTGACCAAAAATACCAAGCTGGGTTGTGGGGGGGGTGGGGGGGGGGGGGGGGGGGGGGGGGGGGGGGGGGGGGGGGGGGGAGATTATGTTCGGTTGGCCTACACTTGCCATACATCAGTAAGTTGACATCGGGATCATCGACACCTATCTCCATTCTATTCAGACCACTTCGAACCATCCGCAACTGGAACGGGCCACCTGAGGTGGCTGTGTCTGCCTGCTGTCCCAGCACCTTCCAGGCATCCATCAAACAACAATAGATTTATTTAGTTTGTTTATATATTGTTTTTAATTTATAAGGTGTTCCTGTTTTGACGCGGCATCATGTTGGGGATCCACAGGGAGAACCAGCTGGCTGGGTCATTGTATGTTAGGGATTTCTCTTTTTCCTTTGCTCTCTCTCTTTTTATTTTATTTTATGTTACTATTTTATTTTATTCTTTTGTTTCTCCGACTTCGGACCTCGACCGAAATAGTGCCATAAAAATCAAATTGTTGATTGTGGGCACTGAACCGGAAGAAGAAGAAGAGCTGTCAGGCCGCACAGTGGTTCTCACTGGAGGGGCCCGGAGCATTGGGCGAGCCTAGCTGGCATCTCTGCTGGACAAAGGAGCCAAGGTTGTCTTCTGTGACGACAATGTGGAGGCTGCCAGAACCCTGGACATTGAACTGAAAACACAATATAACCTCCTGGATTTTCCATTGTGATGTCTGTAATGCCACGCGGGGGCGGGGGGTGGGGGGGGGGGTGGGGGGGGGGGGGGGGGGCGGGGGGGGGGGGGTGGGGGGGGGGGGGGGGGGGGGGGGGACGGGGGGGATGGGTCCTATCTGGATCTGTATGTTTCTCCCCTAACAAATTGTGTTGGCCATGGAAGCGCAAAGTCACTCTCAGTCTAACAAACAGATCGACAAAGATAGGCAGTGAAACAACGAAGGACACAAGAGACACAGTGAGTGAGAGGCACATAGATGCATACATACACACATACACACATACACACATGCATGCATACATACATACACACATACACACATGCATGCATACATACATACATACATACATACATACATACATACATACATACATACATACATACATACATACATACATACATACATACATACATACATGCATACATACATACATACATACATACATACATATATACATACATACATGCATACATACATACATGCATACATGCATACATACATGCATACATACATACATTCATGCATGCATACATACATACATACATACATACATACATACATACATACATACATACATACATACATACATACATACATACATACATACATACATACATACATACATACATACATACAGAATGGCAGACTTACATACAGACATAGAGGGGCACAGACTTCCAATCCAATCACAACATACCACCAAATACCAAACCAGTAGGACAAGAAGACAGAAGATAAACGAGTCTTTGAAATGCAAACAAACACTCGAAAGGGGAAAATACAAAACAGAAAAGAAAAACAAAATGGTCCGTGGTTGAAATTCAATGGGGGTCAAGTCTAATCGATCACGCCCGCTGTGACAGAGTGGAACGTGTTTATCACATTAGAGAGATTGGGGATGAGAGATAGACTACTACCACGACAGGGGAACGGGTAAACATGCTTCAAAAACCCAGAAATACACACATACACAAAAAGGCAAGGGTACATTTAATGCAGACGTGTGCGTATGCACGTGCACACATCCATGAAAGCTTACGCGGGTATGCACAAAAGGAAGCGCACACAAATACACTAACGCACACACGCACATACGCGCGCGCGGGCACACATGCATTATGCATGCATGCACCCACACACACACACACACACACACACATGA
>CM065703.1:2725850-2728350 GCA_017654935.2 Phymorhynchus buccinoides | reverse complement strand
GATTGTTTAGTTTTAATAAATGTAATATGTGCTCGTAACTTTGGTTTTAGATCTGTTGAAGAGAGTGAAAGGAAGGGGCGCAAGAGTGTACTATCTCTCCTGGTCTGAATCATCTGTTTGTGTGCGGCATCCCCACGTGGAGGAGCATAGGGGTAATTAAAATAGACGCAATTGAGATGCATCAGAAACTGGAATGGTTTGGAAGGGGGGGGGGGGGGGGGGGTAGGAGGGGGCAGCGAGCGATAGAAAGGGGGTGGGGTAGATTAAGGATGGGGCCACCAGATGGCGTTTTAAGTTGGTTATCAGGGATGCGTAACTCTTGCTTCTCTTGCTCTCTCAGTTCTGGGGGCCGTTTCACAAGAGCTAGCGTTACATAGCGTTAGCTGAAATCGGCAAAAAAAAAACACGTAAGTAACACCCTTCGTTTGCGGACAGTTTGCGAAGCGCTCTGAGCCTCTGCTCCAGCAATCTCTCGGCGAACTATCACGTGACTTGCATGGGGTGAATACTAATCTTGTTGTTGATCGGTGAATTAAAGTTTGGTTAAAATAATACTTCTTTGACCAATCAGACAAGAGCTTGTAATATTTGTTCCGCAAACGCTTTTTGAAGTGTTTCTTAGACCCTTTTGGCGTAACAGTTATTCGCACGGCGAGTGAAACTTGCCCCTGATGTTTGCCCAGTTCTGTCTGTGTCTACGTATGCGTATCTCTCTGCCTTTCTCAGTCTCTCTCTGTCTTTATCTCTGTCTCTCTCTCTCTCTGTGTCTCTCTCTCTCTCTGTCTGTCTGAAAATGTACGAGTCAAATGTTTATGAAAACAGATACATCAAATATATCCATACACTACTAAATGAAACTGGCTTGAGTAGTTTTTGGTTGAATCAAAACTTTCTTGATGCAAATCCATTGTGGTTCAAGGAGAAGGTGAAAAGATGCTTAAAAGACACCTTTTTACAATCTTGGTATATGCATGTAGATAATAACGAATTATATTTAAACTACAGAATGTTTAAAACGTCTTTTTGTGTTGACCCATATTACTTAGTCTTGCCATATAGCTATATGATTACTGTGTTAAAATTCAGAACTACTAACAATAACTTGCCTGTGAACACGTTGCGTTATACTGGTACACCCAGACATGAAAGAATTTGTGAAAAATGTAATGTACATGATGTGGCAGATGAGTTTCACTACTTGTTTGTTTGTCCTTTCTTTGACACTGACAGGAGAAGGTACCTCCCTAAGTATTTGTTTACTCGCCCTAATGCTTATAAATTCAAAGCTTTGTTCTCTACAAAAAATAAGAAAATATTACTCAAACTAAAGCACTTCATTACAGTTGTTAACGGTTCTTTCAGATAAATGCTATTAATCATGTCTTTTTCCCATTTTGTTTTTAATTTAGTAATACATTACATTATTTGTAATATTATGGTATGGGTTATCTTTGAAATGATTTTGGACATCACTCTTGGGTTGATTCTTGGAAATTTATTTATGTGTGTGTATGTTTTTATATTTCTGTGCCCAAATGGGGTATGAAATAAATTTCTTGCCTTGCCTTCTCTGATTTTCTTCTTCTCTCTCTCTCTCTCTCTCTCTCTCTCTCTCTCTCTCTCTCTCTCTCTCTCTCTCTCTCTCTCTCTCTCTCTCTCTCTCTCTCTCTGTCTCTCTCTATATATCTCTCTCTCTCTCCACTTGGCTGACACACAATCAGTGGGATTATATCATTTTGATGATGATGATGATGGTGATGATGATGAAGAAGATGATGATGATGATGAAGATGATGATAATGATGATGATCCTTATGATGATGGTAATGATGGTGGTGGTGGTGGTGGTGGTGATGATGATGATGATGATTATCTTTATGATGATGATGATGATCCTTATGATGATGGTGATGATGGTGGTGATGATGATGATGATGATGATGATGATGATGACGTCGACGACGACGACAACGACGATAACGATGAAGATTATAGATATAAATAAACGCCCGAGCGAGAGAAAACAAAATCTTTACGCTGAATAAGCCTCCAGTCTTCGATTGGATATTTCGACACCAATACACACCCAACTTTAATCCCGTAAATGAGGTGTGACTGATAGTGGGACTGCGTTGGTTGCCCAATCCGCCATGATAAGATCAGCGCTGCAGGTGGCCGTATCTCTCGGGCCTGGTAGACAGACAGATAGACAGAGAGATAGCAGTGATAACATACTCATATAATTGTTGTAATGTTATGCTATCATTGGGAAAGGAAGCTGTTCAATCGAGTGCAGGACAGTTCTCATAGTTTGCTGACTAAGGTGAAATTGTTGCCATAAGTGTTTTTTGTGATCCTTATCTGATTTATGTTTTTGGATACAAATATATTTTAAAGAAGGGGTGCTAAGTGTAGCAGACAGACGACGAAACAAACTAACGAAAAAGAAACACCCGAAGGTGCTGATGGGACCCAGAGACCCGCCGGCCGCGTCTGCCCT
>CM065703.1:2685850-2695850 GCA_017654935.2 Phymorhynchus buccinoides | reverse complement strand
ATCCCCACTCTCTCGGCCAAAGGGATTTGAGAACGAGAGCTGGCGTTGGGGAAGGTCCCCAAAGGCCAGCCCATCCCTTTGGCTGCAGCACCAGAGCCGGTGCCTAGGCCCCCTCGTTGGAGAGTCATAGTCTTCCACAAGAGACTAAACTGTACCATGATTCTCCAATACTGCAGAAATTAATCTATTGTACAGCTCTCATGTTACTGTTGGCCCCAACTACAGGCTAATGTCAACCAATGATAACAGCCATTTAAGCAAAGGGCAGCGGTGTACAAGACAGTAATATCACGTGATCTAAGCACGTGAAATCATAATGAAATAGTGTACATTTGCACAGAACGACAGACATAAGCCCACAAGCACCCGCGCACGCACTTGCACCTCACACCTGTATTCACACGCACACAGGCGTGTATTTACACACGCGCGCGCGCACGGATATGCTGGCATATCCAACAGACACCAGGACTGAGGGATGAGCAGCTATGGTTGGAAATAAAACCAAAACAACATTTGACTGAAACATAGGCCTACTGACACATACACATAGGCCTACTGACACATACACATAGGCCTACTGACACACACATAGGCCTACACACATACACATAGGCCTAAGCACACACTCGCGCGAACATACACACGCACGCACACATGCAGGGAAGGGGGAGGGGTCAATTTGTGAAATTCCTGCACTGGGTTTACTACGCTGAGAGAAAATATCAGAATTGTTTTCAGAGGGAAGAATGTCACGTGATTCATGACTCACATCGTCAAAATCGCATCGCATTCAGATACGATTGGTATGTGTGTGGCTGGCCCTGCAGACTGCAGACACACTGTACACGATGCGATCCGATTGTGGCGATGTCCGTGAGTCGGGAAATACTTCCCTATGAAAATAATTCTACTGTTCTTCGTTCAATATACTCATGTATACCTCAATATACGAATTACATAAAACGTTTGATGCAAAAATGCACATATTTCATCAGATTCGTGTATTAGGTAGTAGGTATAATAGTCACAGAGGCGTCTCTGTGAAATTCGGGTTACTCCCACCTGGAGAGCGCGTCGCAGCCAGAAGCGCGCCACCCATTAAAAAAAAAAGTTGCATGCGAATTTTTGTGTGACTGATGAGGAAGGAAAAGGGGTGGTGGTAAATTTTGACCAAATGACAAATTTGTCGTTGCCACTGGGTTTAACGTGTGCTAAGGTTGCACGTGCACGGGGGGGGGACTACACATCTAGTAGGATTTCACCAGAATCATGCCTCACATGTCACAGATCGCATTGTACGCAGTGCGTCTGTCCCTTTACGCGTCTGTCCCTTTACGCGTATGTCCCTTTACGCGTATGTCCCTTTACGCGTATGTCCCTTTACGCGTATGTCCCTTTACGCGTATTTAGCATCGGAGATTGAGGGAAATTAATGGCTTCCACACAAAACAGACATTGTTGAATTACAATAACAGATTTACAAGCAAACAAAAACTGAATCCAACGCGTCAACTAAATTAGGGGAGAATGGGGCTAGTCCGTCCCCGGGGCCGCCATTTCGTTTTCATTGCTAAATGCTTTGCGCTAGAATCATTTAGAGCACGTGATAGCCACACACGATCCTCCCGCAATGTCCTGTGAAAGCTTGGAGGGTGTGCATCAATTTTTTTTTAAAGTTGAGAGTAAAAAATGTGATTTTTGTTATTTTTTTGTAACAAATGAATCAATGACTTATTTTCGATCTGCATGGGTTTTTTTTATATGAAGATACATTTTGGATTTTGAAAGGGTGCTTGGAAGATCGTGTGTGATTCTGGGTTTTATTTAGCATTTTTAAGCATAAGAATGAAGAGGGCATCCTTCCCCCAGCCTGTAGGGGGACTTGCCCCGCCTTGGGACAAGTATGCCCACGTAAGGGTGGTGTACCTCAAACATGCAGAAAAACGCTTTAGCTCTGTAATTAAATTTTATTATACGTATGTTGTCCATACATTTTACCTAACTACTGGTCTTCTTTTTCTTCTGTGTTCCCAGGCCATACGGCCATAATGTGTAAGGTAAGTATGTGTCCGGTTTCCAGTTTTCACTGGTCTCCCCGCCCCAACACATTCCGATTTTGGAGGAGCTCAAAGGAGAAACATTATTTTGGAGGATGTTTTGGTGAAAAGGCAGGAGAATGGGCCAATAAGTCAGAAAGATAGTAGATGATAGAAAGCAAAGGGGAAAAGGCAGGAGAATGGGCCAATAAGTCAGAAAGATAGTAGATGATAGAAAGCAAAGGGAAAAGGTAGGAGAATGGGCCAATAAGTCAGAAAGATAGTAGATGACAGAAAGCAAAGGGAAAAGGTAGGAGAATGGGCCAATAAGTCAGAGAGATAGTAGATGATAGAAAGCAAAGGGAAAAGGCAGGAGAATGGGCCAATAAGTCAGAAATATAGTAGATGATAGAAAGCAAAGGGAAAAGGCAGGAGAATGGGCCAATAAGTCAGAAATATAGTAGATGATAGAAAGCAAAGGGAAAAGGCAGGAGAATGGGCCAACAAGTCAGAAAGATAGTAGATGACAGAAAGCAAAGGGAAAAGGCAGAGTCAAAGAGAGTGGCAGATTAGAGGAAGTTACAAGCACAGAACTTCCAGAAGGCGGGGGAACTATTTTTACGAAAGACCCCGGTATCCCCACTGGGAAGTACTAGTCTAAGAATGGAGCTTCTACTTGTGAGTTAGCTTGCCATTTATAACGAGAAAAGCTGAAAAGTAGGCGTATATCCCCGGTCTCCCCTACTCACCACAGAGAAAATATTGGTCTTCCTCGTCATCTTTGACGTCTGTTGTCGTAGATATGTTGGCTGTTGTGCCAGAGTAGATCATCCCTGGAACATGGTCAGTCATGGCGCGATGGCACAATGGACAGGTCTCCAATATCCGTCAAAACAAAATCCATTCGCTTAAGGTTTCTGTACACGTGAACATTTCCCAATCTTTCCCCATGGCAACACAGTAGTGATAGGCCAGTCATAATGCGACTTGCATATCACTGAGTTGCTATGGGGAAGGAGCGAAAAATGTTCACTTGTATTGATACCAAACAATCCGTGCTTTATAAAGGATAGGTCAGGCAAATACAGTGGAATCTCCCTTATAAGACCTTCAAAAATCATCCAAAATGAGGTCTTATAAGGGAGGGGTCTTATGAGGGAATACTTACAAAGAAGGGCAATGTCTCAGAGAAATAGGTCTTATGTGGGAGGGAGTCTTATAATGGGAGGTCTTATTAGGGAGGTTCCACTGTAGTTTTAAAAGCAAGTGGTTTGTGAACTGTTGTAAGGTGTAGATTTTATTTTGAAATGTTGATTCACTTAACATTTTCCAAACACATGTTTTCGATCACTCATGTTAGCATTACAGTTTGGAATAGAACGAGGTACAACTTCAATGTTGTCATGTGTGTTTTATTCATTCTTTTTTTCTCTCTTCTCCTCTTTCCCTTTTCTGTCTTTCTGTTATAAATCTTACCCGTGATGGCCATCACGTGTTTACGAAATTTAACAAAGGGTGAATACTCTCTTTCTAATTAACTCCCCTCCACCAAAGTTGATTGCGATACCAATCACCTAGCAGTGCGTGGGTCAGAACCAAAGTGAGACAAACAAAGCATCATTCTCAAAAAAGAATGTGCCAAGTTCGCCTTTATGATCCTCCACCCACACAGTTCACATCAACATTGGTGGCGAGGATAGCATACAAACAAATCAACATCTATCCAAGATGAAGAGTGGCATAGCCTTCTAACCTTGAATATGTTACACACACACAACACACAACATCACATCAACATTGGTGGCGAGGACAGCATACAAACAAATCAACATCTATCCAAGATGAAGAGTGGCATAGCCTTCTAACCTTGAATATGTTACACACACACAACACACAACATCACATCAACATTGGTGGCGAGGGTAGCATACAAACAAATCAACATCTATCCAAGATGAAGAGTGGCATTGCCTTCTAGCCTTGAATATGTTACACACACAACACACAACATCACGTGTTTAGTTGAACAGTTACCAAACTTTCTTGATCACGAGTGAAAAACGGAAAAGAACCGACAATATTTGTTAAAACTCTACAATGTTTCACATCCTTATTAATGTACTTTAAATTTGAGAAAAGACACATAAGAGGCCGCGAGGCCTAGTTGTCCTACTTGACCTGACCTGTCTACGTTACTGATTCGCAGATTGCCAATTGATCATGACATTTCTAGTCATTTCAAAGTGTGAATCCACAAACCGACACTATTTATAATTCTTTTCGACAATGTATAGATCCACTTTACTGCCTTCTCACTTGTGATCCTTCATAAGTGCTTGGTCTCTTTTGTGAGAAATCACCTTGTTCGTAATGCACCTCTGGGGCTGTCACTGGGAGCATCTTCCTCTCAGCCTAGAAAATCCCCCCCCCCTCTCCCCACCTCCATCAAGTGTGGTGGAAATTGTTGGAAGCACCAAACCAAAGCAGATGTTGACTCCATGGTCTAAGACTCCAGGAGCCCAGACTCCATGGCTGGTACAACACATTACAATGGCCTTTGCAAGACATTGTATACTCATAATAACATGAGGATTGCCTTCTTAAACAATCTCGCAATATTTCATGAACGAAGATAAGTGGTTTCACCACATCTCTTACATTATAAATATTGTTTTAAACAAGCAATTTACAAAAACATAATGCTTTTAAGTTTTAAAATATTTTCTTTAGTATGTTTACCTCTAGATACAACATCTACTGACACAAATACTCATTTTGTTGTTTTGTTGCAGCTAACAAGAAATGTTGTTGTATCGCTTTAAAATGTCAGCCTGTTTTGTGTGTTTTGTTTTAACATCAGACAGAAAATGAACAAAATACAATTCCAATAATTTTCTGTCCAATATATTGTGATTCAGCACCCTAAAAACCTATATATTTTGCCACTGAGATTGCAAATTTATTCCAATAAATACGCAAGATATAGAGTGGTTAGACCATTTTAGCCGCCATTTTGAAAACTGTCATGGCGGCCATCCTTTTCGAATACAGAAGCATCATCCACGTGGCATACCATACTCTACATCCATACATTCTATCCCATATGGATGATTGCTTCCAGCCAGCAACGTTTAGGTGGTTTCACTTTTTAAAGATTGCTTCTTGACTACTGTACTTTGTTTTCAGTTCCGTCACAATTTGTCTTTGTGTGTGTACCTGTGATAGGAGTTTGTATGAGTCTCCTTGTTGCCCTATCCATTATTGTTGCCTGGTAAGAGGACGGCTATTGTGACGGGTCTGTCTGTCTGTGTGTGTGTCTGTCTGTCTGTCAGTCTGTCTGTCTGTCTGTCTGTCTGTGTGTACCTGTGATAGGAGTTTGTATGAGTCTCCTTGTTGCCCTATCCATTATTGTTGCCTGGTAAGAGGACGGATAGTGTGACGGGTCTGTCTGTCAGTCTGTCTGTCTGTGTGTACCTGTGATAGGGGTTTGTATGAGTCTCCTTGTTGCCCTATCCATTATTGTTGCCTGGTAAGAGGACGGATAGTGTGACGGGTCTGTCTGTCTGTCTGTCTGTCTGTGTGTACCTGTGATAGGGGTTTGTATGAGTCTCCTTGTTGCCCTATCCATTATTGTTGCCTGGTAAGAGGACGGATAGTGTGACGGGTCTGTCTGTCAGTCTGTCTGTCTGTGTGTACCTGTGATAGGGGTTTGTATAAGTCTTCTTGTTGCCCTAAAAATATATATAACTGTGCTCACCTTGACCTTGTTTTAATTTTGACATTTGAGAATAAAAACGCTATGTGGAGATTTTGTGCATAGCTGTTGCTTTTGCTTCTTCGTCGATCGTTCATGCAGTTTCCCATCACATGAGCGCAAATGCATCATGTTGTCGTTATGTGCCTAACTGAGAAATAGGCCCAGCATGTCCGGCTTTGATCTGGGCCTCAAGAAGGATTAGTAGAAAGACCAGACTTCGTATCTTCAACTCCAATGTTAAATCAGTTCTACTATACGGATGTGAAACTTGGAGATCAACAAAAGCTCCTCTCCACAAGATCCAGACCTTTGTGAACATCTGTCTGAGGCGCATCTACAGCATCCGATGGCCAGAGAAGATCAGAAATGAAGATCTGTGGCAGCGGGCAGGACAAGAACTGATGGCCAAGCAGATTCTGCAGAGGAAGTGGGGCTGGATTGGACACACCCTTAGGAAACCAGCATCCACACCACACGCCAGGCCCTAACCTGGAACCCCCAGGGGAAAAGGAAGAGAGGCCGGCCTGGCTACAGCTGGAGGAGGGACACCCTGGCTGAACTGGAGAGGCAGGGAACGAGCTGGAACGGCATCGAAAGAGCTGCCCAGAACTGGGTGCGATGGCGGGGTGTCGTCAATGGACTATGCTCCTCTTGGAGAAATGGTCCTAAGTAAGTAAGTAAATGTCCAGCTTTGGTTGAAGAAAATCTTTGTAGGAGTCTTAGTAAAATAAAATATAAAAAAATGTCAGAAGAACGGGTCAGTAAGGCAGAAAGATGCTGTAGATGACAGTAAGCAAAGGAAAAAGATATAGATTAGAGGATGTTAATCAAACACACAGAACGTCCAGAAGGTGGGGAAGCTATTGTACAAAAGACACCCCCTTCCTCCCTTACATTCCAGTAGGAGGTAAATAGAAGGCCGCCATGTTCGATTCACGGAATAGCCATGACGTCACTGTCTTCTGTTTAAACTCTTGGAAAACGCAAGACATGCTGAGCGGGTGAGCAACACACATACACGCAAGGAGTAGTCTCCCTTAGCAAATTAGATTTTAAACTTTTAGAATCGTATTTTCACCCAACAAAGGACAGAAGTCCAGTTTGGTTTTTCTGTAAATAAACAAGCACATATTTTTATATAATGTACATCTAAAGATTGACCTTTTGCGATTTGTAGTTGAATTTTTATCTTTTAGATTGTGGTCCTGGAATTTTAATTACAATGACTTTATCTGATCGCAGTTTGTTCCGAATCAAAGCGGATTACTATCACCATATCGTGTCAGACCTGGTATTGCAGTACCTCCAGGATCTGCTCAGAGCTTTGAATGATGGTTCGTTGATGATTCGTTTGCATGTTCAGAGTTTCAGATTGTCAGCAGGCCCGGGTCATTGACGCATTGACAGTGATTTGACCCTTCATTTGGTGCAGCCAGGGGTCATCTGACCCATGAAGTCTGCAATAAGATTTAATTTTAATACTACAGTGACACATTACTGACCTATTAGTATGGACATTCTGACAGTCTGGCATACTGTTTGAGTCAGATGACATTGTATTGGAGTTTTCGTGCACCCCTCTCTCAGCTGAAGCACACTGTTCGTACTGGTTTGTTTGAGTCAGATGACATTGTATTGGAGTGTTCGTGTACCCCTCTCTCAGCTGAAGCACACTGTTCGTACTGGTTTGTTTGAGTCAGATGACATTGTATTGGAGTTTTCGTGTACCCCTATCTCAGCTGAAGCATACTGTTCGTACTGGTTTGTTTGAGTCAGGTGACATTGTATTGGAGTGTTCATGTACCCCTCTCTCAGCTGAAGCATACTGTTCGTACTGGTTTGTTTGAGTCAGATGACATTGTATTGGAGTGTTCGTGTACCCCTCTCTCAGCTGAAGCACACTGTTCGTACTGGTTTGTTTGAGTCAGATGACATTGTATTGGAGTGTTCGTGTACCCCTCTCTCAGCTGAAGCATACTGTTCGTACTGGTTTGTTTGAGTCAGATGACATTGTATTGGAGTGTTCGTGTACCCCTCTCTCAGCTGAAGCACACTGTTCGTACTGATTTGTTTGAGTCAGATGACGTTGTATTGGAGTGTTCGTGTACCCCTCTCTCAGCTGAAGCACACTGTTCGTACTGATTTGTTTGAGTCAGATGACATTGTATTGGAGTGTTCATGTACCCCTCTCTCAGCTGAAGCATACTGTTCGTACGGGTGCTTGAAGCAAGACGACAAAACGATGCTGACCGAGGAAATGGAAAAACTCGCCATGCTTCGTAGTGGGAAACGTGTGGCTGCAAAACATGTCAACGTGCAGGCACGTGCAACGCAGGCCTTGATAACTCTACACACGCTCGTCAACTTTGCCCTTGAAAGACAGCCGATGCTTTCAAGTCTGTCTGGATCGACTGGTTATGCTGCTGTTCTCAATGACATATTTATGTAAATTAAACGTGGCAGTAAAATGGCTTTAGTAGGGAAAAAAATAAAGAAAGAAAAGAAACGTTTGTCGTGGTTTCCATGACGGACTGCTAACACGTCGCTTTTGTGATTGTTCATCCATGTTTAGAAGCCTTTGTTTTCGCGTCATTTTCTTGCTGTGAGAAGCTGTATAGTCTGGGGGTCATAGCTGACAGCCTTCCAATGCATCATAAAGGGGTTTTTTCTTTGTACTTTTCATCTCAGTTTTCATTGCTGATTTGAAATCTGACGGGGTCCGGGCTGAAAAATTTGGGCAATTTGAGTTATTGACAAAAATCCAAGATGGCCACCCACAATATGAATAAATGCAGGCCAAAGACATCAATCGTTCAGTTTAAAGCTACAAACTGCATGGACACTTTGCTGGCAGCAAATTAATATCAATTTGTAAACTTCCATGTACAATACAACCAGAAGATATTTTAGAAACTGATATTTTGGTGTTGCTGAGCGGCAGACATATCCTCAGCCACTGTTCCCCTCCCGCTTCTCTTCATTGGATCGAGCACTTAACATGTCATAGTGAAAAAGGAGGCAAGTTACTATGTTTAGGTATTAATGTCTCCAGTTATACTGTTGCTTGGAAGCTGTTGCCATAATGTGATCTATAATTGGATCTGTGATGAACGTTTTAGGTGATTCTGTCTATGGGAACAAAAACCTGTCTTGGAATGTCTATGGTACTTCGGTTATCTTTCAGATAAAAGGGAAAAGTCTTTTGGTGAAACTGTAGTTTAAACCCTTCCATTACTTTTTTTTTTTAAAGTGTGACAGACAGACAAACCCAAAATCATATGCCTCCTATGATTCTGCATGGTCTGAGAACAGTATCAAGACTTCCATGTGTGTCAAAACGTAACATAGCATTCTGCTATGGAATAATTTAATCATCTGGAGTATTGAATAGACATACACCCGTATTAATTAAACTACGCCATATATATTTTTTCTTAATTTAAATTAAACAAGTAACACTCACCATCTTCAACGCAGACAGTACAGGTATTGTAAAGACATAAAATTCACTTTTTTGAAGCTTCGGCACAGTGAGTTACTATACTATGTTCATCAATATGTTTTGTTTTTACTTTGCAAGCATGTTGTACACACGAGACTCGTTCTATTTCACATGTACTAAACTGTGGTGTTTCTTAGTAAGCTAGTGTAGCAAACAAGACAGAGAACATCCTTTCGCAATGGTAGCTGAGGACTCAATCCAATTGCTGGGGCTCATTGAACTAAGCCACCTGCCTACCACAACCAAGAGGGTCAGGATGTGGAGGATCTGGTGCACATGCAGCTTGCTAAAGCATAACTTGATTGTGGGCCACTGGGGAGTGAGCTTGGAAAGATGGTAAACGTGGTAAAGGTTCTTTTGGCTGCATTTTTCCTGAAGCTGTGTGTAATGGTAGTGTTGAGACAAATGAAAGGCTCCTCTCCATACAACCCAGGCTAACAAATTAAAGAAGTGATTTGGCCAACATGGCCAATCATACACTGAACAAAAACATGATAATGATAACAATGATATTCAGTTAGCTGCTGCTAACGTCACTAACATTGACGACAAGGTGCTGATGAACATGATTCAATGTTCAGTCAGATTGTTGAAAAGTCCATGGCTTTCCTTGCACAGAGGGTGAACCATAATGGCCAGAATGTCCTGTCATTAGATACGACTTCAATGTTGGCAAACACAGGATTCGTTTCTGTGGCAAAA
>CM065703.1:2668350-2680850 GCA_017654935.2 Phymorhynchus buccinoides | reverse complement strand
GAATTTTAAAAATGTGAATTAAAAGCAAACATGGATAATGATTAACAATGGTGAACTTGAATTGGTGGTTTAAATTGAGTACGAACAAAGGAAAACAATTCTGAGACAATGGCAATTTTTCAGAATAATACCACATTTAAGGGGGGGGGGGGGGGGGGGGGGAGTCAAAGGGAGGCAAACCCAACATCGTCCTCAGAAGAAAAAAAAGATGTCAGATTTGCCTGTTTGAAAATTCCTGGCGCGTCTTGCTCCTTTCTTCAGCGATGACTGCCACGTGGCGCTGATGGCTCAGTGCCTGCGACCGTGAGTACAGCTCAAGGCTGCATCCACGCCGCATGTCTGGACCAAGGACGAGTAGTCTGAGAGCATTACGTCTCCTAAGGTTATGCGATTTTATGCCTGGCAAAGCATCTCCGCTTGGGACAGGTTAAAGGAACCCCCAAAACGACTAGGTTAAAGGAACCCCAAAACGACTAGGTTAAAGGAACCCCCAAAACGACTAGATTAAAGGAACCCCAAAACGACTAGGTTAAAGGAACCCCAAAACGACTAGATTAAAGGAACCCCAAAACGACTAGATTAAAGGAACCCCAAAACGACTAGATTAAAGGAACCCCAAAACGACTAGATTAAAGGAACCCCAACACGACTAGATTAAAGGAACCCCAACACGACTAGATTAAAGGAACCCCAAAACGACTAGGTTAAAGGAACCCCCCAAAACGACTAGATTAAAGGAACCCACAAAACGACTAGATTAAAGGAACCCCAAACGACTAGATTAAAGGAACCCCAACACGACTAGATTAAAGGAACCCCAAAACGACTAGATTAAAGGAACCCCCAAAACGACTAGATTAAAGGAACCCCAAAACGACTAGATTAAAGGAACCCCAAAACGACTAGGTTAAAGGAACCCCAAAACGACTAGATTAAAGGAACCCCAAAACGACTAGATTAAAGGAACCCCAAAACGACTAGATTAAAGGAACCCCAAAACGACTAGGTTAAAGGAACCCCAAAACGACTAGATTAAAGGAACCCCAAAACGACTAGATTAAAGGAACCCCAAAACGACTAGATTAAAGGAACCCCAAAACGACTAGGTTAAAGGAACCCCAAAACGACTAGATTAAAGGAACCCCAAAACGACTAGATTAAAGGAACCCCAAAACGACTAGGTTAAAGGAACCCCAAAACGACTAGATTAAAGGAACCCCAAAACGACTAGATTAAAGGAACCCCAAAACGACTAGGTTAAAGGAACCCCAAAACGACTAGGTTAAAGGAACCCCAAAACGACTAGATTAAAGGAACCCCAAAACGACTAGATTAAAGGAACCCCAAAACGACTAGGTTAAAGGAACCCCAAAACGACTAGGTTAAAGGAACCCCAAAACGACTAGATTAAAGGAACCCACAAAACGACTAGATTAAAGGAACCCCAAAACGACTAGATTAAAGGAACCCCAAAACGACTAGATTAAAGGAACCCCCAAACGACTAGATTAAAGGAACCCCCAAACGACTAGATTAAAGGAACCCCAAAACGACTAGATTAAAGGAACCCCCAAAACGACTAGATTAAAAGAACCCCAAAACGACTAGATTAAAGGAACCCCAAAACGACTAGATTAAAGGAACCCACAAAACGACTAAATTAAAGGAACCCCAAAACGACTAGATTAAAGGAACCCCAAAACGACTAGGTTAAAGGAACCCCAAAACGACTAGATTAAAGGAACCCCAAAACGACTAGATTAAAGGAACCCCAAAACGACTAGATTAAAGGAACCCCCAAAACGACTAGGTTAAAGGAACCCCAACACGACTAGATTAAAGGAACCCCAAAACGACTAGATTAAAGGAACCCCAAAACGACTAGGTTAAAGGAACCCCAAAACGACTAGGTTAAAGGAACCCCAAAACGACTAGATTAAAGGAACCCACAAAACGACTAGATTAAAGGAACCCCAAAACGACTAGATTAAAGGAACCCCAAAACGACTAGATTAAAGGAACCCCAAAACGACTAGATTAAAGGAACCCCAAAACGACTAGATTAAAGGAACCCCAAAACGACTAGATTAAAGGAACCCCAAAACGACTAGATTAAAGGAACCCCAAAACGACTAGATTAAAGGAACCCACAAAACGACTAAATTAAAGGAACCCCAAAACGACTAGATTAAAGGAACCCCAAAACGACTAGATTAAAGGAACCCCAAAACGACTAGATTAAAGGAACCCCAAAACGACTAGATTAAAGGAACCCCAAAACGACTAGATTAAAGGAACCCCAAAACGACTAGATTAAAGGAACCCCAAAACGACTAGATTAAAGGAACCCCAAAACGACTAGATTAAAGGAACCCACAAAACGACTAAATTAAAGGAACCCCAAAACGACTAGATTAAAGGAACCCCAAAACGACTAGATTAAAGGAACCCCAAAACGACTAGATTAAAGGAACCCCCAAAACGACTAGATTAAAAGAACCCCAAAATGACTAGATTAAAAGAACCCCAAAATGACTAGATTAAAGGAACCCACAAAACGACTAAATTAAAGGAACCCCAAAACGACTAGATTAAAGGAACCCCAAAACGACTAGATTAAAGGAACCCCAAAACGACTAGATTAAAGGAACCCCAAAACGACTAGATTAAAGGAACCCCCAAAACGACTAGGTTAAAGGAACCCCCAAAACGACTAGATTAAAGGAACCCCAAAACGACTAGATTAAAGGAACCCACAAAACGACTAGATTAAAGGAACCCCACAAAACGACTAGATTAAAGGAACCCCAAAACGACTAGATTAAAGGAACCCCAAAACGACTAGATTAAAGGAACCCACAAAACGACTAGATTAAAGGAACCCCAAAACAACTAGATTAAAGGAACCCCAAAACGACTAGATTAAAGGAACCCCAAAACGACTAGATTAAAGGAACCCCAAAACGACTAGATTAAAGGAACCCCCAAAACGACTAGGTTAAAGGAACCCCAAAACGACTAGATTAAAGGAACCCCAAAACGACTAGGTTAAAGGAACCCCAAAACGACTAGATTAAAGGAACCCCAAAACGACTAGATTAAAGGAACCCCAAAACGACTAGATTAAAGGAACCTCCAAAACGACTAGATTAAAGGAACCCCAAAACGACTAGATTAAAGGAACCCCAAAACGACTAGATTAAAGGAACCCCAAAACGACTAGATTAAAGGAACCCCACAAAACGACTAGATTAAAGGAACCCCACAAAACGACTAGATTAAAGGAACCCCAAAACGACTAGATTAAAGGAACCCCACAAAACGACTAGATTAAAGGAACCCCACAAAACGACTAGATTAAAGGAACCCACAAAACGACTAAAACGTGTACGGGTTGAGGCAAAATCGAATTATATTATAAACGCTGAGTTAAGTGGAAGTCACAAACATACATAACACTGAAGGCCATTAAAGTAATGATTCATAATCTGCCAAACAAATGCACTGTGGAGTTCACTAGAGCTTCGTCTGCCTTAGGTGAAATCACGTTCGCCAGAACTATAAAGCTATGTCGTCATCCACAGAATTCCTCAAGATCACTTTGCTTGTTCCAAGCCAGAATCTGTGAGTGACGTCAAACCAAGGATGTATGATGAAATTGTGGGCCAGACACAATGGCCGACTGAATGTGCCTAGTAGATCTGCAATTCTAAAAAAATAAATGTGTGAGTGCACAATTTATTTTGAAGAATGTGACACAAAAGGTAGGTAATAGCGATAGGGTTTGCAGCCTGTGCTTGTCGGTATTCTAAATCCATGCTGTGGCGTTTTTCCATCCGGATAGTGTTTGAACTCCCTTTAAAGCCCGTCTTTCCAACATAGCAGTATAATCCGTTACTACCGGGGCGTCATTGCAGGGCAGGACACAACTAACTTACACAAACACATACTGTAAGCTTGTACTTTTTATATATATACGAATCTAAAGTGGCAGTTATGATTATCATTTTAATCAAACATTGTGACCAGATTTCCTGTTGTATTCATGTTATAAAACAAAAGGGTTGATGGATGCAGGAAATATGTAAAGAAGAGGCTTAGGGAGAACTGGGGCAAGTCCGCCTACTGTTCAACTTTTCTGATTATAAATGACAAGCTAACTGAAGTAGAATCTTTATTTATTGACCAATAGGCAAACGTATGGATAACATACGTATATTAAAAAAAAGTGAGTTAAAGTGCAAAACGATCTCTCTGCCTGCTGCTCGAAGTACTCCCACCCCTACGTGGGCAAACCTGCTGCAAGGCGGGGCTAGTCCACATACAGGCTGGGAAACGGATGCCTCCCTCGTGCCTATACTAGAAATGCTTAATAAAACCCAGAATCACACACAATCGTCAAGTACTAAGCATCCTTTCAATAACAGAATCCAAACTTGATCTTCATAATTATAAAAATAATCAAAACCGAAAATAAGTCATGGATTGATTTGTTACAAAAAATAGCCAAAATCACATTTTCTTTCCTTTCAACTTTTCTCAAATTATGCGCACCCTCCAAACTGACACAGGATATGGTGGGAGGATAGCATGTGGCTGTCACAGGCTCTAGAAGATTCTAGAGCAAAGCACTTAGCAACAAAAACGAAATGGCGGACCTGCCCCAGAGGCGGTCTATCCCCGTTCGGTCCTATGTAAGATTTTTGGTGCAGGAAAATCTGTATTGATCATTTCATTTAAAGCGATGATGTTAAGAACAGTAATACTTTGCAATCAATAATTCTGCAACTATAACCAATAAATGCCCAATCAATCATATTTTTATGAGAAATAAATGTCTAGAGAATTGATTGTCACGTTTCAAGAAATCGTGTGTATATCCATTTCAAACTTTTGAAAATAACTTCTTACGTGGCGCATAAAATGGCCACAAATGTTAAGAATAACTTTTACAGCACACCTTCTACATAAGGAACGAAAACTAAAACCAGTTAAGCGTGGCATCACTGCGATTCAGACGTGACCTCAAGAAGAGAAGAATCAAAAGTTATCTCGCTAAGCACGCTTACAAGACAGAGATGAGTGTAACCGATGAACGGGTACTTTTTAGTAGTACCTCATCAGAATATGAATACAACGCTACTAGTACTACACAGCAAAGCACGTCGTCAGTTCACCATGGCTGCATCCGAGTTGTGTTCAGTGAGATGGAGTTCTTGCCGTGGGACAATCCTGACAACATCGTCAGTGCAGAGGTGGAGGCCTTAGTCCTTCGGATCAAAAACAACCTGCTTGTGCTGATCTTTCTGATTGGTGGACCAGCAAACGTCATCAACATGGCGGTGTTTTACAGGCATGGCCTCCAAGATCGTGTCAACCTGTGTCTCTTTGCCCTGTCGCTGGCTGATGAGCTCTACCTTGTAGCGTCGATGCTACTGCACGGCGAACAGGTGTACCTGCAGTTCACCTCCAAGGTAAGGTTCGGCCCTGTGTTTACCTACCTGGCCAACAGAAACATGTACGTGCTCACAGCGGCACTGGTGGTCTCCCAACTGTTGTCTGCCATCATTTCCACTGAGAGGTGTATCTGCGTGTACAACCCGCTGCGATTTCAGACTATGCTGCGAACCAGGACACTGGCCGTCATCATCATCATGCTCAGTATTGTATCCTTTGGTCTGTTTTTCATTGTATGTTTTCGATATCGTATCGGGTGTGTGTATGACCCCACCCTAGGCATAACCGTAACCACAGCTGTTAAAGGAGCCTTTTACCTAACCCATAAAGACTTAATCGAATACATGGACGCCGTTGTTTTTGGGGCGGGGTTACCCGTGATCGTGATGATTGTAGTAACGACAACAACGGTAATGACCATAGTAAAACTGCGTGAAACGGTGGCGTGGAGAGTCGGAACCTCTTGTTCAATCTCTCCCAAGGAGCTGGCTCTGACGAAGATTCTGGTAGGGAATTCCATTCTGTTCATTGTCTGTATGTGCCCTGCGGCTGTTATGCCGTTGTGTTTGCTCTTCCTGCCCGAGATGAATGCTGGTGGGCGCCATCACAACCTGTTTCTGGTGTGTGCTTGGCTCATTGAGGTGTTCTGCTTCATCAACGCCACCTTCAGTTTCTTTGTATATTACGTCATGGGGTCCAGGTACAGAGCCACGGTCCGGTCATTGTTTGGCAGAAACAAGTGCAAAGATCAGCAAGGAAGTCAACAGTGAGATCTGCAGTAAACAAATGCTGCAAAATGCTGTTAAAAAATGCGGCAAATTGCGGAAAAGAAATGCGGCAAATCACTGTAAAGAAATGCTGCAAAATGCTGTATCATTTTGGTGAAAACGTTTTATATTTTATATTATCTATATAAAAAAGATGTATATCAGAGCGTTACGCAGAAACACATTTTGAATAATTTTCTTACAGCTATAATTGTTTTAAAACCCTTTCAACGCCAGTCATTTTGAGCCAAAACCTTCCATTAAGCTTACCTGGGTAGAGAAAAGATTTTGTCTGCAATATCGGGGATTCCTCTGTGACATGCATAAAAGAGGGCCTATCTTTACCTCCTAAAATTAAGAACATGAGGTCATTGGATACCAGACCCTCATTTGATGCCTTTTAGTGACATGTGTGTTAAATCATTGTGGTGCCAAGAGGCGACAGTGGCAAAGAAAGGGTTAACACATTAATTATCTCAAGCAAAGTTTACGCCAATAATGCTGGGTTGGTCTACTTTTTATGTAGGTTCTTTCGGCGTGTGGTTTTGGAAAAGGTCGTTTTGGCACAGTTACAGAAACATTTGTCGGAAAACAATCTTCTCGAAGTGAATCAGTCTGCTTACAGGAAGGATGACAGTGCAATGTTGAGACCGCTGTGCTCAAAGTGTTGAACAGCCTTCTTTTAAAGGCCAATCAGAGGCTTGTTTCTGTGACAGCATTCTTGGACCTCAGCGCCGCATTCGTCACTCCATCCTTCTGAAGCGTCTAGAGTTAACCTTTGGAATTAATGACCTTGTCCTGGATTGGTTTACTTCTTACATGAAATGAACAAGGGGAAGGAACTTCTCGTAATTAACTCCCTTTTTACCAAAGTTATTTATGGCACCGATTCGCCTAGCAAAGTGAAAGTAGTTGCCACAACAATACAGACCCAAGTTCATGACATTTTGAATGACCACCACTTCTCTGTCCTTATCAATGGAGTTCTGTCAGCTTGTTCACCTCTCAGATATGGAGTCCCATAGGGCTCAGTCGTGGCCCTGTTCTTTTTACTTTGTATCCACAGCCTTTGTCCAATGTGATTGCTGCACATTCATATGATTTTTACAAATATGTTGACGATACGGACATCAAAGAGCGGAGCCCCTAAGGATATTCCTGTCACTCAGACAAGCATTGAGTTGTACATTTTAAAGATGTGCTAGATTGGATGAATAGCAACAAACTCAAACTTAACACAGATAAAACAGAGGTCAGGCCAGTTGATTTTTCAGGTCGCATTGAATTGGTCGACAGTGATTACATCAGTAATGTTTGCTATTCCTGTTTCCTCGAGCTGAGGCGCATCGCCTCCATTCGTCCATTCCTTTCGACTGGCTCATGAAACCGCCTAGCTGCAGCGTTTATAACATATCGCTTGGATTTCTGCAATTCCGTTTTGTTTGGTCTTCCATTGGAAGAAATTGCACGTCTTCATCAAATTCCGAACAGTGCGGCTCGTCTCATTTTGCGAAAGTGTAAGCGATAGCATGTCACGCTACTCCCAAGAGAGCTGCACTGGCTCCCAGTCCAGTTTTGCCTACAGTACAAGGTTGCAGTCCTTGCCTTCTGTCATTTGGAGTAAACCCTTCCGCCTGAACTTTCTGATGCTCTCCACACATACACTCCTTCTCGCTCACTCCGATCTTCCAATGCCATGCTGTTAAAGGTACCCAAAACTAATTTGAAATCTTTTGGTCAGCGTACTTCTGTTTTTGTGCTCCCACTGTCCGGAATTCTCTCCCTGTCCATCTCCGTCACCAGCCAACCCTTTTCAATGTCAAAACCCAGCTCAAGACCCATCTGTTTCAGAAAGCTGTTCCTCTATGAGTTCAGAGACATGGTTGTAAGAATGTGGCAAGAGAGTTTGGTCAGCTGTTTGTCACCGTGTGTTACGTGCCCCCCTCTTCCTGTGTTGCACGTGCTGTTGGTCACCGTGTGTTACGTGCCCCCCTCTTCCTGTGTTGCACGTGCTGTTGGTCACCGTGTGTTACGTGCCCCCCTCTTCCTGTGTTGCACGTGCTGTTGGTCACCGTGTGTTACGTGCCCCCCTCTTCCTGTGTTGCACGTGCTGTTGGTCACCGTGTGTTACGTGCCCCCCTCTTCCTGTGTTGCACGTGCTGTTGGTCACCGTGTGTTACGTGCCCCCCTCTTCCTGTGTTGCACGTGCTGTTGGTCACCGTGTGTTACGTGCCCCCCTCTTCCTGTGTTGCACGTGCTGTTGGTCACCGTGTGTTACGTGCCCCCCTCTTCCTGTGTTGCACGTGCTGTTGCCGAGATCACCGACACCGTGAACTACCTTCAGCTGATAAACTCTGATGCCCCTTGCTTTGCTTTAGGCAATTTTAATCATTGTGACCTTTTAGCTTCTCTTCCTAGCTTTAACGAATACATAGCTTGCTACACCCGGAATGAAAAGACCCTTGACTTGTGTTATGATAATTTTCCAAACGCTTTTGAATCTTTCGTTCTTTATTCTATCAGTGGTTCTGACCGTAACTCTGTCTGTCTCATACCTAAGTATAGACCCAAAACACAGACTGACCACCTGGTGAAAAAACGTATGAAAATGTGTACGCCTGAAAGTGTGGAAGAACTGAGAGTAGGTTTGAGTGTACGGTATGGAGTGTGTTGTCTGACTCGTGTGATGGTGTGAGGGAAGCTGTTCATATTGTGTCTGAGTATATTTCGTTTTGCGAAGACATGATTGTTCCCCAGAAAACTGTGGAGATTTTCCCCAACAATAAACCCTTGGTTAAACAAGCCTCTTAAATCTACAATTAATCAAAAGAAGTTTATTTTTCCGACTGGGACCAAGGCCAGGGGGAAAGACCATCCAAAGCCACTGATATACGAAATACAGGAGCAGAAAAAGGTTAACAAAGAAAAGGTTGAATCCCAGTTCCAACGGGGGGGGAACATGGCCGATGTCTGGAATGGAAACCCTCACTGGGCAGGATAAGCCAACCAGCCAGTCATCGGCCATGCTCCTGGGGGAACAGCAAGGGTTTGTGGAAAAACTGAATGAGTTATGTTGCCATTTCGTGCGTCATGATGATGTGAATGATGATTTGAATCATGTTGTGAATAGACTGGATGGACTGTGTGATGAGCGTCATGATGATGTGAAAGAGGATTTGAATCATGTTGTGAATAGACTGGATGGACTGTGTGATGAGCGTCATGATGATGTGAAAGAGGATTTGAATCATGTTGTGAATAGACTGGATGGACTGTGTGATGAGCGTCATGATGATGTGAAAGAGGATTTGAATCATGTTGTGAATAGACTGGATGGACTGTGTGATGAGCGTCATGATGATGTGAAAGAGGATTTGAATCATGTTGTGAATAGACTGGATGGAATGTGTGATGAGCGTCATGATGATGTGAAAGAGGATTTGAATCATGTTGTGAATAGACTGGATGGAATGTGTGATGAGCGTCATGATGATGTGAAAGAGGATTTGAATCATGTTGTGAATAGACTGGATGGACTGTGTGATGAGCGTCATGATGATGTGAAAGAGGATTTGAATCATGTTGTGAATAGACTGGATGGAATGTGTGATGAGCGTCATGATGATGTGAAAGAGGATTTGAATCATGTTGTGAATAGACTGGATGGAATGTGTGATGAGCGTCATGATGATGTGAAAGAGGATTTGAATCATGTTGTGAATAGACTGGATGGACTGTGTGATGAGCGTCATGATGATGTGAAAGAGGATTTGAATCATGTTGTGAATAGACTGGATGGACTGTGTGATGAGCGTCATGATGATGTGAAAGAGGATTTGAATCATGTTGTGAATAGACTGGATGGACTGTGTGATGAGCGTCATGATGATGTGAAAGAGGATTTGAATCATGTTGTGAATAGACTGGATGGACTGTGTGATGAGCGTCATGATGATGTGAAAGAGGATTTGAATCATGTTGTGAATAGACTGGATGGAATGTGTGATGAGCGTCATGATGATGTGAAAGAGGATTTGAATCATGTTGTGAATAGACTGGATGGACTGTGTGATGAGCGTCATGATGATGTGAAAGAGGATTTGAATCATGGTGTGAATAGACTGGATGGACTGTGTGATGAGCGTCATGATGATGTGAAAGAGGATTTGAATCATGTTGTGAATAGACTGGATGGACTGTGTGATGAGCGTCATGATGATGTGAAAGAGGATTTGAATCATGTTGTGAATAGACTGGATGGACTGTGTGATGAGCGTCATGATGATGTGAAAGAGGATTTGAATCATGTTGTGAATAGACTGGATGGAATCTGTGATGAGCGTCATGATGATGTGAAAGAGGATTTGAATCATGTTGTGAATAGACTGGATGGAATGTGTGATGAGCGTCATGATGATGTGAAAGAGGATTTGAATCATGTTGTGAATAGACTGGATGGAATGTGTGATGAGCGTCATGATGATGTGACAGAGGATTTGAATCATGTTGTGAATAGACTGGATGGAATGTGTGATGAGCGTCATGATGATGTGAAAGAGGATTTGAATCATGTTGTGAATAGACTGGATGGACTGTGTGATGAGCGTCATGATGATGTGAAAGAGGATTTGAATCATGTTGTGAATAGACTGGATGGACTGTGTGATGAGCGTCATGATGATGTGAAAGAGGATTTGAATCATGTTGTGAATAGACTGGATGGACTGTGTGATGAGCGTCATGATGATGTGAAAGAGGATTTGAATCATGTTGTGAATAGACTGGATGGACTGTGTGATGAGCGTCATGATGATGTGAAAGAGGATTTGAATCATGTTGTGAATAGACTGGATGGAATGTGTGATGAGCGTCATGATGATGTGAAAGAGGATTTGAATCATGTTGTGAATAGACTGGATGGAATCTGTGATGAGCGTCATCATGATGTGAAAGAGGATTTGAATCATGTTGTGAATAGACTGGATGGACTGTGTGATGAGCGTCATGATGATGTGAAAGAGGATTTGAATCATGTTGTGAATAGACTGGATGGAATGTGTGATGAGCGTCATGATGATGTGAAAGAGGATTTGAATCATGTTGTGAATAGACTGGATGGACTGTGTGATGAGCGTCATGATGATGTGAAAGAGGATTTGAATCATGTTGTGAATAGACTGGATGGAATCTGTGATGAGCGTCATCATGATGTGAATGAGGATTTGAATCATGTTGTGAATAGACTGGATGGACTGTGTGATGAGCGTGTGAATGAGTGTGTTATAGAGGCTGCAGAAGTGGAGGGTTTGTTTAGCAAACTGAAGATTAGAAAAGCTTTTGGCCCTGACAACATCAGCGGGCGTCTGTTGCAGACTACCCCTGTTCTTGACTCTCATCAGTTTGCATACAAACCCAAGAGAAGTACAGACGACGCAGCACTCGTTCTCCTTCATAACACCTTCACATGCCTGGGAACACCTGGCTCTTTTGTACGGATTCTTTTTGTGGATTTATCGTCTGCCTCCAACACCATCCAACCTCATCTCTTGGCCACTAAGCTCCTCTCCTACGATGTCTGTCCTCGCTTTGTTAAATGGATAATCAGTTTTCTTGTCAATAGATCCCAGTCTGTTCGTTTTCAGAAAGCTATCTCGTCTGTAACGTACACTTCTACTGGCTCTCCTTAAGGCACTACCCGCTTCACTCTGTACACTAATGATTGTGTTGGTACTGACTCCACCCCACTTGTGAAATACTCTGATGATTCTGCACTACAAGACCTTTCAAACCATGACTATATCTTTTGAACAAGTTTCTTCTTCTGCAGCATGGTGTGAATAGAACTACCTGGACCTAAATGTACAAAAAAAAAGGAAATGTTGATTGATTTTATAATGAACCCACTTGCTGTACCTAACTTGTGTATTCGTGGTGTGGAAGTTGAGCGTGTGAATGAGTACAACTACTTAGGCACGATGATTGATGACACATTGAGTTTTAATGCAAACGTTAATCTTATACACACAAACATGTCAATCTAGAATCTATCTTCTACAGAAACTGGCAAACACTCGGTGTCAATGAAACTGTTCTACGAGCTGTTACTGGTGTTTCATCGAATCTGCTTTAACGTTTTCTAGCATTTCCTTGTTTGGCAGCCTCTGTGTGAAAAGCAATAATGTGCTGAGTAAAACGGTGAATGTCTGTGGCAAGATTGTGGGTGTGAGACAAGAAAGTATGACTGTGTTGCATGAGCAGCGGGTGAAAGGCAAGGCC
>CM065703.1:2643350-2655850 GCA_017654935.2 Phymorhynchus buccinoides | reverse complement strand
AGAGGCGTCTCTGTGAAATTCGGGTTGCTCCCACCTGGAGAGCGCGTCGCAGCCAGAGGTGCGCCACCCAATTTTAAAAAAAAAAAAAAAAATTGCATGCGATTTTTGTCACAGTTGCCACTGGGTTTAACGTATGCTAAGTGCATGGGCACACGGGACCTCGGTTTATCGTCTCATCCGAAAGACTCCACGTTCAGACCGTTAAGGCCTAGTGCAGAATGAGAGGAAAAAATCCCCTGTACCCAGGTTCGAACTCGGGTTTACTTGACACGAAGCGAACGCGCTACCACTGTGCCACTCTACATGGTGACTTTCTGTGTGTTTGATTTTTGTTGTTGTTGTTGTTGTTAATCGTTTCATACTTTTCTCTGTTTTGTTCTTGTTTTTCTTGTGGGAGCGGGAGGGGATGGGGCACGGCCGGGGTGAGGGGTGAGGGGTGGGGGGCAGGGATGCTTGAAAGGGAAGGGGTGTGATACTTGCGTATTTGATCACAATTGACTTTTTAAAGTAGCCTACTGTCACTATTACGTAAAACATATGGACATGTCCTTATTTTTTAAAAACAAAGAACAAGAAAAAAGTCTGTCCTTTTGTTTCTTACTTCACTTGTGGATCATTGAAGACAAGTTGTTTGGGTTTTTGTTTGTTTCTGTTTTTAATTGAATGCTTTTATTTTAGTGTACATAATAAAAAGTGATCATTTGCTTTCCAATGCAGTTTAGCTTAGTATATAATTTTACTTATTTTTTGACGCAGTCTTTCATTAAAATTTGTTCATCATATAAAATGTCATTGCCTGCCAGTCAGTCAGCGGCTGGGAGTGAGTGACGTGGTTGTGTGTTTGGGTGACTTAACATGTCTGCATTTTTATAATGTTTTGGCTTTCTGTCTATCTGTCTGTCTTTCTTTCTGGAGAATCTTCTTTAGTCAAGCCTCTCTCTCTCTCTCTCTCTCTCTCTCTCTCTCTCTCTCTCTCTCTCTCTCTCTCTCTCTCTCTCTCTCTCTCTCTCTGTATGTGTGTACATGCGCACGCTCGTTGCTGTGCGTGTGTGCGTGCGCTTTAGGTCTAATCAATTTTTGAGAAGGGGAAACTACTCAAATTGTATCTAAACTGCTTGTAACTTACATTTAGCAGAGTTATCTTTCGTTGATCACACTGCGTGGATTACATTGATTCCGTTGTCTCTTTTAAATTTATTTTTAATAATAATAATAATAATAATAATTCTTAGCTAATGTGCCGTTATCATTGTTATTAAGCTTACTTTGAAATAAGAGCCATTATCGATCCAGCACCAGAACAACCTGTCCCTAAGGGCTTTCCGCCATGAGGACGTAAAACCTCCACTCAACAACAGCAAAGAGACATTGTTGTGTTACTGAGATGTTAGAGCAATTTAAACATGATCCATGATTGTTGTCGGGGGGTTGGGGGGTGGGGGGGGGGTGTCAGCAAAAGACAATCCATTAATAGTTTTACTGATTACCAAAGTCGAAGACCCTGCACTTCCTCATAAATGTCTCTTCAAATGAGAGAGAGAGAGAGAGAGAGAGAGAGAGAGAGAGAGAGGAGAGAGAGAGAGAGAGAGAGAGAGAGAGAGAGAGAGAGAGAGAGCGAGCAAACTTTGTCCTTCAGATTATGCAAATGGGGGTACGGAGAGAGGGGGGGGGTAGCAGTGGTGGAGGGGGGGGGGGGTAAAAGGAAAGGGGTGGACGCATGCCATACAGGGGGGGACGGAGGTGGTGGTGTCAAATTTCATACCTGTAACTACTGGCTAAACGGCGTAGACCTTGTATTCTGTTCTTATCAGAGCGAGTACACCTGGCCACTGTACAAACACATGTACCGAGATCTCGCTAATAACTATGCTCAAAGCGAAACGTTTGTGGGAAGCAATTTATACAGTGGTACATCCCTTATAAGGCCTTCCACAATCATGCAAAATAAGGTCTAATAACGGAGGGGTCTTATAAGGGAGGTAATTGTAATACTTACAAAGAAAGGCAATGTCTCATAGACGTAGGTCTTATGTGGGAGGGAGTCTTATAATGCGAGGTCTTATAAGGGAGGGTCCACTGCATAAGGCTGTCGCCAAACGGTTGAATGAATGTATATTTGCAAGGACATCAATGTCGTTTATGGAGTAGTCGTTTGAGAATATTATACTTCTTTTTTTTATATAAATAAACATGCTCAGACCGTTAATAATTATTAATAATACGTGTTCTTAATATGTTAAAGGTAAATTTATATAAATATTCTCGTGTCATCTGTAAAAGTTAAAATATACATATCATCGATAAGTTTAAAGACTTGTTGTTATTCAGAATAAGACAAAGAAACGACTGAAAGTTGAAGTGGAGGCTGTGATTTGAAACGTGGGGTGACGCATTAGCTGAGTGCGTGTGTGCTGAATAATGGACGGACGCATGTTGGCCACATGATACTGTTTTGTTTTCCTTCTGATTAAAGGCAATAAGGTGAGTGTCGTGACAATGCGTGTGTTATCACAGTCGCACAGATACAAACACGTTGATACACATAGACACAGACAGACAGACAGATACACACACAAGCACGAACATACGAACATACGCACGCGCGTGCACACACACACACACACACACAACACACACACACACACACGAATTTATACCGAAAAACAATCCTCCGAAGTCGGAGTGTAGCTACACACGTGGCGGGGTAATCAAAAACGATAACACGTAATGTTCTCATCCCTAGCTGGTGCATTTCTACCATAGTGTTCAAGTGCTTCGGCTGTTGGGATGATCCCTGGAGTCTTTCAGCCAGGGAACGATAACAACAACAACAAAACATACCGAAAATGCGTACATCACAGAAATGCACGCAACATGCGCTCATGCAGTCATGCACACCTGGACACTCACGCGCACATACTATTCTGATTGTGTGTTTAACATTGTATGTTTAGCATTGTATGCTTAGCATTGTATGTTTAGCATTGTGTGCTTAGCATTGTATGTTTAGCATTGTATGTTTAACATTGTATGTTTAGCATTGTATGTTTAGCATTGTGTGTTTAGCATTGTGTGTTTAGCATTGTATGTTTAGCATTGTATGTTTAGCATTGTATGTTTAGCATTGTGTGTTTAGCATTGTATGTTTAGCATTGTATGTTTAGCATTGTGTGTTTAGCATTGTATGTTTAGCATTGTGTGTTTAGCATTGTGTGTTTAGCATTGTATGTTTAGCATTGTATGTTTAGCATTGTATGTTTAGCATTGTGTGTTTAGCATTGTGTGTTTAGCATTGTGTGTTTAGCATTGTGTGTTTAACATTGTATGTTTGTTTTGTTTTGCTTTGTTTTAGGTTCACGAATTTCTATAAGAGTAAGCTAGAATGGGAACAACACGTTGTGTGATCGTGGGGTGGGGAGAGAGAGAGAGAGAGAGAGAGAGAAGAGAGAGAGAGAGAGAGAGAGAGAGAGAGAGAGAGAGAGAGACACACACACAGAGAGACACAGAGAGAGAGAGAGAGAGGGGGGGGGGAGAGAGAGGGAGAGAGAGAGAGACACACACACACAGAGATAGACACAGAGAGAGAGAGAGAGAGAGAGAGAGAGAGAGAGAGAGAGAGAGAGAGAGAGAGAGAGAGATTCACAATTCACACACAAAGTTTACTGATCCAGGCCTTTTGATAGGGGGGTTCCAAAAAAGGAAAAGCAACAATGACAACAAATCATCAGCACGGGGAACTCCATTATACATACACACAACAAGCAACAATGACAACAAATCATCAGCACGAGGAACTCCATTATAAGCATACACACACACAAGCAACAATGACAACAAATCATCAGCACGAGGAACTCCATTATACATACACACAACAAGCAACAATGACAACAAATCATCAGCACGAGAACTCCATTATACATACACACAACAAGCAACAATGACAACAAATCATCAGCACGAAGAACTCCATTATACATACACACAACAAGCAACAATGACAACAAATCATCAGCACGAGGAACTCCATTATACATACACACAACAAGCAACAATGACAACAAATCATCAGCACAAAGAACTCCATTATAAGCGAACACACACAAAAAGCAACAATGACAACAAATCATCAGCACAAAGAACTCCATTATAACATACACACAACAAAGCAACAATGACAACAAATCATCAGCACAAGGAACTCCATTATAAGCGAACATACACACAAAAAGCAACAATGACAACAAATCATCAGCACAAAGAACTCCATTATAAGCGAACATACACACAACAAGCAACAATGACAACAAATCATCAGCACAAAGAACTCCATTATAAGCGAACATACACACAAAAAGCAACAATGACAACAAATCATCAGCACGAAGAACTCCATTATACATACACACAACAAGCAACAATGACAACAAATCATCAGCACAAAGAACTCCATTATAAGCGAACATACACACAACAAGCAACAATGACAACAAATCATCAGCACAAAGAACTCCATTATACATACACACAACAAGCAACAATGACAACAAATCATCAGCACGAAGAACTCCATTATACATACACACAACAAGCAACAATGACAACAAATCATCAGCACGAAGAACTCCATTATAAGCGAACATACACACAAGCAACAATGACAACAAATCATCAGCACGAAGAACTCCATTATACATACACACAACAAGCAACAATGACAACAAATCATCAGCACAAGGAACTCCATTATACATACACACAACAAGCAACAATGACAACAAATCATCAGCACGAAGAACTCCATTATACATACACACAACAAGCAACAATGACAACAAATCATCAGCACGAAGAACTCCATTATACATACACAACAACAAGCAACAATGACAACAAATCATCAGCACGAAGAACTCCATTATACATACACACAACAAGCAACAATGACAACAAATCATCAGCACACAAGAACTCTATTTATACATACACACAAAAAGCAACAATGACAACAAATCATCAGCACGAGGAACTCCATTATACATACACACAACAAGCAACAATGACAACAAATCATCAGCACGAAGAACTCCATTATACATACACACAACAAGCAACAATGACACAAATCATCAGCACGAAGAACTCCATTACACATACACACAAAGCACAATGACAACAAATCATCAGCACGAAGAACTCCATTATACATACACACAACAAGCAACAATGACAACAAATCATCAGCACAAAGAACTCCATTATAAGCGAACACACACACACAAGCAACAATGACAACAAATCATCAGCACGAAGAACTCCATTATACATACACACAACAAGCAACAATGACAACAAATCATCAGCACAAAGAACTCCATTATACATACACACAACAAGCAACAATGACAACAAATCATCAGCACAAAGAACTCCATTATAAGCGAGCATACACAACAAGCAACAATGACAACAAATCATCAGCACAAAGAACTCCATTATACATACACACAACAAGCAACAATGACAACAAATCATCAGCACGAAGGAACTCCATTATACATACACACAACAAGCAACAATGACAACAAATCATCAGCACAAAGAACTCCATTATAAGCGAACATACACACAACAAGCAACAATGACAACAAATCATCAGCACGAAGAACTCCATTATAAGCGAACATACACACAAAAAGCAACAATGACAACAAATCATCAGCACAAAGAACTCCATTATAAGCGAACATACACACAAAAAGCAACAATGACAACAAATCATCAGCACGAAGAACTCCATTATAACGAACACACACAAAAAGCAACAATGACAACAAATCATCAGCACAAAGAACTCCATTATAAGCGAACATATACACAAAAAGCAACAATGACAACAAATCATCAGCACAAAGAACTCCATTATAAGCGAACATACATACACAAAAAGCAACAATGACAACAAATCATCAGCACAAAGAACTCCATTATAAGCGAACATACACACAAAAAGCAACAATGACAACAAATCATCAGCACAAAGAACTCCATTATAAGCGAACATATGAACAAAAAGCAACAATGACAACAAATCATCAGCACAAAGAACTCCATTATAAGCGAACATACACACAAAAAGCAACAATGACAACAAATCATCAGCACAAAGAACTCCATTATAAGCGAACATACACACAAAAAGCAACAATGACAACAAATCATCAGCACAAAGAACTCCATTATAAGCGAACATATGACACAAAAAGCAACAATGACAACAAATCATCAGCACAAAGAACTCCATTATAAGCGAACATATGAACAAAAAGCAACAATGACAACAAATCATCAGCACAAAGAACTCCATTATAAGCGAACATACACACAAAAAGCAACAATGACAACAAATCATCAGCACAAAGAACTCCATTATAAGCGAACATACACACAAAACAAAAAGCAACAATGACAACAAATCATCAGCACAAAGAACTCAACATTATAAGCGAACATACACACAAAAAGCAACAATGACAACAAATCATCAGCACAAAGAACTCCATTATAAGCGAACATACAACACACACAAAAGCAACAATGACAACAAATCATCAGCACAAAGAACTCCATTATAAGCGAACATACACACAAAAAGCAACAATGACAACAAATCATCAGCGCAAAGAACTCCATTATAAGCGAACATATACACAAAAAGCAACAATGACAACAAATGGCCAGCACAAAGAACTCCATTATAAGCGAAACACATACACAAAAAGCAACAATGACAACAAATCATCAGCACAAAGAACTCCATTATAAACCAACATACACAAAATGCAACATACAAACAAAAGTTACACTATGAAACCAACATACACAAAATGCAACAATGACAACAAATCATCAGTGCCTCGAACTCCATTATGAAACCAACATACACAAAAAGCAACAATGACAACAAATCATCAGTGCAAAGAACTCCATTATAAGCCAACATACACAAAAAGCAACAATGACAACAAATTGGCCGTGCCTCGAGTTACATATGAAACCAACATACACAAAATGCACGAAAGAACTCCATTATACACATACACAAAATGCACAACAAATTGGCCGTGCCTCGAGTTACACTATGAAAACAACATACACAAAATGCATCGACGACAACAAATTGGCCGTGCCTCGATTATGAAACCAACATACACAAAAAGCAACGACAACAAATTGGCCGTGCCTCGAGTTACACTATGAACTCCATTATAAGCGAGTTACAACATCGACGACAACAAATTGGCCGTGCAACAATGACAACAAAATGCATCAGCACAAAAGAACTCGAGTTACACTATGAAACCAACATACACAAAAAGCATCAATGACAACAAATTGGCCGTGCCTCGAGTTACACTATGAAACCAACATACACAAAATGCATCAACAAATTGGCCGTGCCTCGAGTTACACTATGAAACCAACATACACATGCATCGACACAACAAATTGGCCGTGCCTCGAGTTACACTATGAAACCAACATAACAAAATGCATGACAACAAATTGGCCGTGCCTCGAGTTACACTATGAAAGACAACAATACAACAAAATGCATCGACGACAACAAATTGGCCGTGCCTCGAGTTACACTATGAAACCAACATACACAAAATGCATCGACGACAACAAATTGGCCGTGCATCGAGTTACACTATGAACTCCATTATACACAAAAACATCGACGACAACAAAGCAACAATGACAACAAATCATCAGCACAAAGAACTCCATTATGAAACCAACATACACAAAATGACACTATGACAACAAATTGGCCGTGCCTCGAGTTACATTATGAAACCAACATACACAAAATGCAAACAAATTGGCCGTGCCTCAACACTATACACACAAAATGCATCGACGACAACAAATTGGCCGTGCCTCGAGTTACACTATGAAACCAACATACACAAAATGCATCGACGACAACAAATTGGCCGTGCCTCGAGTTACACTATGAAACCAACATACACAAAATGCATCGACGACAACAAATTGGCCGTGCCTCGAGTTACACTATGAAACCAACATACACAAAATGCATCGACGACAACAAATTGGCCGTGCCTCGAGTTACACTATGAAACCAACATACACAAAATGCATCGACGACAACAAATTGGCCGTGCCTCGAGTTACACTATGAAACCAACATACACAAAATGCATCGACGACAACAAATTGGCCGTGCCTCGAGTTACACTATGAAACCAACATACACAAAATGCATCGACGACAACAAATTGGCCGTGTGCCTCGAGTTACATTATGAAACCAACATACACAAAATGCATCGACGACAACAAATTGGCCGTGCCTCGAGTTACACTATGAAACCAACATACACAAAATGCATCGACGACAACAAATTGGCCGTGCCTCGAGTTACACTATGAAACCAACATACACAAAATGCATCGACGACAACAAATTGGCCGTGCCTCGAGTTACACTATGAAACCAACATACACAAAATGCATCGACGACAACAAATTGGCCGTGCCTCGAGTTACACTATGAAACCAACATACACAAAATGCATCGACGACAACAAATTGGCCGTGCCTCGAGTTACATTATGAAACCAACATACACAAAATGCATCGACGACAACAAATTGGCCGTGCCTCGAGTTACACTATGAAACCAACATACACAAAATGCATCGACGACAACAAATTGGCCGTGCCTCGAGTTACACTATGAAACCAACATACACAAAATGCATCGACGACAACAAATTGGCCGTGCCTCGAGTTACACTATGAAACCAACATACACAAAATGCATCGACGACAACAAATTGGCCGTGCCTCGAGTTACACTATGAAACCAACATACACAAAATGCATCGACGACAACAAATTGGCCGTGCCTCGAGTTACACTATGAAACCAACATACACAAAATGCATCAAACGACAACAAATTGGCCGTGCCTCGAGTTACATTATGAAACCAACATACACAAAATGCATCGACGACAACAAATTGGCCGTGCCTCGAGTTACACTATGAAACCAACATACACAAAATGCATCGACGACAACAAATTGGCCGTGCCTCGAGTTACACTATGAAACCAACATACACAAAATGCATCGACGACAACAAATTGGCCGTGCCTCGAGTTACATTATGAAACCAACATACACAAAATGCATCGACGACAACAAATTGGCCGTGCCTCGAGTTACACTATGAAACCAACATACACAAAATGCATCGACGACAACAAATTGGCCGTGCCTCGAGTTACATTATGAAACCAACATACACAAAATGCATCGACGACAACAAATTGGCCGTGCCTCGAGTTACACTATGAAACCAACATACACAAAATGCATCGACGACAACAAATTGGCCGTGCCTCGAGTTACACTATGAAACCAACATACACAAAATGCATCGACGACAACAAATTGGCCGTGCCTCGAGTTACACTATGAAACCAACATACACAAAATGCATCGACGACAACAAATTGGCCGTGCCTCGAGTTACATTATGAAACCAACATACACAAAATGCATCGACGACAACAAATTGGCCGTGCCTCGAGTTACATTATGAAACCAACATACACAAAATGCATCGACGACAACAAATTGGCCGTGCCTCGAGTTACATTATGAAACCAACATACACAAAATGCATCGACGACAACAAATTGGCCGTGCCTCGAGTTACACTATGAAACCAACATACACAAAATGCATCGACGACAACAAATTGGCCGTGCCTCGAGTTACACTATGAAACCAACATACACAAAATGCATCGACGACAACAAATTGGCCGTGCCTCGAGTTACACTATGAAACCAACATACACAAAATGCATCGACGACAACAAATTGGCCGTGCCTCGAGTTACACTATGAAACCAACATACACAAAATGCATCGACGACAACAAATTGGCCGTGCCTCGAGTTACACTATGAAACCAACATACACAAAATGCATCGACGACAACAAATTGGCCGTGCCTCGAGTTACACTATGAAACCAACATACACAAAATGCATCGACGACAACAAATTGGCCGTGCCTCGAGTTACACTATGAAACCAACATACACAAAATGCATCGACGACAACAAATTGGCCGTGCCTCGAGTTACATTATGAAACCAACATACACAAAATGCATCGACGACAACAAATTGGCCGTGCCTCGAGTTACACTATGAAACCAACATACACAAAATGCATCGACGACAACAAATTGGCCGTGCCTCGAGTTACACTATGAAACCAACATACACAAAATGCATCGACGACAACAAATTGGCCGTGCCTCGAGTTACACTATGAAACCAACATACACAAAATGCATCGACGACAACAAATTGGCCGTGCCTCGAGTTACATCTATGAAACCAACATACACAAAATGCATCGACGACAACAAATTGGCCGTGCCTCGAGTTACACTATGAAACCAACATACACAAAATGCATCGACGACAACAAATTGGCCGTGCCTCGAGTTACATTATGAAAACAAACACAACATACACAAAATGCAGTTACACTATGAAACCAACAACAAATTGGCCGTGCCTCGAGTTACACTATGAAACCAACATACACAAAATGCATCGACGACAACAAATTGGCCGTGCCTCGAGTTACATTATGAAACCAACATACACAAAATGCATCGACGACAACAAATTGGCCGTGCCTCGAGTTACATTATGAAACCAACATACACAAAATGCATCGACGACAACAAATTGGCCGTGCCTCGAGTTACACTATGAAACCAACATACACAAAATGCATCGACGACAACAAATTGGCCGTGCCTCGAGTTACATTATGAAACCAACATACACAAAATGCATCGACGACAACAAATTGGCCGTGCCTCGAGTTACACTATGAAACCAACATACACAAAATGCATCGACGACAACAAATTGGCCGTGCCTCGAGTTACACTATGAAACCAACATACACAAAATGCATCGACGACAACAAATTGGCCGTGCCTCGAGTTACACTATGAAACCAACATACACAAAATGCATCGACGACAACAAATTGGCCGTGCCTCGAGTTACACTATGAAACCAACATACACAAAGAGAGAGAGAGAGACAGAGAGAGTTGTATCAATGTTTTTTCGTTGGTCGATTTTGGTGCATGTTTCTTTATTTTGGATTGTGTGTGTTTGTATCGCTCAATTCTGGTGTCCCTATGAGCCAAAAGGCCTGCACAGACTGAAAATAAAACATTTGTTGTTTTGCTATTGTCACACACACCACACACACACACACACAGACACACACACACACACACACACACACCACACACACACACACCACAGAGAGAGAGAGAGGGAGAGAGAGAGAGAGAGGAGAGAGAGGGAGAGAGGGGGGGAGAGAGAGAGAGAGAGAGAGAGAGAGAAGAGAGAGAGAGAGAGAGAGAGAGAGAGAGAGAGAGAGAGAGAGAGACAGACAGACAGACAGAGAGACAGACAGACAGAGAGACATGGAGAGACAGACAGACGAGACAAATGCAAGGAAATAATGTTTATCTACGATCTTTACATTCCTGTATAAGCCACAAGTGTGAGGAAGAGGGAAGGGGGTGAGAGGGTGTGCGTATTATTAAATACGGACGGAGTGAGGGGGGGGGGGGGGGGGGGGGGAGGGGGGTTAAGAGACACAGATTTTGATGTGACTATTGATGGTACCTGTCCGCGACAAGCCGACTGCAGTGTAGTAGGGGAAGACGGGGTAAAAAGCGCATGGGCGGGTAAGAAGCCCACCCCAATTATCTCATGAAATAAAGAAAATTTCAGTCAAATTTGCCCATGAGACGAATGCTAGACATTAACGCTCGTCTCATGGGCAAAATGAGACTGAAATTTGCTTCATTTCATGAGATAATTGGGGTGGGCTTCTTACCCGCCCATGCGCGTTTTACCCCGTCTTCCCCTACAGCAGGAATTCAGTGGAATCGTTTTGTACTTTTTGTCACCCATTATGGGGCTGGCTATTAAGCCCTCTCTATGACTTTGTCTGTCTGTCTCTCTTTGTCTCTGTCTGTCTGTCTCTCTGTCTGCCTCTCTCTCACTCTCTCTCTCTGTCTGTCTCTCTCTCTCTCTCTCTCTCTCTCTCTCTCTCTCTCTCTCTCTCTCTCTCTCTCTCTCTCTCTCTCTCTCTCTCTCTCTCTCTCTCTCTCTCTGTAAAAATAGACATCGCCTAAAATCTTTATCCTTGTCAAATAAAGTTTTCCAGAGTCCACAGTGTCCAGTGTCCTCTCTCTCTCTCTCTCTCTCTCTCTCTCTCTCTCTCTCTCTCTCTCTCTCTCTCTCTCTCTCTCTCTCTCTCTCTCTCTCTCTCTCTCTGTAAGAATAGGCATCGCCTAAAATCTTTATCCTTGTCAAATAAAGTTTTCCAGAGTCCACAGTGTCCA
>CM065703.1:2638350-2640850 GCA_017654935.2 Phymorhynchus buccinoides | reverse complement strand
CAAACCTCCCCCTCCCCACTTTAACACGAGATTTGTTCTCTTCACCAAACCTCCCCCTCCCCACTTTAGCACGAGATTTGTTCTCTTCACCAAACCTCCCCCTCCCCACTTTTAACACGAGATTTGTTCTCTTCACCAAACCTCCCCCTCCCCACTTTAGCACGAGATTTGTTTCTCTTCACCAAAAACCTCCCCCTCCCCACTTTAGCACGAGATTTATTCTCTTCACCAAACCTCCCCCTCCCCACTTTAACACGAGATTTGTTCTCTTCACCAAACCTCCCCCCCCTCCCCCCTTTAACACGAGATTTGTTCTCTTCACCAAACCTCCCCCCCTCCCCACTTTAACACGAGGATTTGTTTCTCTTCACCAAACCTCCCCCCTCCCCACTTTAACACGAGATTTGTTCTCTTCACCAAACCTCCCCCTCCCCACTTTAACACGAGATTTGTTCTCTTCACCAAACCTCCCCCTCCCCAATTTAACACGAGATTTGTTCTCTTCACCAAACCTCCCCCTCCCCACTTTAACACGAGATTTGTTCTCTTCACCAAACCTCCCCCTCCCCACTTTAACACGAGATTTGTTCTCTTCACCAAACCTCCCCCTCCCCACCCCTTAAACACAACTGACCCTTGTTTCCAACTTCTACCATTTGTGATTGCGTACTCACTGTCCCCAACCTCTCTCACTTCAAATGATGTTTTTTTGCTCCTTCTGTTGCCTACTTTTTGCTCCTTTCGCTATATTTGATGTTTGCTGTTTAACTGTTTGTCTGTGTTGATAAAGGCGCATTCGCCGAAATATCCAGTAGTTTTGTTTTGTCTCTTGTGAATAAAATAACGTCACTTTACACTTGTGTAGTTGTTTGTTTGTTGAACGTTTTATATGACCCTGATATATTTGTTTAAGCACAATTAATAAACAGATAAATAGACAAAACTACAACAAAGCAGAAACATACAACTAACGCAGTGAAGATTAAAAAACTCGAAATGAAATGTTTTTGTAGCTAACAAAGGGAAGCAACACATATATTACTGAGATAATGGATAGGTAAGGGAGGAGGGGAGGGGGGTACAAGGAAAATGAAAGACAGACCCACTCGCTCTACTGATCTCGAATGAGTTATGACGAACATATTTCTTTTGTTAGACAAACACCAGCAAAAAGCTAAAAGCAATAATCACTCTAATAACAGTGACAGAGAAAGCACGCTGTAGTGAGAACACTCCCTGGAAACCAGCAGACCAGGACTCAAACATCCATGTGAAGGTAAGAAGAGAAAAGGCATTATTAGTTTACAACATGAAGCTATCAAGGAATGCCACATCAACCTTTCTCCGGCGAGTGTGGTTTTTAATACTGGGAGAGGGGTGAGGGATGGGGGTTGAAGTTGGGATGGGGGGGGGGGGGGGGTGTTTTTTTTTTTTTTTAAACGTTCAGAAATTGATTTGAAACAAAATGCAGCAGATGTCTTATTGCTTAAGATAATAATAACGTTAATTAATTAAGATAATAATAACGGTAATTATTTAAGATAATAATAACGGTAATTAATTAAGATAATAATAACGTTAATTAATTAAGATAATAATAACGGTAATTAATTAAGATAATAATAATGGTAATTAATTAAGATAATAATAACGTTAATTAATTAAGATAATGATAACGTTAATTAATTAAGATAATGATAACGGTAATTAATTAAGATAATGATAACAATATAGTTTTACCTACGCTTCTTTCCCAATTGTCCAACCACTTTTTTTCTTACTACCTTGTTGGCGTACCCTGGCTAAAAGACTCCAGGGATCACCCCAACAGCGGAAGCGCTTGAACACTATGGTACAACTGCATCAGCAGCGGATGAGAACATTACGTGTGTGACCGTTTCTGATCACCCCGCCACGATGGCAGCCACACTCCGTCTCCGGGGGATTTTGGAGACTGATGATGTTATGCTAGGAGCTTGTCACGGCTAAAGACAATCCCGGCATAGCTAACTATGCAGAGCATAACAACATGTTGGTGTAGCTTTGGTGTTCTAGCCTGTCAGTTGGTCTGACAGCCTTAAGCCAAGGCGGATCTTGTTTGAAAATTGCTGTTTCAGCATTAGTCCTTAAATTCCTTCTCTTCATTCATCCCACAATTCATGTTTTCACTCACTCTTTCATACACATACATATATATATATACATATATATACATATATACACAGACAAATTCATGAAATTAGAGCAAAGGAAAAAATAGCTCTTCTTAGAAAATAGATCAGTGTGAAAGAATAAAATTAAAATAATATAATCAGTTTTCAAACTAGCTTAACATAGCATAACATTTAAAGCAGTAGGACGCATTAATGATCACCAAAGAGAAGGTTTTTTTTTCTTCTTACAAGACGACAACAATGACAATATCCTAACAGCGACAGCAATCATACGCCTTCGCTGCCGCCTACTACTTGCGCATGCGTCGCCGGTTTGCTGCGCAATT
>CM065703.1:2620850-2625850 GCA_017654935.2 Phymorhynchus buccinoides | reverse complement strand
TCTCTCTCTCTCTCTCTCTCTCTCTCTCACTCTCTCTCTCTCTCTCTCTCTCTCTCTCTCTCTCTCTCTCTCTCTCTCTCTCTCTCTCTCTCTCTCTCTCTCTCTCTCTCTCTCTCTCTCTCTCTCTCTCTCTCTCTCTCTCTCTCTCTTCTCCTTCCCTCTCTCCTTCTCTCTTTCTTGTTTGATTTTCTTTATTTATCCCCAGGGCTGGGTGAAAAAAAAGCACTTAACTTGCTGGTTAAATGAAATTTCGTCTCTCTCTCTCTCTCTCTCTCTCTCTCTCTCTCTCTCTCTCTCTCTCTCTCTCTCTCTCTCTCTCTCTCTCTCTCTCACTCTCTAATGTTGTACGTCATTGTAATGTGTCATTGCTTGGCTAGCCTTCAACACCGACATCAATACCTACGTTTCTACAAGCCACCAACGTGACCAAGCCTAAGACCGGAGAAATCACGACTGTTTTGTGTGTCAAGCTGTGTCCATTCTACCATGGCGCGGGGCTACAGAGTGAAACAGAACACTAAACATCAGTGTTCGGAGCTGTGTAGTCCAGTGGTCGTATTCTTTCCGATTGCTTTTGCATTGCACCGTCGAGTGTCATGATACAGATGCATGTTTCGACTCATGTTTGAAACAGTCTGAATAAAAATCGTTGGATGTGTCAAGTCAAAGTCAATGTCAAAAATACTTTATTATCACTGTGACGTTAGGTGATATTACAGTCTCTCTGTGTGTGTGTGTGTGTGTGTGTGTGTGTGTGTGTGTGTGTGTGTGTGTGTGTGTGTGTGTGTGTGTGTCGTATGTGTGTGTGTGTGTGTTCGTATGTATGTGTGTGTGCGTGTATGTATGTGTGTGTGTGTGTGTGTGTGTGTGTGTGTGTGTGTGTGTGTGTGTGTATGTGTGTGTGTCATGTGTGTGTGTGTGTGTGTGTGTGTGTGTGTGTGTGTGTGTGTGTGTGTGTGTGTGTGTGTGGTGTGTGTGTGTGTGTGTGTTGTGTGTGTGTGTGTGTGTGTGTGTATGTATGTGTGTGTGTGTGTACATGTGTGTGTGTGTGTGCGTGTGTGTGTATATGTGTGTGTGTGTCATGTGTGTGTGTGTGTGTGTGTGTGTGTGTGTGTGTGTGTGTGTGTGTGTGTGTGTGTGTGTGTGTATGTGTGTGTATGTGTGTGTGTGTGCCTAAAATGGACTTCGTTGTGTTGACGATTTGTTGTCACTGATGTTTTTCCTTTTGTAATCCCCTCCCCTTTGACATGGGCAGAAGGCCTGGATCAGTAAACTTTGTGAATTGTGAATATCTCTCTCTCTCTCTCTCTCTCTCTCTCTCTCTCTCTCTCTCTCTCTCTCTCTCCCCCCCCCCCTCCCTCTCAAGGCCATTGCGAAACTGATCCCTGCTTTCCAATAGATCTCAAACCCACACCCACTCTTTATTGGATTAGTTTTAGGCCCACCCCCTCAGTTTACCCGGAAGTCGCACTACCAGTTATTATCTCCCCTTTGTCCACTATTCAGTGTCCTAACCCTAAGCCATGTTAACTCGGCGCCATTATTTATCCCATAACCACAACCACACCCGACCCCCCACCCACCCCACACACACACACACTCTCCTCCACAACAGACATATTCGTCACGCTCACAGAGAGAGAGAGAGAGAGAGAGGAGAGAGAGAGAGAGAGAGAGAGAGAGAGAGAGAGAGAGAGAGAGAGAGAGAGAGAGATGGAGAGAGAGAGAGAGAGAGAGAGAGAGACTTCAGACTTTATTTTACAAGGATAAGAATTTAGGCTTGGAGAAAGAGAGTGAGTGAGAGAGAGAGAGAGAGAGAGAGAGAGAGAGAGAGAGAGAGAGAGAGAGAGAGAGAGAGAGAGAGAGAGAGAGAGAGAGAGGATTGAGAGAGAGAGAGAGAGAGAGAGAGAGAGAGAGAGAGAGAGAGAGAGAGAGAGAGAGAGAGAGAGAGAGAGAGAGAGAGAGAGATAGATATGTTTATGAATGCTATAACTTTTTTCGGGACAATTAACAACAGGACAGCAAAAGAGAGTCGCGAGTGAGCTGAATTTGAGTAGATAAGGTTCGTTATTGATTACAAAATGCTGTGATCTTTCAGTAATAAACACACTCTATGGATAGTAATAAACACACTCTATGGATAGTAATAAACACACTCTATGGATAGTAATAAACACACTCTATGGATAGTAATAAACACACTCTATGGATAGTAATAAACACACTCTATGGATAGTAATAAACACACTCTATGGATAGTAATAAACACCTATGGATAGTAATAAACACACTCTATGGATAGTAATAAACACACTCCATGGATAGTAATAAACACACTCTATGGATAGTAATAAACACACTCTATGGATAGTAATAAACACACTCTATGGATAGTAATAAACACACTCTATGGATAGTAATAAACACACTCTATGGATAGTAATAAACACACTCTATGGATAGTAATAAACACACTCTATGGATAGTAATAAACACACTCTATGGATAGTAATAAACACACTCTATGGATAGTAATAAACACACTCTATGGATAGTAATAAACACACTCTATGGATAGTAATAAACACACTCTATGGATAGTAATAAACACACTCTATGGATAGTAATAAACACACTCTATGGATAGTAATAAACACACTCTATGGATAGTAATAAACACACTCTATGGATAGTAATAAACACACTCTATGGATAGTAATAAACACACTCTATGGATAGTAATAAACACACTCTATGGATAGTAATAAACACACTCTATGGATAGTAATAAACACACTCTATGGATAGTAATAAACACACTCTATGGATAGTAATAAACACACTCTATGGATAGTAATAAACACACTCTATGGATAGTAATAAACACACTCTATGGATAGTAATAAACACACTCTATGGATAGTAATAAACACACTCTATGGATAGTAATAAACACACTCTATGGATAGTAATAAACACACTCTATGGATAGTAATAAACACACTCTATGGATAGTAATAAACACACTCTATGGATAGTAATAAACACACTCTATGGATAGTAATAAACACACTCTATGGATAGTAATAAACACACTCTATGGATAGTAATAAACACACTCTATGGATAGTAATAAACACACTCTATGGATAGTAATAAACACACTCTATGGATAGTAATAAACACACTCTATGGATAGTAATAAACACACTCTATGGATAGTAATAAACACACTCCATGGATAGTAATAAACACACTCTATGGATAGTAATAAACACCCTCTATGGATAGTAATAAACACACTCTATGGATAGTAATAAACACACTCTATGGATAGTAATAAACACACTCTATGGATAGTAATAAACACACTCTATGGATAGTAATAAACACACTCTATGGATAGTAATAAACACACTCTATGGATAGTAATAAACACCCTCTATGGATAGTAATAAACACACTCTATGGATAGTAATAAACACACTCTATGGATAGTAATAAACACACTCTATGGATAGTAATAAACACACTCTATGGATAGTAATAAACACACTCTATGGATAGTAATAAACACACTCTATGGATAGTAATAAACACCACTCTATGGATAGTAATAAACACACTCTATGGATAGTAATAAACACACTCTATGGATAGTAATAAACACACTCTATGGATAGTAATAAACACACTCTATGGATAGTAATAAACACACTCTATGGATAGTAATAAACACACTCTATGGATAGTAATAAACACACTCTATGGATAGTAATAAACACACTCTATGGATAGTAATAAACACACTCTATGGATAGTAATAAACACACTCTATGGATAGTAATAAACACACTCTATGGATAGTAATAAACACACTCTATGGATAGTAATAAACACACTCTATGGATAGTAATAAACACACTCTATGGATAGTAATAAACACACTCTATGGATAGTACATAAACACACTCTATGGATAGTAATAAACACACTCTATGGATAGTAATAAACACACTCTATGGATAGTAATAAACACACTCTATGGATAGTAATAAACACACTCTATGGATAGTAATAAACACACTCTATGGATAGTAATAAACACACTCTATGGATAGTAATAAACACACTCTATGGATAGTAATAAACACACTCTATGGATAGTAATAAACACACTCTATGGATAGTAATAAACACACTCTATGGATAGTAATAAACACACTCTATGGATAGTAATAAACACACTCTATGGATAGTAATAAACACACTCTATGGATAGTAATAAACACACTCTATGGATAGTAATAAACACACTCTATGGATAGTAATAAACACACTCTATGGATAGTAATAAACACACTCTATGGATAGTAATAAACACACTCTATGGATAGTAATAAACACACTCTATGGATAGTAATAAACACCCTCTATGGATAGTAATAAACACACTCTATGGATAGTAATAAACACCCTCTATGGATAGTAATAAACACACTCTATGGATAGTAATAAACACACTCTATGGATAGTAATAAACACACTCTATGGATAGTAATAAACACACTCTATGGATAGTAATAAACACACTCTATGGATAGTAATAAACACACTCTATGGATAGTAATAAACACACTCTATGGATAGTAATAAACACACTCTATGGATAGTAATAAACACACTCTATGGATAGTAATAAACACACTCTATGGATAGTAATAAACACACTCTATGGATAGTAATAAACACACTCTATGGATAGTAATAAACACACTCTATGGATAGTAATAAACACACTCTATGGATAGTAATAAACACACTCTATGGATAGTAATAAACACACTCTATGGATAGTAATAAACACACTCTATGGATAGTAATAAACACACTCTATGGATAGTAATAAACACACTCTATGGATAGTAATAAACACACTCTATGGATAGTAATAAACACACTCTATGGATAGTAATAAACACACTCTATGGATAGTAATA
>CM065703.1:2600850-2610850 GCA_017654935.2 Phymorhynchus buccinoides | reverse complement strand
CTTATTTTTGCCGATAATGTCAACAGCACCAAGTATGATGCACTTATTTTTGGGGGGGCCACATGTCACGACGAATGATTTGCCTGTGACTCGCACATGTGACACATGCACGCGAGCGCGAGCGCACACACGCACACACATACATGCGTGCGCTGCTCACACGCGCATATATACTAGTATAGGCAACGCACAGACACAGAGAGAGAGAGAGAGAGAGAGAGAGAGAGAGAGAGAGAAGAGAGAGAGAGAGAGAGAGAGAGAGAGAGAGAGAGAGAGGGGGGGGAGGGGGGGAGGGAGAGAGAGAGAGAGAGAGAGAGAGAGAGAGAGAGAGAGAGAGAGAGAGAGAGAGAGAGAGGAAGGGAATAATAGTGTTTTACGCCCTCTTTGGCCTTTCGGCCATGTGGGGCATGAGAGAGAGAGAGAGAGAGAGAGAGAGAGAGAGAGAGAGAGAGAGAGAGAGAGAGAGAGAGAGAGAGAGAGAGAGAGAGAGAGAGACGAGAGAGACAGAGACTACAAGTAGTAAATCGCTATCCAGAGACAGAAACTGAAACATACGCCATTCTTCCCTTTTTTTCTTCTTTTTCTTTTCCTTACGCCTACTTACTTACCCAATTTCTGTGTGTGTGTTTTGCGTCACGTTGTTCTCAAAACACTTCCCCCCGTTTTGCTAACATCAACAAAATTACAGCCACTATTCCATCCGTTGCATTTCCCTCTCGCTCCGTTGCACCTCCCCTTTCATCATTATTTTGTCGTCTGCCTGCAACGCCACGCCCCCTAGTGTTGACACGCGGAATCTGAAGACCGAAATCTAAAGAAGGGAAGGAGGGATAATGGTTATAGGGAGGGTGGAGGGGGGGGGGAAGCAGGGGGCGGGAAGTGGGGATGGAGGTGGAGGGGGGGTACATATGGTTAGAGGGGGAGGGTGGAGATATTTAGTGAAAGAAGTGTTTTAGGAAGTGAAACAGATTCGAAAGTGTTATTTAGGGGAATGGATGAGGTTGTATGTAGCCTATATAGGTGCGGGGTTGGGGGGGGGGGGGGGGGGGGGGGGGGGGTTGCAATTTAGTGATTATTAAAGACCCCGTGACGCGCCACGGTTACGTCCCTTGTTTTTATCTGGGTTGCTGTGACCCACATTCTAATTTCCCCATATTCAAATTGAGGCTGCTCTTTAAACTGATGGGTCGCTTTCAATTTGGGGTAATTTATATGGGAGTCAGACTTGGTCAAAACAAGATTTCTTTCCAGTTATATATGAGGTCTGAGGGGAAACACGTGAATCCCGTGATTTTGACACGTGATCGGGTGGATCTTTACGGCACAAATGGAGTCCTTGCCAGAGACAGAAACTGAAACAAACCCCAAACGATAGCAGACCCAATGTGATGCCTTTTAGTGACATCACTGATGATGTCATCAGATGAAGAGGAATAACCCTGATTTGCTGGGTTTTGCTCTACCACAGTCAAGAGAGTTATATCCCCAGACTATTTTGCCAGATTGGCTCTATCAGTAGTCTTTTTCATGGCATGATTTGCCCAATGATTGTTTTCTTTTATTTTCTCTGGCAGTCAAGGGGTTAACTTTGATTACACATTTCCCTTTCTCAGACCCAAACAGAGACTAAGCAACAGTGGTGACAATCATTACATGCGTTACTTTCAAACCACGAAATAATTGAACCCAAATGTAGGTGGAAGCATTTTTAACATACCACCACCGCTTGACACGTGTGACTGAGTTCAATTAAAGAGAAAAACAAACAGACAGTTTACACGTAAGGAGACACTGACGAGCAACTCGTCTGGATGTCAATGGGTTTGGCAAACAAACACTGAAACCGAGAGAGAGAGAGAGAGAGAGAGAGAGAGAGACGAGAGAGAGAGAGAGAGAGAGAGAGAGAGAGAGAGAGAGAGAGAGAGAGAGAGAGAGAGAGAGAGAGATAGAGAGAGAGAGACTCAATGACTCAAATATTTAATGACGAAAGCCAAACAAGCTCATATCACCACAGTCACGAAAAACACAAATGCATGCACATAATAACGAGAGAGAGAGAGAGAGAGAGAGAGAGAGAGAGAGAGAGAGAGAGAGAGAGAGAGAGAGAGAGAGAGAGAGAGAGAGAGAGAGAGAGAGAGAGAGAGAGAGAGAGACTCAATGTCTCAAATATTTAATGATGAAAGCCAAACAAGCTCATATCACCACAGTCACGAAAAACACAAATGCATGCACATAATAACGAGAGAGAGAGAGAGAGAGAGAGAGAGAGAGAGAGAGAGAGAGAGAGAGAGAGAGAGAGAGAGAGAGAGAGAGAGAGAGAGAGAGAGAGAGAGAGAGAGAGAGAGACTCAATGTCTCAAATATTTAATGACGAAAGCCAAACAAGCTCATATCACCACAGTCACGAAAAGACACGAAAGAGCTGCGCGCGAGCGAGAGAGATAATACAGAGAGAGAGAGAGAGAGAGAGAGAGATGAGCAAGGGAGAGAAGAGACGACAACTGAGAGAGAGAGAGAGAGAGAGAGAGAGAGAGAGAGAAGAGAGAGAGAGATGACGATGAATGCGATGGAGAGACGGGAGAAGAGAGAGAGAGAGAGAGAGAGCGCACACATGCGTTTATGTACAAAACAGACACAACCATGAAACGGTGCCATCGGCTATTGTCTTCTGCTTTGATGGATACACGTTCAATGAACACGAACACACTGCAGCAATGACCACACAATTGTCCGGATCACTCTTTCTTTCACTACGCGGGTAGGTTTGTTGGCATATCACCGGTGGCTTGACACGCTTGACACGCTTGACCGAGTTCCCAAAGCCGTGACGGGGTAGAAGAAAAAAGAACAAGAACCCTGTTAACCAACTTCTTCCCAGAGTTGTGCAAGGATGCCTCCTGTCTGTCAACAACGCTTCTGGAAAACTAGTAGCCTATAGACTGAAGGGTCCGCTACACACATACTATTCGGATCTGAATGCGATGCGATTTTGACGACGTGAGCTAGGACCCACGTGCAGTTGATGCATTGGGTCTAATACTGGAGCAGAGTGAGCACAAATGGCAGCTATACTTTTTGTACCGTGAAGTATTTCACGTGGCCCAATCGCATCGCATCCCCCTACGATTTCACGCGTGTGTGTCGCCGGCTGAACTGTTCGGTTTGAAACGAGCATACGGCAACCATATGGTGCCAAACTCTGTCAATATTTTCTAACGATTTGTGTCCCACAAAACCTCTGGTTTTCTTACGACAATAAAAATTTTGTTCTGGTTCTTGTTATTGAGGGAGGATGGCGCGGGGGGGGGGGGGGGGGGGGGCGTTTCCTGAAAGCGATGACAGCTGGTGCTGGGAAGGTCATATATACCAATTATCATCATGATGTGTACACTTATTGTGGGGTCTTTCGTGGTATTGCAGTACTTTCAGGATCGACCCACTATCTTTAATCATTACCAAGTCCCATGTGACACTTATGCCAGGTCAGAGGACACTAAACATTTTTTTATCTTTTGGGAAGGTCCCCAAAGGCCAACTAATTCCCTAGGCTGCAGCATTAACTAAGACCTAGTTCACATAAACCTAAGATGTACATTGATTTTCCATGTATCTTATTTTAATCATTTTGTAAAGCGCAAAGAGCTCAGTTTAACTGAGAGGTGTTGCGCTATGTAACAAAATTATTATTATTATTATTATTATTATTTAAGTAAAATCTTTATTAGTTCTACATTAACATTCTTGGGCTCGCTCTCCACCACTGGTGATTTCCCATCCTGTCACGATGGCTAAAACCCATTGACTGTCGTATAAGGCCGTGTACACACATAAGCGGATATTCCGTGCGGAACTTCCCCTACATACGTAAACTGTTATCCTTCTTTATTCCACTTATTTAGGGTTTTCCGTACGGAACTTACGCGTCTAATGTGAACCCCGGCCTAACGTGTCTACGTACTGACCTGATAACATCACTGATTACATCATCACATGGGGAGGAATAACTCTGATATGCGGGCTTTTGCTCTAACACAGTCAAGAGAGTTATATCCCCAGACCATTTTTCCAGATTGGCTCTATCAGTTGTCTTTTTCATGGTATGACTTGTCCAATGATTTTGTCTTTCATTTTCCCTGGCAGTCAAGGGGTGAATTAAAGGCATAGAAGAGAACTAATAAATGCTAACAGGGAGATCTCTGAACATTCAGTTTGAAAATGTCTTGCCTTTTATGCTTGCTTTACGTTATGCACAGTTCTTTTTTTGTTCCCTACACAACACACGCTCGCACGCCACCGCACGCACGCACGCGCACAGGACACACACACACGCACACGCACACATACACACACCATACACACACATATATATATATATAAGGAGAAAAAATATATATACTATATAAATACAGAGCCCGAGGGACGGACGGGTAGATATGGGGATAGATAAGCTTGAGCACGTAGCTCGACACGCGCACCACACATACACCACGCATGGCATATAGGGGAGCAAGTGATAGCACACACAAACATACACACGTGAAACACACCACAGCACACACACACACCGCACGCACACGCACGAGAGCACACACCACACGACAAGCACGCACGCACCACGCACCAGAGACCACGCAAACGCACACACACACACACACCAGACACACAAGACGCGAGTATGGACTTAATTAAGTAATCGCTCGCGCGAGATGTGTACATACAATGACACACACAAAGTGCATGCACGCATTATACCTCTCTATCTCTTCTACTGTATCCTCCAACCACAGAGAGGAGACAGAGGAGAGAGAGAGATAGAGAGAGAGTTGGAGAGAGAGAGAGTTGGAGAGAGAGGGAACGAGAGAGAGAGAGAGAGAGAGACAGAGCGGAGAGAGAGAAAGCGAGAGAGAGACTGATAGAGACTTGAGGAGAGAGACTGGCGTGAGAGAGGAGGACTGAAGAGAGGCGAGGAGGTCGGAGGGATAGGTCGGCAGGAAGAGGAGAGAGAGGAGGGTAGACGAGAGATGAGAAGAGAGAGAGAGGAGAGAAGGAGCGAGGCTGAGAGAGATGGAGAGAGAGGAGAAGTGGTGAGATTGGAGAGGAGACGCGACTGCAGATAGAGAGGACCGGAGAGGAGAGAGAGTGAGGAGTGAGAGAGACCGAGAGAGAGCGAGAGAGAGAAAGCGCGAGATAGGAGGGAGAGCGAGACGAGAGAGAGAGAGAGAGAGCCAGAGAGAGAGGCTAGCTGAGAGATGGACGAGAGGCGGAGAGAGGGAGGAGAGGGAGGAGTGACGAAGAGAGGAGAGGAGGAGAGGGAGAGAGGAGGAAGAGAGAGGAGAGAGAGTCAGGAGAGGAGAAGAGATGATGAATAGAGAGGAGAGAGAGAGGATACGAGAGAGAGGAGAGAGAGAGAGAGAAGAGAGAGAGAGAGAGAGAGAGAGAGGGAGAGCTGGAGAGAGAGAGAGAGAGAGAGAGTAGAGAGAGAGAGAGAGGACATGAGAGCTGAGAGAGAGAGATGAAGAGCAAGAAAGCCGACAGAGAGGACGAGAGAGAAGAGATGAGAAGAGAGAGAGCTGAGAGAGAGAGATAGAGGAGAAGAGAGAGGAGAGAGAGAGAGAACTAGAGATGAGAGAAGAGGAGAGAGAGAGAGGAGAGAGAGAGATAGAGAGATAGAGAGAGCAGAGGAGAGAGAGAGCAGAGAATAGCGACGAAGAGAGAGAGAGGAGGAGGGAGAGAGAGGGAAAGCGAAGAGAGAGAGAGAGACAGAGAGAGAGACGAGTGGAGAGAGAGAATTGACGAGAGAGACAGAGAGAGAGAGGAGAGAGAGAGAGAAGAGGAGAGGAGAGAGAGAGAGAGAGACCAGAGAGAGAGAGAGAGAGAGAGAGAGAGATGAGAGAGAGAGAGAGAGAGAGATGGAGAGAGAGAGAGACGAGCGAGAGAGAGAGGAGATGCAAGGTAGAGAGAGAGAGAGAGTGAGAGAGAGTGTGAATAAGAGATAAGAGAGGGAGAGGGGGGAGAGAGAACGGGAGGGAGAGATGGGAGGGAGGGAGTGAGAGTGAGAGAGACAGAGGCAGAGAGGAGGACAGATCACAGACAGTGCAGAGAGATAGCGAGAGAGAGGGAGAGGGGAAGAGAGAGAGAGAGAGAGAGGAGAGAGAGAGAGAGAGAGAGAGAAGAGAGAGAGATTCCGGAGAGGGGGGGGGTAGGAGGAGGAGGAGGAGGAGAGAGAGGAAGTGGAAGAGGGGGAGGAGGAGGAAGAGGGGGAGATGAGGGAGAGGGGGAGGGAGAGGGAGGAGAGGATGGGATGGGAGAGGAGACGGAGGATGGGGAGGGGAAGGGGGAGGGAGGGAAGAGAGGAGGTGAGAGGGGAGAGAGGACGGAGGAGCAGGAGAGAGAGAGGAGGGAGAGAGGGGAGAGGAGAGAGAGAGGGAGGGAGAGAGAAAAGAGAGAGAGAGAGAAACGAGAGAAAGAAAGGAGAGTAGGAGGGAGAGAAGTGTGGGAGGGAGAGAGAGAGAGAGAGAGAGAGAGAGAGAGAGAGAGAAAGAGAGAGAGAGAGAGAGACGGGGGTGGGGATGGGGGACCCACATTTTCTTCTCATGTGGACATCTGTTTTAGTTATTCAATATCCATGAAGTTTCTCTAACGCAGTTTGTCTGAGAGGAGAGCAAATTGAGTTTTAAGCATGCACTTCCGTGACTGTCTTGATTTGCCAGAAACACGAGACAGGGAATAGGGGGGTCTAATCAGACAGCCTTGAAGTAGGCATGTTTTGATGGTTACCACAAAACCGGGCCGCTTTCAAATTAGGGGTCGCTTCAAGAGTTTGATGATCTTCGGGGCAAAGTAAGTTTCAAAGTTCAAACGTTATGTGGCGTTCGGCAAAAACGAAAGTTTGACGAAAGTTTTGTAAACGTTCTCAAACTGCTGCCTATCGTCACGTGCACGCTTATGACAATCATACCCTGGATGTCCTGGAGCAAGTTTCGCAAGAGAGGCCGTTTCGAGCGCTTCAGGAAATTGGCCGGGAAAAAGTTAGAAGAGACGCCAGCGTTTGTCATTTTATTCTGATCGCTTCTCGGCCTTTTGGCTAAGACAGTGATTCAGGAACATAATTTTTTGTTTATACCCTGGTTGGTTTGTTCAGCCCGTCGTACATGGCGAAAGCCGATACGCGACGTTAAACTGATCTTCCATCTTGTCGAAAAGTTTGCAAGGGCCCTCACTCCCTTTCCCAAGATTGCACACCAAAAACTATTACGTGGCTATCTTGTAACAATCTACCTCAGATGCTACGTCGTCCGTGGTTAATGTTGTTGTTTGGCCCATTCAGATTTGGGTCAAATATTTTTGGAACAATCAAATTCAAGCTTGTTATATTTTTCGATAAAATTATACAGTCTTCGTCAAGGTGTAGAGTGCAGTGGCACAGAGGTCACGCGTTTGCCTCGTGCACAGTAAACCCGAGTTCGAACCTGGATACAGGTGGGGTTTTTCTCTCTCTGCGCTAGGCCTTACGGTCTGAACTTGGAGTCTTTCTAATGAGACAATAAACCGTGGCCCTGTGTGCCCATGCACTTAGCACACGTTAAACCCAGTGGCAGCTAAAAAGTCATTTGGTCAGAATTTACCCCCCCCCCCCCCCCCCCCCCAGATTTACCCCCCCCCCCCCCTTCATTCCTCATCAGTCACACAAAAGTCGCATACATTTTTATTTAATGGGTGGCGCGCCTCTGGCTGCAACGTGGTCTCCAGATGAGAGCAACCCGAATTTCACAGAGACGCCTCTGTGACTATAAAGTACCAAATACCAAATGCCAAAACGTTCTGGGCGCGTAGAGCGATTGCTTTGAAACTACCTCAAATTTTGTGGATGTTATGAAAATACTCTTTTTTTAGAGAGAGAAAACATCAACTTCAGGAGAGAGAGGGGAGAAAGGTAAGGCGGAGCCGGCAATTAGCGCGCACAGCTCAAAAGCGCGTGCTATTTAGCGCGAAGTTTTACGTCAGAAAACGCGCAATGCGCGCATGCTCATAATTCGCTTATTGCTCAAAAGCGCGTACCTCATAATGTCAGAAATTACTTTCTTCATTTATGATTTCTTCATGATAGTCGCACAATAATCAACTATTTTTCTCATACCTGCATTTTCACGAAAATCGTGAAATGGTTTTAGTACATGTGGATAAAAGAGTCAAAAAGAGTTTGAGATATAGGGGTGGAGGTGTGGGGTGGTGGGGGGTGGGGGGTCTAAACAAAAAAGAGGGTGAGACAGATATATATAGGGGCTGAGTCTGGGAGAGAGGGAGGGAGATTGACAGGAAGACAGACCCAGGGAAACTGAGAGACAGACAGACAGACAGACACAGAGACTGAGGGAAACTGAGACAGACAGACAGACACACAGACTGAGGGAAACTGACAGACAGACAGACAGACAGACAGACACAGAGACTGAGGGAAACTGAGAGACAGACAGACACACAGACTGAGGGAAACTGAGAGTCAGACAGACAGACAGACACACAGACTGAGGGAAACTGAGAGACAGACACACAGACAGACAGACTGAGGTAAACAGACAGACAGACAGACTGAGGTAAACTGAGAGACAGACAGACAGACAGACAGACAGACACACAGACTGAGGTCAACTGAAAGACAGCCAGACAGACACATAGACTGACTGGCAGATGTGAAGTTCACGTGCATAGTCTTGATGTATGCATGTTTTGATTGTTATGGGAAACGGTATTTTCAGTCACGTTTCTGTAAGGAAAAAACAAACCAAAGAACAAAACAACAACCGGGGTTTTCAGACTCTGTGTGTGTGTGTTCGTTCTTTAGTTTAACGTCTGTTTAGTTTAACGTGTGTGTGTGTGTGTGTGTGTGCGTGTGTGTGTGTGTGTGTGTGTGTGTGTGTGTGTGTGTGTGTGTGTGTGTGTGTGTGTGTGTGTGCGTGTGCGTGCGCGTATATGTGTGTGTGTGCGCGCGCGCGTGCGTGCGTGTATGTGTGCGTGCGTGTGTGTGTATGTGTGTGCGTGTGCGTGTGTGCGTGTGTGAATGTCTTGTGGCGTGTCAATATTGAAAGCTTTTTCAGACACACACTGAAGTCTGTTTTTCCATGCAAAGTAGGGACAGAACGGAGGATGCAGTGTAAAGAAAAAAAGCATTGGATGTTTGTCTCAAATTTAAGTTCCCACGCCCTTTATTATGCTTCCCTCTGTTATTCTCTTTTCTTTGCCCCCCCCCCCCCCCCCCCCCCCCATCAGTATTGCTCCTTCCACCCCCCATCCCCCACCCCCATCCACCCATACGCATTATGTGTGACCCCTCGTTCATTCCAGCCGCCCATCTACGCCGTATTTTGTTCAGGCTTTTTTGCTATGAATGGGTGTGACCTGAATACTGACACTATGCTTTACTGGAACCAAGGATATTCTAAAAGGGTACAGTCTTTGCTGGAACCCCCTGATATTGATTGAACTATATGTGTGTGTGTGTGTGTGTGTGTGTGTGTGTGTGTGTGTGTGTGTGTGTGTGTGTGTGTGTGTGTGTGAGAGAGAGAGAGAGAGAGAGAGAGAGAGAGAGAGAGAGAGAGAGAGAGGGGAGAGAGAGAGAGACAGACTGAGAGAGAGAGAGAGAGAGAGAGAGGAAAGAGAGAGAGAGAGGAGAGAGAGAGAGAGAGAGAGAGAGAGAGAGAGAGAGAGAGAGAGAGAGAGAGAGAGAGAGAGAGAAGAGAGAGAGAGAGAGAGAGAGAGAGAGAGAGAGAGAGAGAGAGAAAACGAAAACGAAATTTTATTTAACCAAGGAACATAATAAGCAATGACAGCTTTTTTTCCACCCAGCCCTGAGGAAATAATAATAAATAACAAGAATCAAAGAAAACTTCAAACAACAAAAACTAAGTAAGGCATGCACAACAAATCGGGGGAAATGAGGGTAATGGGAGACTGGAGGTGAGAGGTGTGTGTGTGTGTGGGGGGGGGGGGGTACTAAGGCACAC
>CM065703.1:2593350-2598350 GCA_017654935.2 Phymorhynchus buccinoides | reverse complement strand
ATCAGACGCTGCATGAACCAGCCAAATAATACAAACCATGTGAATAACAGTTTACACTATGGTTAGAAACCAGCTGTCACTATTTTATTCCTTACTTTTGCTTAGGCACTGACCTAAGTGCAGACAATCTTGGGATTAAGATGGCGTCGCATCCAACTGGTTCACTGTTTAGATGTATCCCAATATGGTGGCTATGGCGACAGCTGTTATCCAGCCATATAGGTGTATTCTTCATTAAGAAAAGAAAATGCGCCAGATATAAAAGAAAAACGTCCTGAACTGCAAACTTCAAATCAAATCATCTTTATTATCTCATAACAGAGAAATTGCAGCCAGGTGCACATAAGAAAAACAACAATAAACACATTTATCAACAACAATTAAAGAATATAAACAAATAACTAATAACACTGCAATATTGCAATTAACAAACTGGACGAATACGAACAATTACTCCAGTAAAAGCAGAACGCATTTTAAAAATACATTTAAAATACATTTTAGATTAAACAAATTAAACAAATTAAAAAACAGGCAAGAATACCGCTTAAAAATGCAGCAATAATAGTACCTACACCATCTCTACACAGACCATTTAGTCAAGGACATACACAACAGTAATCTATTGTAGAACAAGGGGACTACAAATAGGCTTGCACAAACTCAATCCCAAGGAGATGGACAGGCTGCTCAGCAAAACAATCAATCGATGCAGTGCATTAAGAGTTCAACAAATGAACTGATCTGGTAAGAAAGTTTTCTGTGCTCTTATTTTCAGTTTTAGAGGTCTGTATCGACGGCCCGATGGTAACACTTCATAGTATTTTGCCAGAACATGACTGTTATCATTAAGAATTTTCCTGGCTTTCTTGACTACTTGTCTGTCATAAAACTCTTGCATACCACTCTGCCTTGCACCCACAACCTTACTGCACACATTCACCATATCACTCAACACACGCTTACTTTTTACACTCAAGCTTCCATACCAACAGATAAATGACACAGTAAGAACAGATTCAATGCAACATCGGTAGTAGGTTTGGAGAATATCTGAACAGACACCAATATTCCTTAGCCTCTGTAACCAAAGATCCTGGACTGACTCTTCTTATGTATATGCTCAATGTGTTTATCAAAAGTAAGTTTCTTGTCTAAAACTGTGCCTAGGTATTTGTACTCATCAATTCTTTCAACCGTTTCACCATCAATTTCCAAATGTGGCACTGGCACTGGGTTTCTACGAAAATCTACAAGCAGTTATTTTGTTTTAACAACATTTAAATCCAGATAATTATCTTTGCACCATGAACAAAACCTTTTGACTTCACTGAAGTACACAGAATCAGAGTTTGACAAATCTTCGATGGCAGAATCATCTGAGTATTTAATGACCGGTGTTTCTTCAGTGCCTCTACAGTCATTTGTGTACAATGTAAAAAGAACTGGGGACAAAAACTGTTCCTTGGGGGGCACCTGTAGAAGTGGAACGTTCTGAGGAGATTGCAGATTGAAAGCGGACAGACTGAGTTCTATTCCGTAGGAAATTGGTTATCCAGATAATGAGCTTGGGGTTACCATTCAGGTCTAATAGTTTCTGGGCCAGTAGATGGGGCTGTATTGTATTGAAGGCAGAGGAGAAATCGATGAATAAAATTCGAACAAAAGAGTTGGGGGTATTTAAGTGAAGAAAGGCATTGTGAAGAAGGGTCAGTATGGCATCGTCTGTTCCTCTACACCGTTTGTAGGCAAACTGAAAGGGGTCAAGGAGTTGGTTAGTAAAAGAAAGAACTTCGAATCACAGATCACTGCACATCTGTATTGTTACAAATTCGGGACTTTCCTGGTGTTGCACTGCCTCCGGGCATTGCCTCCAGGATCGTTCCCACCATCTTTATATTGACTAATGTCCCATATGTGCCTGTTCCAGGCCGGAGGACGTTAAACGAACTTTCATGCAAACTTCAATACAGGGGTCATTTTGAAAAAATGCCGCACAAGGATCTGAAGCTTTTACAGGGGTCCGGTTGACATTCGTATGCCTATGTTCCTCTGAATTCAGCTGTGAGGCTGTGTCAATATGCCACCCCCCCCCCCCCCCCCCCCCCCCCCCCCCCCCCCCCCCCTCTACAGCTCAATTCATCGCTTTGTTATGGTAAATCCCTTCAAACACTGAGAATGGCTCCCTACAGGTTTTTATGCCCCTTGTGCTAAGCCCCGCAACTCAGGGGGTTAGGGATCTATCTTTTAGAGTTGTCCGTCTTAAAAAGTGATGAGATGGATGGTTGTGGTAAAAATTGGATTGGGTGTGTGTGTGTGTGTGTGTGTGTGTGTGTGTGTGTGTGTGTAGTGTGTGTGTGTGTGTGTGTGTGTGTGTGTGTGTGTGTGTGTGTGTGGGTATGTGTGTGTGTGTGTGTGTGTGTGTGTGTGTGTGTGTGTGTGTGTGTGTGTGTGTGTGTGTGTGTGTGTGTGTGTGTGTGTGTGTGGGGGTGTGGTGTGTGTGTGTGTGTGTGTGTGTGTGTGTGTGTGTGTGTGTGTGTGTGTGTGTGTGTGTGTGTGTGTGTGTGTGTGTGTGTGTGTGTGTGTGTGTGTGTGTGTGTGTGTGTGTGTGTGTGTGTGTGTGTGTGTGTGTGTGTGTGTGTGTGTGTGCATGCATGCACGCACGCACGCGCATTTCCGCCACCGATACCTTCCACGTAAAGATCAAAAGACCGAACGCACCAAGCCTTCAGCTCCTTCTATGTATCTGTTCCAAAATCTGTCTTTAGTCAAAAGCACGTGACAAATATTCCTCTATCTTGTACGTTACCCCCCCCCCCCTCCCCCCCTCACAAAAATTCGATGGCTTGGAGTCAAAACGGACTATCTTTAGATAGTCCATTGACATATTATTCAACTTATTACGAAAACTAATAACTTGTATAAAACAAAGACTGCTGAAATATAAAAATCAAAACCCCCTTTTCATATTTCTGCAGTCATTGTTTGATACAAGTTATTAGTTTTTGTAATAGGTTCAATAATACGTCAATGGACTGTCTAAAGATAATCCGTTTTGACTCCAAGCCATCGAAATGTTCGCATATACATTTTCATTGAGAAGCAACATTCTTCCATTTTTTGGTGAAAGGGATAGGGTTAGAATCAGCCTTGGGATTATTTTCATAAAACTGAAAGAAGCAGACTTTGAGATTGAGGGTCGTAAACATGAGAGGGGGGGGGGGGACTTCAGTACAGGATCATTGCCTCCAATGTTCTACACAGATGTTCTACACAGATGGATCCATCCATCCGTTGATGCCAAGAATTCTAAGAGTTGAAGTCAGATTCTTCCATTTTTGGGTGAAAGGGATAGGGTTAGAATCAGCCTTGGGATATTTTCATAAAACTGAAAGAAGCAGACTTTGAGATTAAGGATCGTGAACATGAGAGGGGGGGGGGGGGGTGACTTCAGTACAAGATCATTGCCTCCAATGTTCTACACAGATGTTCTACACAGATGAATTAGTTCCATCCGCCGTTTCCTCTCTCAGGATGCCCTGAAGACTCTAGTATGTGCTTTTGTCCTGTCTCGCCTTGACTACTGTAACTCACTTCTTGCTGGCTGTCCATCAATTCTCATCTCTAAGCTCCAACGGGTCCAGAATAATGCTGCTCGTCTCATTTCTCGCTCCCCTAGGTACGATCACATCACTCCGGTTCTTCGTTCCCTACATTGGCTCCCAGTTCAATCACGTATTGACTACAAAATTCTCCTCCTTGCCTTCAAGTCACTGAATGATCAAGCTCCCCTGTATCTCTCTGATCTTCTTCATCTCTATGTCCCAGCTCGCCAACTACGTTCGTCTTCTGATTCTCGTCTCCTTTCCATTCCCTCCATCCGTCTCAAATCTGCTGGCCAACGTTCTTTTTCTTGTCAAGCACCATCTCTGTGGAATTCTCTGCCTTCTCCTCTCCGACACTCCAACTCAGTCTCCTCATTCAAAACCTCTCTTAAAACCCATCTTTTTCCTGCTGCGCCCTAAATATTTGATCAGTTGTCTATCGTTGTGTGCACGTGAGGGAAGATTGATTTAAGAGGTTTGTGCTGTGTTTTGTGGTGCGTGTATGTGCGTGTGCGTGTGCGTGTGTGTGTGTGTGTGTGTGTGTGTGTGTGTGTGTGTGTGTGTGTGTGTGTGTGTGTGTGTGTGTGTGTGTGAGTGTGTGTGTGTGTTGTGTGTGTGTGTGTGTGTGTGAGCATGAATGTGTGCTTGTGTGTATTTTGGTTTTGTGGGTTGTGTGTGCACGCATGTGTGTGTGTGTGTTGTGTGCGTGTCTGTGTGTCTGTCTGTGTGCGTACGTTGTGTGTGAGGGTGTTTGTGTATGTGTGTTGGTGTATGTGGTCAGTCCATGCGGCTCAGTTGCTGTGGCTTACCGAATGGGGTATGAATGAGTTGGCGTCAATAATTGTGTGTTTGTGTGTGTGTGTGTGTGTGTGTGCGTGTGTGTGTGTGTGTGTGTGTGTGTGTGTGTGTGTGTGTGTGTGTGTGTGTGTCGTGTGTGTGCGCGTGCGTGTGCGCGTGTGTGTGTGTGTGTGTGTGTGTGTGTGTGTGTGTGTGTGTGCGTGCGTGTGCGTGTGTGCGTGCGTGCGTGCGCGTGCGTGTGTGTTAAGAGAGAGAGAGAGAGTTGCTTTGCATATGCGCTGTTGGTGGTTGGTGTCACTCTTGAATCTTGTTTTTTGTTATCTGTTGATGAATAATTGATTGTAAAGCGCTTTGGGCTCATCTGAGGTAAAGCGCTATATAAATGTACTGTTATTATTATTATTATTATGTTCTACACAGATGGAACCATCCATCCGTTGATGCCCAGAATTCTAAGAGTGGAAGTCAGAAGGTGCTATCAGCATCATTTCTCCCTTTTCAGATGGTTCATTTTGGCTTTCTCCTCTCGCTCTCTACCCCAACTGGTAGTGAACTAGGTCAACCAGGTCAAAGGTTAACGTCTGCACCCTTTGACCT
>CM065703.1:2575850-2578350 GCA_017654935.2 Phymorhynchus buccinoides | reverse complement strand
GGACTAAATTAGTAAATATTATTGATGTTTAAAAATCAGTTCAATAATCCTTTTGTGTGGGGGGGTGGGGGTGGGGGTGGGGGGCCTCCGACAGTGTCAGGGCTCCCAGGGACCCCCATTTGGGGGTCTATGAAGCACTAAAATTCTACAGGACCCTCTAAAAGAATGTGCAGGGGGTCCCAGGGATGCACTACAAAAATCCTTTTTTGCATTCGCTATGCCACTGGGACCCTCTATCCCGCCTCAAGGACCCTCTATACTGTAAGTGAAGGAGTCCGTGGGACCCCTTGTTTTGCTGGACGATTGGGAGCCCTGAGTGTGTAGGGTGGAGGGGTCAAAGTCAAAGTCAAAGTCAACATTTATTTAAAGATGGACATTGAATACGCAAACATACATGCTTTTTTGGTCTGATCGACGTGTGTGTGTGTGTGTGTGTGTTTGTTTGTTTGTTGAATTTCATGGTATTAAGAAGACCAAGGTCAAATCCTCCACCCCACCCAAGTGTCTTCGTCTGTCTCGTCTCCTCATTGCTGTCTCACGCTGCACGCTATGTGCTCATTAAGCATGAATATTATCATTCTTTTTTTTTAGAAAGTCAGCATTGATGCTGAATGCTGTTACTAATCGAATGGACCAAATGGAAAACAATTCTCGGGGGGAGCTCTCTGATGACTGGAGCAGCACACCTTTGCATAATTGTCTGACCAATACCTGGCAAGAGATTGAGACAGAGAGAGGGGGGGGGGGGGGGGGTCTTTTTTAGTATTTTTCCTGAGGGTGCCAGAATGATCCATTAAAATGATCGTGGGCCCCAAGGAGAAGAATGAGAGAGAGAGAGAGAGAGAGAGAGAGAGAGAGAGAGAGAGAGAGAGAGAGAGAGAGAGAGAGAGAGAGAGAGAGAGAAAACGATCGAACGAACGAAATTTTATTTATAGAGGGTAATAGACATGCTCTTTTACATCCTACAGAGAGAGAGAGAGAGAGAGAGAGGGGGGGGGGAGGGAGGGAGGGAGGGGGAGGGGGAGGGGGAGAGGGGGAGAGAGAGGGAGAGAGGGGGAGGGAGGGAGGGAGGGGAGGGAGGGAGGGAGGGAGGGAGGGAGGGAGGGAGGGAGGGAGGGAGAGAGAGAGAGAGAGAGACGAGTAAGAGAGAGAGAGGAGAGAGAGAGAGAGGGAGAGAGAGGAGAGATCACGAGAGACGGAGAGAGAGAGAAGAGAGAGACTGGAGAGAGAGAGAGAGAGAGAGAGAGAGAGAGAGAACGAACGAACGAACGAACGAATCTGTTTGTATTGATGGTTAAGAATAAGCATAGCTTCTTTACATCTTGCCTTCAAAAAAGAGAAAATGCAAAAACAATTCATGAATAAACAACATTAGCTAGTAAATCATAATGTAGACCAAACACGCAAGAAAAAGTACATGAAAATACCAAGAAAACACACACACACGAGAGAGAGAGAGAGAGAGAGAGAGAGAGAGAGAGAGAGAGAGAGAGAGAGAGAGAGAGAGGAGAGAGAGAGAGAGAGAGGTCTGAAGTCTGAAATGATTTAATTTGTTAGGCCACAGGTCCATACAAATAGAGTGCACATAAACGTAGCATTTAAGATCACATAACATCATTATCAAAGCACATTATTGTTCTTGGAGTGCATGGTTTCTTTAAATAAGCTTTGTACACATGTATATTTACAAAGCCTAAGAATTAAGTTATGATTTTCATTAGACAGAAGCAGTGTCATTTTATGCAATGAAGGACAACGATAATATTTGCGGGGTATAAAATGGGCGCGCATATCAGCATATTTGGGACAAACCAAAAGAAAATGAAGCTCAGTTTCAGCACTATCAGAACAAAATGGACAAAGGATATTTGTATTATTGCTAAGATTACAGAATGTTAGGAATCGTGAACGTAATGGTAGCATGCCTAATCTAAATCTTGTGAATATTTTACGGACATTGATACATTTGACTACTCTGAAATATGGACGTAATGACAATGACTGACTATTATGTTGCATACATGTCATTAAACGTGTGTGATTCCAAAGCAGAGTGCCAATCTTGTGCACAGCAATCAATTAATCGCTGTTTAAACTCAGAAATAAACATATTAACATTCCGCACAGACTGAGCTTCCCACACAAAACCAAACCCAAACATATAAAGCATGTTTCTAACCCTACCTGTAGAGAGAGAGAGAGAGAGAGAGAGAGAGAGAGAGAGAGAGAGAGAGAGAGAGAGAGAGAGAGAGAGAGATTTTTATTTATTTATAGAGGATAATAGAATAAGCAATTATTACATGCTTTTTTTACATCCTACAGAGAGAGAGAGAGAGAGAGAGAGAGAGAGAGAGAGAGAGAGAGAGAGAGAGAGAGAGTCAGACAGACAGACAGACACAGACGGAGACAGAGACAACGATTTGTGAACTATTAATAGCTTGAAACCACAAGTTTGTTTTAGCTAATGTTTATTGAAGTCCAAGACACGTATTCACTGTGC
>CM065703.1:2560850-2563350 GCA_017654935.2 Phymorhynchus buccinoides | reverse complement strand
CCACACTTCAAATGCAATTTGAGAGAGAGAGAGAGAGAGACGAGAGAGATAGAGAGACAGAGACAGAAGAGAGAGAGAGAGAGAGAGAGAGAGAGAGAGAGAGAGAGAGAGAGAGATTCGAAGGAAAATAATGATAAATACAGTTCAGAAAATATCGTAGCTGTGATTTGTTATATCCATAAACACAACAGTAATTCGGCATTGTTCAGGCGGAAAAACCCCGCTGTACCCAAGAAGAAAGCAAGAAAGAAATAACACACGAAAGAAACAAAATCAATAAAACAACCTGCATACTTTGCACCTTGTAATAATAAGTAATAATGCTAAATCGAATAAAGAACGAGTGAAACGAACAAGCAAGCAAACAAACATTTGGAAATTTAGGTGTAGACTTTTTTTTATCTTTCGATTTGGTATATTATGATGAAGACAAATTCATCAACTCCTTGAAGATTTTACTTCGATTTGATCTGTAATGACGAAAAACTCTGCCATTTGTTTTGCTAATTTCGTCAAAAAGGCGCCTAGCGCAAAATGTAACAATTGTTACATTTTGCGCCGTTGTTACATTTTACGCTGTCACATATAAGTATAAGTATTGTGGTGGTACCATAGCCGATAAGGTTTATCCGAGGCGTGGTTACTGCTACACATATCTGTATTATTAAAAAATCGGGACTTTACTGGTTTAGCACTGCCTCCGGGCATTGCCTCCAGTATTGTTCCCACCATCTTTGTATTTACACATGGCCGAAAGGCCGAAGAGGGCGTAAAACCCTATTTTCAATCAACAGTGTGTCTTGTGTGCGGGGGCCTACCAACGGGTGTCAAAACATTGGGGTATTAATTCCTGCAAGACGTGAAATGGGGAAATCGGTGTTGAATGGTCGACCTATGGCGATATTTGTCACGCCAGAGGGCAGTCAATGCACTAGGGGCTTATCACGCGATTTTCTTACTTGGGCGTAGTGAGAGAGAGAGTGATGGTAGGACCACTCACTGTCTCTCTCTCTTTCTTTATCCCCAACTAATAATATAGAGAGGATTAGCCCCACACGAGCGTCATGCCCTCTGGCGTGAAAAAAATCGCACTAAATCTCTCATTTAAAAAAAAGGTGCCCCTTTTCTCTGCTCTCCTCCCCATACGCAGACCTGATATTGCAGTACCTCCAGGATCTGTCTCAATCACTGAATAATGGCTGTGGTGGTTGGTTGATGGTTCGTCTCACACGTGCTATTTGTAGTCGAGCGCGGACGTTAAACCCAAATTTTCATTCATTCTCTGCTCTCTCTCTCTCTCTCTCTCTCTCTCTCTCTCTCTCTCTCTCTCTCTCTCTCTCTCTCTCTCTCTCTCTCTCTCTCTCTCTCTCTCTCTCTCTCTCTCTCTCTCTCTCTCTCTCTCTCTCCCCCTCTCTCCCTCTCTCTCTCTCTTTCTTCTCTCCCCCCTCTCTCTCCCCCCTCTCTCTCTCCCCCTCTCTCTCGTTCTCTCTCTCTCTCTCCCCTCTCTCTCTCTCTCTCTCCCTCCTCTCTCTCTCTCTCTTTCTGTCTCCCCCCTCTCTCTCTTTCTTTCTTCCCCCCTCTCTCTCTCTTTCTCTCTCTCTCTCTCTCTCTCTCTCTCTCTCTCTCTCTCTCTCTCTCTCTCCCTCTCTCTCTCTCTCTCTCTCTCTCTCTCTCTCTCTCTCTCTCTCTCTCTCTCTCTCTCTCTCCTCTCTCTCTCTCTCTCTCTCTCTTAATTGAATGTTTGAGAATGGAGAGGGGAGGAAAACGAGCAAGAGAGAGAGAAACACACAGAAAAATAGACAGGAGGAGACAGGAAGACCGACACACAAAACAGCATGCACACCTCAGTGATACACACCCGCTTGCATGCACACAGAGAGAAAGAGAGGCAGACAGACAGGCAGTCGAAAAGACAGAGAGTCAGAAAGAAAGAACATGACAAGAAAGAAAGAATGATTACTTCCGTGGGGATACTGGGGGGTCTTCTGTACAAATAGTTCCCCCACTTTATGGAAGTTCCGTGCTTGTAACTTCCTCTAATCTGTCTCTCTCTTTGACTCTGCCTTTTTCCTTGCTTTGTGTCATCTTTTGACTTTTTGGCCCATTCTCCTGCCCTTTTTTCCCACAAGAAATCTTCCATATAGTTTTCTCCTTTGAATTCCTCCGAAATCGTAATGTGTCGGCTGAATGCAGCGAGGAGACCAGTGAACACTGGAAAACGGACACATACGTACCCATTGTGGCCTTATGGCCTGGGAACGCGGAAGACTGAGAAGGAAGAAGGAACATTATTTTAAACGACCAACAATGTCGTAACGTTGTTGTTTTTTAGACCATGTAATTTCAGCATTCAAACAAAAGGTGTGATATGGATACAGAACAACGAATATTTTTTTAAAGGGATTTGATCTGTAATGACGAAAAACTCTGCCATTTGTTTTAAATAAATTTGTATTCACAATATCGGAAATTACAAATGCGCAGAAAGAGGACAGTGCGC
>CM065703.1:2538350-2543350 GCA_017654935.2 Phymorhynchus buccinoides | reverse complement strand
GTGCGCTCGCACGCGCCGCGATGTGTACGCGCGTGCCCACACATCCTACAAGCTGAGACAGACGGGTCTTTTGACAGAATCAACAGTCAATACAGCAGCACTAGGTCTGGCATCAATGCTCAGTGTCAGAGGGGAGGGCGCGAAGTTTGCACGTAGGCCTAATGTGTGCGTGCGTGTGCTGTCTTAGGGCCTAATAGCTTCCCCGCTGTGGACCTGCGAAGCACGTGTTGCTCTGGTGCCCTGTTCAATAGACCTGGCTTTGTTCTGCCTGCCCGATTAGATGGGAGTGGGGCTGGAGTCATCTTGAAGACATGGTGTGTGTGTGTGTGTGTAATTGTGCCTGCTCACTCTTCTGGTTAGTATCGTGCTTAGAACAAATACTAGGCGTTCAAGACTGCACTTGGTCATCTCCAAACATGGAACACTCAATTTTATATTAGTAAAGTTTAGTTTTTGGGTGTATTTGGTTTAAGCAATTTTATTAGGTCCACAGTACATGAACAAACATAGATAATAAACATATCAGCAGCAACAAGCTAGAAACTTATATTGTGTCACCTTTACATAGAAAAATATGGTTTGACGGCTGTTGAACACAGATAAATTAGATAGAAACATCAATATTGACTGACATCTGCGAATAGTTTTTGTGTGTATTTGACGGTTTAACCCTTTCACCGCCAGCCATCTTTGAGCCAAAAATGTCCATTAAACTTACTTGGCTACAGAAAAGATTTTGTCTGCAATATTGTGGGATTTCTCTGTGACATATTTAGAATGGGGTCAATCCTTACTGCCCAAATTCAGGAACACAATATCATTGAATAACAGACCCTGATTTCAAGGGTTTGAATAGCATGGGTGATAAGCAGTGTGGTGCAAAAATGCGACATTGGCGGTGAAAGGGTTAAGGTTAGGGTTAGGGCTAGAGTCAGTTTAATTTCAGATTGAATGGTTAAAAGATACAAATTCTAAAAGTTCGCTGAAAACCGATTAGTAGTGTCACGCGAATGGCGTCACGTAATTTCCAAATTTGGAGATGATGACCATGTGCAGCATTGAACGTCTTGTTATATAAAATACTGTTAGGTTCTGTTTGTGATGAGGATATTTTAAAGGTCCATAATTAGGCAGTGATGTCAACGTGTTGTCACTGTGTTCATAACTAGGTTCACTGATTCGATCGTCTTCTTTTTGTTCTTTTGTGGTGCTCAGAAACATTTGAGGCTAAACGGAGGCCGTCCGCCAGGTCGGCGAATACGGAATAGGGTTAGAATTGATCGGCCAGAAAAGGGATAGGGTTAGCCGGGAATGGGGAAGGGTTAGGGATAGAACTGAGAACAACCAAAACAAACGAAGGAAACGCTCCGCATGTGAGAACAAAAACTAAAGTTCATGTTAGTCCGACTTCGTTGTGCTTCGTTGTGCTTAGGGTTAGAACCATGTTTGAACATACGGTCAGGATAGGGCCCCCACAGCAAGGGAATGGGTTAGAATTAGGAATAATATCTCATAAAGAGAAGAGCAAAACGAAGAGCAAACTTCGACGTGCGAAAAATATTCCAAATTAGACCTTCGTCTGGCCCAGTTAAATAAAAAGATGGGTCTATATGAGTATATCTGATCTCTGGCGAACGGCCTCTGTTTAGACGCATGTCTCAGTAACTGCCTGTTCGGTGGGTTTGTTTTTTCTTGTCATGGAGAAACTTGAGAAGCACTAAGTTGTGTGAGTTTGTTCTGGTTCTGGTACGTCACAGGAGCCTGTAAAGACTATATACACAGTGTATTCCACTGTGTCGTTTCCGACTATGACTGCCAGATAGCAGAGGGACAGTGCTAATATTCTGGAGGGCCGGGGTAGAATTTGTTTAGGCTACAGCGGATCAACCTTGCTCGGGGTACATCCCCACTCTCTTGGCCGAAAGGATTTGAGGACAGCTGGCGTTGTGGAAGGTCCCCAAAGGCCAACCAATCCCCTTGGCTGCAGAACTTACTATGAGACAGTCCAATACTGTGGAAGATTTGTGTTGTCGTACCCTGGCTTAAAGACTCCGGGGATCATCCGAACAGACGAAGCACTTGAACACTATGGTACAAATGTATTCAGCTAGGGATGAGAACATTACGTGAGTGACCGTTTTTGATTACCCCGCCGCGTGTGCCACACTCTGACTTCGGAGGCGGATTTTTGGAGACTGATGGTGTTATGCTAGGAGTTTGTCGTGGCTAAGGACAATGCCCGCATAACTATGCAGAACATCGCACACGCACACATACAGAGAGAGAGAGAGAGAGAGCGAGCGCACACAACCCTCGTTCCCATCCAACGTACTTCCAATCTGTTAGAGCTGTGAGTACAAAAAAAAGAGGGGAGGAGGGCAATTTTTGTTTTGTTTTTACAGTTTTTACAGAGGGGTACCGGGTTCATGAAAAATGATTGACAAAATGTGGAGCAGACGGGGGGGGGGGGGGGGGGGGGGGGGGGGGGGGGAGAGAAAAAAATAAGAGGTGTGGGTGTAATGATGTGGGGGATGGGGAGGAGGAGGAGGGGGGGGGGGGGGGGGGTTGTAGCAGGGTACAGAGTGCAGACGGTGTTATCAGGACCCCCAGCAATGTACCGTTTGATCAACTTAGTTCACTGCTGACTGCCTTTGTGAAACCACTAGATCCCTTATCTGAGAGAGGGAGAGAGGGAAGGGAGAGAGAGAGAGAGAGAGAGAGAGAGAGAGAGAGAGAGAACACAGTGGAACACTGGAATGTTTACTGATTAGGCCATAGGCCCATATCACACAGACACAGAGAAAGAGACATACAGAGAGAGTGTGTGTGTTTGCATAATGTTTGGATCATGTTTGTAGGAGTGGTATGACAGAAAGAGTGTGTGTGTGCCTGTGTCTCTGTGTTGTATGTATGTGTAGTGCGCGCGCGCGCATGAAAAGAAGAGTAATACACACTTCGTTGTGTGGTGGGGGCGGGGGTGGTGTTTAGGAAACCTGATGGACGACCCAGACTGCAAGGAATGCTTTTTGTCTGCCGTTTCTGCAACACACCATGATGCACTTTTAGTTTACAACAAAAAAGGAAGGAAAGGAAAAAGAAAGAACCAAAACAGACCAAAACGTTGCGGAAATGAAGCGCAACCAGTTGTCTTAGATTAGGTAGGGCCACTCGTATTGTGCTTTGGTTGAAGCTTTGGTTGAGGCTGGGCTAGCACTTTTCTCACAACAGGCTTGCAAAGTCAGAAATCTCATTTTTTGTCAATTTTGAGTTATGTGTATTGTTGTGTTCTCTTACATCTTATCTGTCATATTTATATAGGATGATCTTTACTATGGTCTCTAAATGGTCCTGTAAGTGTTTTAAAACGACTAGGTCAATGCATTTTCTACAGCTAGGCTAGACTTTAGATTGTGTTTTCTCAAAATGGCCGACACTCACCCTACTAACTTTAAATGCTCATAACTTTGGAACGGGGAAGATGAAACAATGGTTCTTGTATCAATAGAAAGAGAATTGTCTGAAGGTTGTAAAGGTATAATGTTCTCAGAATGGTCATTTTGACACTTAATGTCCCTTTCGTGGTGCTGGGTCACATTTGTGCTTTGGTTGAACATGAAGTGTCTTTTCTGTCCTTTGTTGTCTGTTCTTTCTTTCCTCTTTTTTTCTTCCCTTTTTTGAATGTCATTTCTTTTTTTCTCTTTCCCTTTCCTTTCTTCTTTCTGTCTTTCTGTCTGTCTGTTCTTTCTTGTTTTTTAGTTCTGGCTCATTGTGTTCAAACGTTTATTTGTTGTTAGTTACTGGATACATTACTTGCTGTTTCTCTAGTTTTTTGTTTCCATTTGCCTTTTGATATAGAGGTTCTGGTTGTTGTTGGTTGTTTTGGGGTGTTTTGTGTGTGTGTGTGTGTGTTTTGTTTGCTTTCGAATGGCCGTGGGGTTCTGGTCTTATGCTGGGGGGGTGGGGGGGGGGGGGGGGGGGGGGGGGGGGGGGTCTTTTTTTTTCTCTCTGGCAAATTAACATGCTGAGAATTGAACATCGGCCTCTCTTGATGATGTTTGTTTGCCTTGTATTATTTTTGTTTTTACCTTGATTTCGAATACTTTCTGAGTGTGCTCGCGCGCTCGTCTCTCTCCCCCCTCTCTCTCCCCTCTCTCTCTCTCTCTCTGCTCTCTTTCTCTCATCCCATCTCTCTCTCTCTCTCTCTCTCTCTCTCTCTCTCTCTCTCTCTCTCTCTCTCTCTCTCTCTCTCTCTCTCCCCCCCCCCACCCCCCCCCGGCAGAATAAGGACTTTCAAGGATTGGGGGAGGCCGGGAGGGTAAGGGGGTACAAGTTTTTCCATTTTTCACTGCTTTGATGTCTGGTATTTTGGGTTCCGTCAAGGAGGAAATATGAGTTTTGTAAAAAACAAAAATGATGGGGCGATAGCAACCCTTGTTAACTGCCATGACAGTCTCCCCCCTCCCCCCCCCCCCTCTCTATCTTTCCCTTCTCTCTCTCTCTCTCTCTCTTCTCTCTCTCTCTTTCTATCTCTATTAGCTCTCTCTCTTCTCTTCTCTGTATATGGTGTAGATAGCCCCTCCCTCTTCTCTCTGGTGTGTCTCCCCCTCCTCTCTCTCTCTCTACCCCCCTCTCATCTCTCCCCCTCTCTCTCTCTCTCATCTCTCTCTCTCTTTCTCTCTCTCTCTCTCTCTCTCTCTCTCTCTCTCTCCTCTCTCTTCATCTGCACCCCCCCAGACTCCCCATCCCCCTCTCTCTATCTCACAGACTCACACTCTCACACACTCTCTCACACTCACAACACACACACTCACACATACCACAGTTACAGACACACTTCTTCTTCTACACACACACACACACACACACACACACACACACACACACACACACACACACACACACACTTGGCTTTTAATATAAAGTTATGATTATTATTATTATTATTATTTTTTAAATTATTATTATTGTTAGTAGTAGTAGTAGTACTACTACATTTGTTC
>CM065703.1:2503350-2525850 GCA_017654935.2 Phymorhynchus buccinoides | reverse complement strand
ACGGTCAAATTCGGGTTGCTCCCACCTATAGAGCGCGTCACTACGAGGCGACCGCAGCGCCGACTTTTTTTTTTGGGTGGGGGGGGGGGGGGGGGGGGCGCGGGGTGAAGAGGACATTGGGGTGGACTTGGGAAACCTAGCTATCAATTTTGTATCATACACCAGGCAGCGGGATTTTCTCCCTGCTCTTACCGACTTTTAACATACTGACCGTGGGCCCTGAAGAGAAGAACTACCGTGGGATTTGTACGTGCATAAAGCGCACATGCCTTTTCCCTTTGCTTTCTGTCATCTATCGGTACTATCTTTCTGACTTATTGGCCCATTCCCCTGCCTTTAATAAAAAATACTCCAAATAATTTTTCTCCTTTGAGCTCCTCCAAAATCGGAATGTGTCGGCTGTACGCAGCGAGGAGACCAGTGAAAACTGAAAACCGGACACACGTACATACCTTACCCATTATGGCCATATGGCCTGGGAACGCAGAAGTAGAAGAATAATGCTACCCGTTGAGATCAGTGTGTGTATTCAAGGCTCCCAATCGTCCCGCAAAACAAGGGGTCCCAGGGACTCCTTTTCTTACAGCATAGAGGGTCCTAGAGGTGGGATAGAGGGTCCCAGTGGCATTGCAAATGCTAAAAAGATTTTTTTTCTAGTGCATCCCTGGGACCCCCTGCACATTGTTTTAAAGGGTCCTTTAGAATGTTAGTACTTCCCTGGGAGCCCTGGTGTTGTAAAGAGTTGGTCTTCACTTATCCCGATGATTTCAATCCTGGTCATTTCCCCGCCAGACAGTCTGCAGTGGGTAGTGTGTTATTCAGGTGGTGGTTGTACGCAAACTGTGTGTCGTTGAATAAGGTTGTTTTCCCCGTCCTCACTATGACAAATTCTGCGGTGTAGAATCCAGTGTCACGCATCAGTTTGAATGTGTAGAATGAATTCTAAAGCATGCGTGTGGCGGGAGTGTGTGTGCGCGCGCCCACTTTTTTTAAGGGCAAGAGAGAAGTCACAATTTCCTTATACTGCTGTGTATGTGTGTGCGTGCGTGCTTGTGTGCGTGCATGCGCGTCTGTGTGTGTTTGTGCGCGCTCGCGCGTGCGTGCATGCATTTGTCCATCCAATCCCAATACTAACCTTGAAGTTGTACATACATTATTTATTGAGCACACTGTTCTGTCTGGGAGGTGTTTTATCAGTGGGGGGTCTTCATCCATTCTGAGGTGATCCATCTTTTCCATGAAATCTGGCACAATCTGACGCGAAAGTTCGTGGTCTGTGTCTGTGTCTGTTGTATTTGAGAGGGTGCGACTATTAGGCTCTTTGGCTTCTTGTGTAGTAACAAGGGACTCTTCAGTGAATGAGAATAGCGCAATGTTATGGATGGGCGTAATTATAAAAGCGAGGATATTCTTGAGAAACTTTGAAAAGTCTGGATTCGGTGCCAAAATACTATTTCAATGTTCGATTCCTCTTTTGAAAAGATTTTCTTTGTGTTTGAAAGACAATACGTAGTTGATTGATTGATTGATTTCAATTTGGTTTTCTCTTCCTTTTTGTTTTTTGTTTTTGGTGTATAGTATGTGTTGTTTGTTGTTTTATCGTACTTTTTCTTCCTGTAGACGCTGTGAAATAAATACAATATTTTTTTTCTTCTAATAACTTATTAACTAGGACTCAATTGAGTTGTGTGGTTTTTGTTTTTTATATTCATAGATGTCTGGTTTAAAATATTCATGGTGGCCGTGTGAGGTTAGTTTTGGAATTTGTATCAATATTTCGCTTGTCAAGGGTGACTACGCACACTGGTAGAAAACAAACGGGGATGTATGCATGAGAGAGAGAGAGAGAGAGAGAGAGAGAGAGAGAGAGACTAGACTGAGAGAGAGAGAGAGAGAGACTGAGAGAGAGAGAGAGACAGAGAGAGAGAGAGAAAGAAAGACAGAGAGAGAGAGATATATATTTTGCTACTCCGATCTCTAATTCTGCTCACTGACGTCCAAGTGATATATCATGCTTGTTTTTGTTGCTTGTTTTGCGATTTTTTAAAAAAGCAAGTCGGGGGTGGGTGGGGGGGAGGGTCTTGTTTTTGTGTGTCGATGACTGATGTATAAAGGGGAAGGTGGCTGTCTGGGGGTGTCTGGGCTGCAGATCTAGGTGTTCATATCCTGGTAAGACGAGTGTCCAAAGTCCTGTTCAAACTGTGTGTGTCGACCCCATGGGACCAACTGATGTTTTGTTGGCTTTTATTGGATTGTGTTTGTTGTTTTATTTTGTGTGTGTCACTTGCTGCTGGGTTGTGTTGTGTCTTCATTCTATGGCTACTCAAAATCAAGGGATGTTTTTTGACGACGAAAGAGTTTTGCCGGTGTCTTAACCCTTTCACCGCCAGCCATCTTTGAACCAAACGTTTCCATAAAATGTATTTTGGTTACAGAAATATTTCATCTGCAATATTGTGCGATTGTTTTTGTGACACATTTAGAATAGGGTCAATCCTTACTGCCCAAATTTAGGAGCACAATAGTATTGAATACTAGACCCTGATTCGAGAGTTTTAATGACACGAGTGTTAAATCATTGTGGTGCAAAAATGCGACATTGGCGGTGAACGGGTTAAAAGGTCAGCCAGAGGTCAACTTACTTCCTACAATAATTCTATGGGTTATAGGTATTATTGAAGATACAATTACTGCGCTACATGCTTCAGACATGTTGTTTATTATATAAGCAACACAAAATAAACAAATTCGGGATCAATACATCTTAATCCACTTTCGCATGATAGGAAGTTGTCCTTTGTAGGACCTAATCATCGTAAGCCTTTGCGACTGGTTGGTTTAAGCAAACCGAATCGAGTCGCTCGCTGGGGGGTTGCACTTTGTTAGTACTTTCTGGTTTGAATTCAAGTGTGTGGTTTTTATCGCATTGTGATTTTGTAAAGAAGATGACAGTGTTTTAGTTTATTTGTAATTGTTTGTTCTTCAAATCTCTAGTTTCCATGACAAAGGGTGAAACGTTTGTTTGTTAATGATTATTATCTGTTCCAGCCGTTGTCCTAATTGTTTTGTTTTTAGTAAACACACGCCTCTCTCTCTCTCTCTCTCTCTCTCTCCCTCTTCTCTCTCTCTCTCTCTCTCTCTCTCTCTCTCTCTCTCTGTTTATTTGTATTAGATCGATGAAGTGGATGAAATTGACACTGGTGAAATAAATAAAACGATAAAAGAAGCATCTTCTTATTGACCTACGACTTTGTGTGCGTCTGTGTATGAGAGAGAGAGAGAGAGAGAGAGAGAGAGAGAGAGAGAGAGAGAGAGACAAACAATGGCCACTTTTGTTTAGTTCTAGGGTGGGGTTTTTTTTCTCAACAAAAACTCAAATTTTCAGCAATTATTGCAAGTCGGGAAATGGAAAGTATTAATACTAAGCTATGAAAATCTGTTTAACGTCCTCCAGTCTGGAACAGACACATATATATGGGACATCAGTAGATACATGGGATGATCCAAAAGTCTGGACACTTGGTCTCTAACGGCCGTGTTTATTGCTCCAAACTTACCATTTCTTTACAGTCCCTCGAAGTACTCTCCTCCTCTTTCCACACAAAGATGCAGTCGGGTCAGCCAAGAAACAAAGGCATTTTGATACTCCAGCAGAGGTGTGGTGTCCAGCTGTGATTTCACCGCTTTTCCCAAGTCCTGTATCCTTGAAAACTTCTTGCCAGAGAGGTTTTCCTTCAGAAGTGGAAACAACCAAAAGTCACATGGTGACAAGTCTGGACTGTAAGGTGGATGTGGAAGAACTTGGACAGATTGCTCTTCTAGATAGGTCATGGTGACCTTGGCTTTGTGAGCACTGGCATTGTCATGCAGGAGCAATTTTGCTGGTACCAACGGTTGGGCGCTGCTCACAGACAGACCCAGCCACTTTTGGCAAAACTGTTCCAACATAATAGCTGGCAGTGAGTGTGCATTTCTCTGGAAGTATGTCGACTGCTACTGAGCCTTGGGTGCTGAAAAAAAAAAGGAGAAAAGTCTCTTCCGACTCTGAAAAGATGGACGAAGAACAACTGGTCTCTCCTGGTCAGCACTCACCCACGCCATATTGGACCGCTTGCTTGGGATGCCATAAAATGAGATCCAAGTTTCATCTCCGGTGACTACGTCACACAGCCGTTTTGGGCCATTTGGCTCAAACATCTCCAGCAATTTCTTGGCACACAAAACCCTCTGCTTCTTTTGTTGATCTGTCAACAGGTGTGGTACCCATTTTGCAGCGATTTGTTTTAGCTGAAGATCTTGACGCAGGATCCGTTCAACTGTACCATATGAAAGCCCATGTGTTTCACTTATCTCCCGAATTGTAATATGTTGGTTCTCTTCAACGGCTTTCTTTACAAGCAGGATATTGTGCTCGTTCCTGGCATCACAAGGACGCCCAGAGCGGTATTCATCTTTAAAGTCAGCTTTTCCATCTTTGAAATTTTGAATCCATCTGCAAACTGTCATGTGTGACGTACACTGGTCCCCGTACACAGAAATCAAATCAGCATGAATTTTGATTGGAGTCTCTCCAAGTTTGAACATTGTAAAAACATAAAACCTCAGCTGTTCAAGATTTGGATCCATATTTTTCAACCACAGTTGATAACATCATATTTTCAATGACGTCATAGGTGATGAAATATTGTGACATCATTCATAGGCGTATGCAAGCAAATAGGGAAAAGGCCAAGCTTTTATTTGACATCTTACTTTTTTATGTACACATGTCAGATGCAATATGGCAGGCCAACTGTCAAGACTTTTGGATCACCCGTATAAAGATGGTGGGAACGATCCTGGACGCAATGCCCGAAGGCAGTGCAACACCAGGAAAGTCCCGATTTTTTTTAGCTATACAGATGTATTATAACAGCTGAAGTATTGTAGTAAAAAAAACCAACTTAACTCACAATGAATCAGTTTCAAAATGAATAAGTCAAAAGCGTATTGGGATTACATGCTACCATCTGTTCAGGCGAGCCATTTTTATTTTGTGTGTGTGTGTGTGTGTGTGTACGCGCGCGCGTGTGCGTAAGTCTGTGAATGAATGAGTGCAAGGCAAGGCAAATGTGCAAAGTTTACACATTACCTTTTCAAGAAAGATTGCCCTGACAAGGGAAATAACCTACCTTTTGAAACAAAAACGAGTTACCAGTTGTTACACTTGGTTGTTTCCCTTGTCAATGGCTAGATTCTGTTCACCATTAACCCTCCACGAAACAGCAAAGTGGCAGATACTTGGTGAAGGTCTAATGCAAATTAAATCGCAAGTATCTTTTCCTCTTCTTTTCAGTTTTGTTTTTTCGCGTAATATCCCGTGAACTACTGCACAGATTCACCTCAAGTTTAGTACTCGGGTAGATTAACTGAAACCCAGGAAGTGTACTTGCCACGTAACTGCGTCGGAGGATTTAACGGCATATCAGGCGACCCCCCACCCCCACGTTATAATGATGTCCTTGTACAGTCAATCCCCTACAAGAAAGCAAAAAAAGAAAAACAAACAAAAACCTAATGGTCAGTAGTTTCTGGCTCAGATGGTGATCCTGATCAGCGCTGACGGAGCCTGCGGTGACAGTGGCCTCACTTAGTTGGTTCCACTCCATGGCAGTCTGGATGAAGGAGCTAGGTGGGTTTTTTTTAAACTTGTTAAAAACAGTTTAAAAGAAGCAAAGCTGCTTACTTGTCATACTCATAATACTGACAGATTGATATTGAAGGATTATCAAGGTTGTTAATGTGTTAAATTCTCTGCATGTTTAATGTGTGCAGGAAGGTTATTTCAAAACTTTGTTACTCTGTTAGAGAAGAATTTTGTTTTTCTTCTAACGTTAGTTCTACTGTACTGTGTTACTATTTTTCAATTCATCGTTACAGGTTCTTGAATCTTAAGGGTGGAGTACTCCTCCGAAGTCGGTGTGTGGCTGCCCACGTGGTCGGGTAATCAAAAACGGTCACACACGTAATGTTCTCATCCCTAGCTGGTGCATTTGTGCCATAGTGTTCAAGTGCTTCGGCTGTTGGGATGATCCCTGGAGTCTTTAAGCCAGGGTAAGACAAGAATAAAGGTGGAGAGGAAGTAGCAAGGCAGGAATGGTGAAGAACATAAAGCAAAGAACATGACCTTTTGTGTGACTGTGCTTGTGTTCAACCACACTCTCCTGGCTCCCAATAGCAGAGGACATATCTGCTATTCAGAAAAGTTGGGATGAAATTCGTTCACTGTCACGTGGGGCCAGGGAGCATGCCTACTCCCTCGCCTATGACATAAGACGTTTAATTAATTTATAACGTTCACTGTCACTCAGATTCTGAATGCAGACTCATACACACATTATGCACACACAAGAAAGTATGAACAAAATAAGCATGTACACACCCTAAACATGACACACCTTAAACATGACACAAGCTTGCAAGCCTGTAAACACATGTATGCACACACACACACTCACCTCCACCCCCCCACCCACTTTCAAACATGCACATACACACACTCCCCCCCACACACCCACACTTTCAAACACACACACTTTCCTACAATCCACACACACTTTCTCAAACATGCACACACACACACTCCCCCCCCCCCCCCCCCCCACACACACTTTCAAACACACACTTTCCTACAATCCACACACACTTTTCAAACATGCACACACACACACACTCCCCCCCCCCCCCCCCCCCACTTTCCTACAATCCACACACTTTCAAACATGCACACAACACACTCCCCCCCCACAATCCACATACTTTCAAACATGCACACACCACACACTCCCCCCCCCCCCCCCTTTCAAACACACACTTTCCTACAATCCACACACTTTCAAACATGCACACACACACACTCCCCGCCCCCCCCCCCCCCCCACACACACACTTTCAAACACACTGAGACAAGTCAAAACATAATTTTTCATTGACCTTTAATCCAGAACTTTTAAAACTCTTCAACAACGATGAGAGATAGTGACAGCAATAATGACCATGACAACGATTCATTTTTTTTCATTTTTCTTTTCTTTATTGATTTCGCTTTATTGATTTCTTCCAACTCCAGAGACATGAGAGAAAACCAAAATACATTCCACAAAAAATATATAATAAAGACAATAATAACGTGGATAGGTAATAGTAATGATAATGATAATAGTTCTATGGCTTTTACGGCAATCCAAAGCACAGAGGCTCAGCTACACTCCATAACGTTCTAACTACGCTCACACCCACACCACAATTGCAACACACAAAAAAGGTCAACACAGGGGAACCTCCCTTATAAGACCTTCAACAATCACCCCAAATCATCTTTATGTTCAAATTCTGATCGCTTCTCGGCTCTTTTGGCTAAGACAGTGATTCAGGAACATAATTTTTTTGTTTATATCCTGGTTGGTTTGTTCAGCCCGTCGTACATGGCGAAAGCCGATACGCGACGTTAAACTGAACTTCCATCCACCCCAAATCAGGTCTTAAATGGGAGGGAGTTGAATAAGGGAGGTAATTTTAATACTTCTAAAGAAGGGCAATGTATCAAAGAAGATCTTAAGTGGGAGGGAGTCTTATAATGGGGGGGTCTTATAAGGGAGGTATTTTTGATACTTCTAAAGAAGGGCACTGTCTCAGAGAAGTAGGTCTTAAGTGGGAGGGAGTCTTATAAGGGAGGTATTTTTGATACTTCTAAAGAAGGGCAATGTATCAGAGAAGTAGACCTTAAGCGGGAGGGAGTCTTATAAGGGAGGTTCCACTGTGCATGCATAAATTAAACTAGAACACCTCCCCCCACCCCAATTTCAATACAATAATTTAGTATTTTAATTTCTCCCGATTACAATCACTCGTATGTCATTGTAGGGCACATGGACTGAGCACACAAAGCTAACAAAACATGGACAAGTGAAGAAAAGCCAGATGCAAGTTTGCCGGTTTGAATGCTGTTTGAAATGCCTGCTCCTCTCTGTCTTACATTGATATTATTAGGCACATGATTTTTTTACTCTTCTTACATTGATATTATCAGGCATGAGAATAGTCTGAAGTCCAATCCTCTGAAAACTGCGGTTAAACTAAAGGGTCGTCAAGGCCCTAGACTGTAGAGGGACAACACTGAAATGAGTTCCAAACACCACCAAAAAGGCTTAATGCAGTGATGAATCACTTTAAAATATTATTTAACACAAAGGATAACACTGAATAAAAAGGTAAAACCTCTGACAAGAGAAGCCAATCCTGTCAGAAATTCTTAATCCTCTGATAATTCTGATGCCTGTTTAAAGCCTGTATTAGACATGATTTTCTACAGTGATGAATCATGGTACAGCTTAGTCTCTTGTGGAAGACTATGACTCTTAAATGAGGACTTGGCACCGACTCTGGTGCTGCAGCCAAAGGGATTGGTTGGCCTTTGGGGACCTTCCCCAATGCCAGCAGTCCTCCTAATTCTTTGGTCGAGAAAGTGGGGATGTACCCTGATGTATCTCCACCATAAACAAATTCTAGCCCAGCCCGCCGGAATAGCATCTGCCCCCTCTGCTATCTGGCAGTCATTGTTGGAAACGACTGACTGGCCTACGTACATACATAACATTGATATAATTTCTTCCAACACTTTTCATTCCTGTGTTACACAATGGAAGCCATTAGAGTGAGCGATGTCTGATAGAGAACAATAGTGTTGAAAAAACCCAAACAATATCTGAATGACTTGATTTTCAATCAGTGGCGAACATTGAACTTATAAGGCCACAGTCCCAGTATTGTTATTTGTACACATTATGATGTACATTCCAGCACAGAAAACTTTCTCAGGGAAAAATGCGTAGCTCTGTATATCAAATTTAGCATTAAATTACTAACAGTTCACAGTAAACGAGGACAGTTCTTTGCTTCCTACCAATACTGTAGAAAATGTGAACTATTCTTCACCCAAGCTGTTCTCACTCATCATCAAAGAAAGACAGAAAAACACCCTAAACAAATCACCATTGTGATGAAGTAAAAAACACACCATAACCTACAAACAAACAAGAATCAAACACCATTTGAGCTTCCCAAAGAAAGAAACCGTGTGAAACCTAAACTGACTCTGCCTACAAGAATCGACATTGCCGGCAACATTTAACCGATAAACATTTCGTCGCCGCATGCAAAAGAGTAAGTCGAATGACGCCACTTCACATGAGGAATGGAAAACTCAATATGTTGGTCATTTCAGGCCAAATAACATCATTATTTGTTCATTTAGCGTCACCATCGGTATTTTTATCTTTGCAAATTCTTGTCTTACAGCTTTGTTAGATGATGCAGCTTGTCTAGATCAACTGGTAAGTCCAACACATCGAGGATGACCAATTTTGATACCTTATGCATAAGCTGTTTTTTATTTATTAAGAGGTTGAACGCACGAGAAAAGAAAAAGGGGGGGAGTACAATTTTCCAAGCACTAACTCAACCAATGTTCCTTTTTGTTTCACTCGCTGGTCTTCTGACAAACTTCAACATCGCCCACCATGGGAACAATCCTTACTCTTCGCCTCCACTCTTCACACACATTATCCATCGAGATTGAACAGGTTTTACATTCACCTAAAAGCCAAACAAAACACAAACATGTGGCTGATTCGGTATCAAGTGGTAAAATAAGGGACTTGCTTCTTGAGCCAGGTGCATTATTAGCCAGATCTGCCTACTTGGAATTTTCCCAATCAGTAGCCCAGCCATCAATTTTCAGTAGCATGGCAAATTTTTTCGTAGCATCCACAAACGACGGCAATCAATTTGTTCTCTTCCTGAGCCGAAACGTACTGTTTATGTTTCGCCGATTGAACGTGTTGACGGTCGTCTCTACCGCCATGATTCACAGCGAAGTCTGCATGGTTCGCACCAAGTCGACTTCTGACGATGCAAGGCCACTCCTCCGTGTAAGCTATTTTGAAAACTTGTGCGGCAGGCCGATGTTTTTTTTCTTAGAACAAGATGGTGTGGCAGATGATTCTCGTTTTCTGGTTTGGGTTCTTTTTTTTCCGTTTGAAACATCCCCCGAATCGCTACTGCTGCTGGAGTCCGCCATTTTTTCCAGAGAAAGTAATAAGAATGCATGCGCAGTCACTGATAAAAACGGAAGTGACTAGGTTATCGCGCGTGACACGGCGTCTGCTCTTAGAAACAGACAAAACCGGGAAGGGCATAAGCAAAAATAAAATGCGGCGGCATTTTGTTTTTCTCCGTAGCAATGTTAAGGTTGCCGTAGCTCCGTAGCAAAGCTTTATTTTTCGTAGCTGCTACGGCCAAATCGTAGCAGTAGGCAGGTCTGATTAGCCAACGCTCAGTCATGACGGACCCAGACAATCATTAACACTCGTTACACCAGATTCAGTAATAAGTGGTAAAATAAGGGACTCGAGTCTTTCCGTTGAACTGTGTGAATAAGCCAGATCTGTTTACCCCCTACACAAGTCTTGAGTAGTCTGGATAGCTGAAATGAGTAGTTTTGGTGCCAAATGTGTAGTTTTATTCATTAAACCATCAAACAAATGTTCACTGAAAATGAGTAAATCAAGCATTATTTTCAATTTTGAAGAGTAGTAGAGGTCCAAATTGAGTAGACTACTACTCAAAAAGAGTAGAGTAAACAGGTCTGATAAGCGAACGCTCAGTCATGACGAACCCAGGCAATCATTAACGATCGTTACACGAGTGATGCCATTTGAGGAGATGAGACACAATATTGCCATGAAACCAAAGTCTCTTCAGAACAACAAATAATAATGAAACCAACTTAGCTTTGAAACCAACGTTGCTACTATGCAAAGCCTTAGCAAACCTTGGACATAAACGAAAAATAATTTTTAAAAAAATCAAAGCTCTTATTGTTGTAAGCTGAATACAATAATGAGAAAGAGAATATCGTATTTTTCGGACTATAAGGCGATACTTTTTCCCCAGACTCAGACCCCTGCGCCTTATAATATGACTGATAATATAGTAAGAAAATCTGAAATGTTGGTAAAATTTGGGAGCCTTATAGTCCGAAAAATATGGTAGTGAAAAGAAAGGGAAAAAAAGTGAATACAATCCATAGCCCTTGCCACGGACACACCAAGGTACTTGCTACAACAGCTCAGTTATATTCTGAGGCCGCTGCTCAATATGGCCACCAAAAAATCATGAAACGCAACACGCATACAGCCGAATGATTCCATAAAACTGTGTCAAAGTCAGAGATGAGATTCCCAGAGAACCAAAAAGGCGGGGGTCCGGAGGCTGTGTAGGCCCCCGTTGGGGTCCAGGAGCAATGCCTCCTGGTGGGTGTCAGGGGACAAAACTCCCTGAAGCTGAAGAATATTTGCTTGTTAACCTGTAATAATCCGCCTCTGGTATAGGAAAGTTATCAAAAATGTACAATCCTTGATCCTATTAATAAAAAAAGTGAAATCACAAAAGACCATTGACTCAGGGCTGGTGATTTTCTGGTAGCTAAAGAGAGAGATACAGACAGACAGACAGAGAGACAGACACAGATGACAGAGAGAGAGACACCCCACCTCCCTCCAAATGTTCTCCACAGATCTCAAAATGAGCCCTGGGGCCATCACAGAGGAGGAAATCCTCCTCCAATCGGAGGAAAAATCTCATCTCTGAAAGTGGAACATTTTGTCGACAGTTTTAAGAGACAACCTATTTTTTGTTTTGCTTCATATCACATCCTTCACCAGGCTTGAAGAAACTTTGAAAAGAATGAAATGAAATGAAAGTGAAACCCAACTTCATCAACAACGCAACACGTCTTCATTCACCCCCCTCTCTCTCATCTGGTCCGATTAAACGCACACATAGCTTACACAGGTACAGTGGAGCCTCCCTTGTAAGACCTTCACAAATCATCCAAAATTAGGTCGTATAAGGGAGGGGTCTTATAAGGGAGGGGTCTTATAAGGGAGGGGTCTACTAAGGGAGGTAACTTTAATACTTAACAAAGAAGGGCAATGTCTCAGAGAAGTAGGTCTTATATGGGAGGGAGTGTTATAATGGGAGGTCTTATAAGGGAGGTTCCACTGTACATAGAGATACGCATTCAAGACATTCTGATTATTCAAACAACAATTTAATGCACAACATCCATCTACATTCATAGCGCAAAAAAACCCCCCAAAAAACAGAAAAACATGAAACAACATCGATTATATCATCACAGTGAGAACAAAAAGTATCACACACATTAAACCGCATACAGTTCAGTTTTCACACCAAACATTTCAATAACAACAAAAATAGCTTCACATTTGGAAACGTTAAAACTCCCTCCCCAAATCCTCTTTCTTTTAGTTTTACAGGTGTGCACCACAAACCAACCCTCGTTCTGACGACAATTTGACAATAGATTCATGGCAAGCAACTTTGGTCACAACTACAATTTTTAATAGGCTCTTTTGCCATTTCTTCCGATTCACTCCATTCCTGTTGACGATATCTCCAAGCGGAGGTTTGTCAACACTGTTGTAAAATAGCAATTCCATTACTAAGCCGTAGAAATAGAATCGTAACAAGTCTGGGAATGTGTTTCAGGGTGCTATTTACTATTGTTATGGGCCTAAAATCAATGCGCTTTGATTGACTTTACATTTTGATAAAACACGATATTGGGGATACATCTGGTCGATTTTATTACGATCGGTTCAGTAAGTTTAGGCTGAGGCACCTTAAGCAACATTTTTTTTACACACACACAGGCACGCATGCATGCACACACACATATAATGACACACACACATACACATAGTGACACACACACATATGCACGCACACACATAGTGACACACACACACATACACTGACACACACACAGAAATGCATGCTTCCGGTGTAAAATAAATAGCCCTGTTCTTAAGGATCTGCGAGTACAAAAACTAACATAAAGCTGCACAATTTGAACGCAGTTAGTGTTAATGTTTTTATCAACAAGGAAGATCATGAACAGGGCTATAATATAGCCCTGTCTGCAGGAAGCCAACATGAAAAAAAACCCATAAAAGGAATTACTTGACCTCCAAGAGTACCTTTTCAAAATGTACCTCTAAAACAAATGGTGTTTTTAAAATTACTATTGCTCTAGCCTAAATATTACACCAGACACACACATACAGACACACACACATATAATATATAGAACACTCAACACAATTCAAACTAAAAATTAATGATCAAATAAACAGCACATGCCCACTCAAACGAACCTCATACCTCTTCACACATTTCATCAAATCATCCGTGTTTTCTGTTTGTTTAATTCAATCCAAAAACCCTATGAAACAAGCATAATGCTTTTCACATAAATAACGTATTCCACCCACATCCAAATGCATCTTAAATACCATTTTGAAACTCACGCACAGCATTTCACATTCAAAGAAACCGCAAGCACGCTCTTTGCAAATGAAAAATACATATACTGACACTAGTGACAGGCAGAAGTTCTGCACGCACGCATTGCAAAAATCATCAAAAATGTAAATCAGATTCAAAATTAATTTTACTTTGGGTAATCCTAAATCATGCTGTGTGTACAATTGCATGATTCAGGATTACCCAAAGTAACATTAATTTTGAATGATTTACATTTTTGATGATTTGTGCAATGCGTGTGTGCAGAACTTCTGCCTGTCAGTATATGTTCATGAATATAAATTCCAAACAAAGCTCTCACATCATGCACACAGACATACCCCCCCCCCCCCCCCCCACTTGCTCTATTGAAAGTACACACACAAACGCAAGCGCTTGTTCTATTGAAAGTACACACACACAAACACAAGCGCTTGTTCTATTGAAAGTTATACACCAACAAATCCAGACAAAAATCACACCCAAATTGACCCCAAAGATGCATCGCTTAAACACACACCCATTATTAAATAATCCCTTCACAAATGATTTTTCCCAATACAACTTATCCATCAAAATATTTACCTCAACCAAACATAACAAGGATGTGAAAGAATTCAACAAACCATTCTTTTCTAAATAAATATATCCCAAATTTTAAAGAAACTCGTAACCAAACACTCCTGTTTAAAAAGAGCAGAACAAATACACCCTAAGAGAATAAAACTTTCAAAATATCCTTTCACCTTATAATCAGTTTGTTTCAATCAGAGATTGGGCATTGCGAACACGCACACACATTCGTTCTACTCTTCAAAGAAATGATTTCTTTAAACAACTACAGAGCTTCTCATTTCGGCTTCATTTTACACACTTTCACAGATTATATGAACAACAGTAAATCAAGCTATACAAGAAATCATTCTTTTCACACACAGACATCAACCTCTTCCCAAAATATGCACATACACACACAGAAGCTAAACTAAAAATAAACCAGAGATGAAAATGAAATTCTGAACAGCCAATTGAACAGCATAAAGCAGGCATCTAACCAAAGAAGAAAAAGAAGAAGAGAGAGAGAGAGAGAGAGAAAGAGAGAGAGAGAGAGAGAGAGAGAGAGAGAGAGAGACAAGAGAGAGGGAAAGAGAAAGAGAGAGAAAGACAGACAGATGGAGAGAGAGACAGGGATAAAGAATGGAAGATTGAAAGAGACTGACAGACAGGCAGAGAAAGACAGAGACAGAAACAGACAGAGAGAGAGCGAGCGAGAGAGCGAGGGAGAGAAGCCAATGTTGCCCTAAAGTCTATCAGAACACATTGGCCGCAGGTAATACAGACTGGAACCTCCTCCAACAGGCAACAAGGCAAAGGGGCCCATAACCGCTGAGCCAGAGGTTTGAACCGTTTACTTGGGGGTCTTCTTGGAGGAGGAGGAGGAGGAGGTGGAGGAAGGTTTCCTGCCTTTCACTATCTTCGGTTTCTTCCCGATGACGCCGGCTTTTTTGCTCTGAAAAATAGACAAAATCTTTATTGTACAAGTGTTGTTTTATTGAAGAAGCATGAAACGGTCTTAGATGTGTTGTTGTTGACGTACCAGGGACCCCATTCGTCCCGCAAAACAAGGGGTCCCAGGGACTCCTTCACTTACAGAATAGAGGGTCCTAGAGGAGGGATAGAGGGTCCCAGTGGCATTGCGAATGCTAAAAATAATTTTTCTAGTGCATCCCTGGGACCCCCTGCACATTCTTTTAGAGGGTCTTTTAGAATGTTAGTACTTCATAGACCCCCAAATGGGGGGCCCTGGGAGCCCTGCGTACCCTGGCTAAAAGATTCCAGGGATCATCCCAACACCCGAAACACTTGAACACTATGGTACAAATGAATCAGCTAGGGATGAGAACATTACGTGTGTGAACGTGTTTGTTTTTTATTACCCCGCCACATGCTCTAAGATATAAAAACACACGAACGCACACACACACTAGCTCTTATATCTCCCCCCCCTTTCCCCAGCCCCTTACATTAACCCCCCTCTCACCCCACCCCCCTACCCCTCTCTCTCCCCTTTGTGGACATTTTCCTCTTACAGTGTTAGTTCTCTTCACAGGTTTCTTAGTCTTTCCAATCATGGGCCTGTTGGCGATGTCCTTCACGCAATAGATCCTGACCAGCCAGTGTTTCCACCCCCCCCCCCCCCCATCCCCCCTTTCTCTCTGACCTTCTTGGATGTTTTCCTCTTGGTCCTCTTGACCGGCTTGTTGGTCTTGCTGATGGTGGGCCTGTTGGCGATGTCCTTGACCCTGTAGATCCTCACCAGCCAGTGCTCCGTGGTATAGGCCTCCTCCAGGTGGGTCAGGTCAAAGTTCTTGTTGCCAATCTCCACACCGCGCGTGCGGTCAAACCCCGCCGGAGAGCGGAAGTCCAGCTGTGAAGGGACATTTGAGGGTCAGAGCCATGCAAGAAGGTACTGTCATTAGTGAGAGTCAAGCCTAACATTTGAGGGTCAGAGTCATGCAAGAAGGTACTATCATTAGTGAGAGTCAAGCCTAACATTTGAGGGTCAGTCATGCAAGAAGGTACTGTCATTAGTGAGAGTCAAGCCTAACATTTGAGGGTCAGAGTCATGCAAGAAGGTGCTATCATTAGTGAGAGTTAAGCCTAACATTTGAGGGTCAGTCATGCAAGAAGGTACTATCATTAGTGAGAGTTAAGCCTAACATTTGAGGGTCAGTCATGCAAGAAGGTACTATCATTAGTGAGAGTCAAGCCTAACATTTGAGGGTCAGAGTCATGCAAGAAGGTACTATCATTAGTGAGAGTTAAGCCTAACATTTGAGGGTCAGTCATGCAAGAAGGTACTATCATTAGTGAGAGTTAAGCCTAACATTTGAGGGTCAGAGCCATGCAAGAAGGTACTGTCATTAGTGAGAGTCAAGCCTAACATTTGAGGGTCAGAGCCATGCAAGAAGGTACTGTCATTAGTGAGAGTTAAGCCTAACATTTGAGGGTCAGAGCCATGCAAGAAGGTACTGTCATTAGTGAGAGTCAAGCCTAACATTTGAGGGTCAGAGCCATGCAAGAAGGTACTGTCATTAGTGAGAGTTAAGCCTAACATTTGAGGGTCAGAGTCATGCAAGAAGGTACTATCATTAGTGAGTTAAGCCTAACATTTGAGGGTCAGTCAAGCAAGAAGGTACTATCATTAGTGAGTTAAGCCTAACATTTGAGGGTCAGTCAAGCAAGAAGGTACTATCATTAGTGAGTCAAGCCTAACATTTGAGGGTCAGTCAAGCAAGAAGGTACTATCATTAGTGAGTTAAGCCTAACATTTGAGGGTCAGTCATGCAAGAAGGTACTATCATTAGTGAGTTAAGCCTAACATTTGAGGGTCAGTCATGCAAGAAGGTACTATCATTAGTGAGTTAAGCCTAACATTTGAGGGTCAGTCATGCAAGAAGGTACTGTCATTAGTGAGTCAAGCCTAACATTTGAGGGTCAGTCAAGCAAGAAGGTACTATCATTAGTGAGTCAAGCCTAACATTTGAGGGTCAGTCATGCAAGAAGGTACTGTCATTAGTGAGTCAAGCCTAACATTTGAGGGTCATGCAAGAAGGTACTATCATTAGTGAGTCAAGCCTAACATTTGAGGGTCAGAGTCATGCAAGAAGGTACTATCATTAGTGAGAGCTAAGCCTAACATTTGAGGGTCATAGTCATGCAAGAAGGTACTGTCATTAGTGAGTCAAGCCTAACATTTGAGGGTCAGAGTCATGCAAGAAGGTACTATCATTAGTGAGTCAAGCCTAACATTTGAGGGTCAGAGTCATGCAAGAAGGTACTATCATTAGTGAGAGCTAAGCCTAACATTTGAGGGTCAGAGTCATGCAAGAAGGTACTGTCATTAGTGAGTCAAGCCTAACATTTGAGGGTCAGTCATGCAAGAAGGTACTATCATTAGTGAGAGTTAAGCCTAACATTTGAGGGTCATAGTCATGCAAGAAGGTACTATCATTAGTGAGTCAAGCCTAACATTTGAGGGTCAGAGTCATGCAAGAAGGTACTATCATTAGTGAGAGCTAAGCCTAACATTTGAGGGTCAGTCATGCAAGAAGGTACTGTCATTAGTGAGTCAAGCCGAACATTTGAGGGTCAGTCATGCAAGAAGGTACTGTCTTTAGTATTTGTTATTAGGTACTTTATAGTCACAGAGGCGTCTCTGTGAAATTCGGGTTGCTCCCACCTGGAGAGCGCGTCGCAGCCAGAGGCGCGCCACCCAATTTTTAAAAAAAAATGTGCATGTGATTTTTGTGTGACCTATGAGGAAGGAAAGGGGTGTGGGGGGGGTTGGTAAATGTTGACCAAATGACCTCTTTTCCGTTGCCACTGGGCTTAACATATCATGTGCATGGGCACACAGGACCTCGGTTTATCGTCTCATCCGAAAGACTCCACGTTCAGGCCGTAAGGCCTAGTGCAGAGTGAGAGGAAAAATCCCCTGTAAGAGCTCTGTCAGAGAACGGAAGTCCAGCTGAAATAGAGGGTAAGAAACTGCCTAGGGTACATCCCCACTCTCTCAGGACAAAGTTCTTGTTCCCAATCTCCACAGCGCGTGTACGGTCAAACCCCGTTGGAGAACGGAAGTCCAGTTGAACGTAACAACGGCAAGAACTTGAGCTTCAGGAGTAAGGGTCAAAAATTGTTCTAACTACTCAATGGACCAGGAATGGGTTCAGTTAAAGTGTGCCTGCGATCGATTTTTGTTGTCTTTTTCTTCTGATGAAAGTGTGCAAGGGGTTGAAAACACAGACACACAACAAAGCAAAACGGAAAACACCAGGTTCAGTCGATGTACGGTATAGTTTGCGGATACAAGGCAGTACTTTTTCCCAGACTAAGACCCCTGTGCCTTAGAATATGATGAACCAAACAGAAACCACCAGGTTCAGTCGATGTACGGTACATATTGCGGATACAAGGCAGTACTTTTTCCCAGACTAAGACCCCTGTGCCTTAGAATATGATGAACCAAACAGAAACCACCAGGTTCAGTCGATGTATTGCGGATACAAGGCAGTACTTTTTCCCAGACTAAGACCCCTGTGCCTTAGAATATGATGAACCAAACAGAAAGAAAGTTCAATAACAAAATCTGAATTGTGTGCGAAATGTGGGGGTGCGCCTTATATCAAGACTGTGTGCCTCAGGCCTTTTGCGCATTCATGGGTGCTCCTGGGATATTTTTAAATCCTGCAAGGGGGCGGTCCTGGCGGAGTGCAGGGGCAGCGCACACACATTTATTGCTCAATTTCCACCCCTCTAGACTAGTACAAGTGCTACATTCTTTTGAATATAGCAAATGCTTGTATAGGCCCTTTTCATAGTACAACTGTGTGTGTGTGTGAAAATCGTTGCTTCTCAAATTCTCATAATCCGGCAACGCCGGCTCTAGGCAATTTAAAAATCCAACAATTCAGAACGTTCTGAAAGAATTAGATCTGCAATCTACAAGTTCCGCATGGAAACCCCATACTTTTATCAGAAATAAGCGTGTGGGTTTCCGTGTGCAATGGGTACACTCACTCATATTTCCTACTTTGTGTGTCAGTGTGTGGATTGCGCATGGGTTTCTGTGCGAATGTGCACACATACACACAGCCTTCTACTTAATAGTCCTAAAATTCTGGCAGAAGGAAACAACAGAGGGGCATAGTAAAAGTGTGGCAGAGTACAATGGTGTAAAATACTAGACCTGCATCTGTCCAAAGCGGTAGTAGGACAGTTTGTACATCAGACACTGAAGCAGAGTATTAAAACAGAAAAACAAACTATGCACATTAACAACACACTCTCTATCATTACCGACCTGCATCTGTCCAAAGCGGTAGTAGGACAGTTTGTACATCAGGCAGTTGAGCAGAGTCTGGGAACCGGCGGCATCCACACGAAACTCTCCTTGAGGAGTGAAGTAGTCTGACTCCTGAAACAACACAATGTGACATGGCAGTGTTAGCAAAACTCTTCATCACAAATGTATACTACACACACACATGCACACACACTCACAGACACAGAGGCACGCATGCACACACACACACACAGTGTACTGACCCTGATATCCTTAGGGTGTTCGCCCTCCGCTATGCGCACCATCCATAGAAACTTGTTGATGTCGTCCCCGGAATAGCCGATCACACACACACACACACACACACACAGCGTACTGACCCTGATATCCTTAGGGTGTTCGCCCTCCGCAATGCGCACCATCCACAGAAACTTGTTGATGTCGTCCTCGGAATAGCCGATCACACACACACACACACACAGTGTACTGACCCTGATATCCTTAGGGTGTTCGCCCTCCGCTATACGCACCATCCACAGAAACTTGTTGATGTCGTCCCCGGAATAGCCGATCACACACACACACACACAGTGTACTGACCCTGATATCCTTAGGGTGTTCGCCCTCCGCTATACGCACCATCCACAGAAACTTGTTGATGTCGTCCCCGGAATAGCCGATGACACACACACACAGTGACACACACACACAGTGTACTGACCCTGATATCCTTAGGGTGTTCGCCCTCCGCTATGCGCACCATCCATAGAAACTTGTTGATGTCGTCCCCGGAATAGCCGATGACCCCCCCGAAGATAACCAGCACGTAATCCACGTCCAGCATGCGCATGATGTCATAGGCCGCTGTCTCATTGGACGACATGGCCTTGCCCACCTGCCGTCATCAATAGCAGTTAATGAAGGTCAAACATTGCACAACACACAATATGTGTTAATCTTCATGCACAAATTGCATCTCTGGTGCTCCAAACTCCGACCCAAGCATACCTGCTAACCTTTGAGAAGCAATATAAGGGTTGGAAAAGATGGACCTGCATTGGAAACCTGCACGCATGGTGACTCTCAACTCGATTTTAAGCGCCCTTTATTAATTTTTTGGTTGAAATTTTGGAATCAGGAATTTTTTTATTTAAATTGCAAAAGCGGAATCGCGGCCAGAAAACGGAAACATTCTGTGAAAAAGGGAATGGTTGGCAGCTGTGCTCAAGTTTTTCAGACCAGCACATCAATAAACGTAACAAAATTTGACCTGATGCAGTTTTTCAAAAAAACCATTTAACAACCTCAAAAGATACTGTTTAAAACGTCCAGGTATAAAAATCTAGAGATATCCTTTGTGCACTGACTCTGACCCCCTGAATTTGAAGGTAGAGTTAACCCCTTGCCTGCCGACCATTTTTGTGTTCAAGGAATTCCTGTGTGCCGAGCAAAAAAAGCTCAATTTCACCCTCCAATGCTAAAATCGTTATAACTCCTACAATATTGAACTTTGAAGCTGCAAACTTCACAGCATTATTGTCAATAGATTATACTGCATATACAAAACAATACAGACAAAATAAACAAGACAAAAAATACAAACAAACAGACAAACAAACATGCAGGTGAATAAACACTAGATCGAAAACTGACTGACCTCTCCATCTTGTTGCTTATTTCTTCAACATTACAGGGTAATCCAGATATAATCCACTAGGTAATCCAGAATACACACTTCAGTGACTGCATCATTTAGCACTTCATCCAACACTTTTAGTGCAGTATATCGTCTAAAACATCCACGTTGTCGACTACTGCCGCTTGTTGATGCCATCTTGGTTTTTTTCCAAGAACAAAAATCTCTATCAAATTCCAGTAAAATTCGCCAAATAAAGGCCAAGGTAGACCAAGGTAGATGACTCTGTACATTAAACCCTTCTACTGGGTTCTAGGTCATTTTCTGCAGTTATTTCCCTTACACTGTAGCTGAAATATGGTGATGAACAATGCACGTAGTACCTACGTTTACAGGCACACAACAATCATAGCAACAGGACGTAGTAGCTACGGGACAAGCAGGCAAGGGGTTAACGCTGTTTAATCTGTAAAAGAGCTAAGCCATTGCTATGCTATTAGTAGCCGACTGACCAATGCTATGTGACTATTATTCCATGTATTATTGTGGACCAGCGTTGCATGCCTGCTATCTGGCACCCACAGTCCCACCATGACATGTCATCATTGTTATTAACTACCTCCCCCCGTGGGGACACCGGGGGAGGGGGGTCTTTTGCATAAATAGTTCCCTCATCTTCTGGAAGTTCTGTGCTTGTAACTTCCTCTGTCACTCTCTTTGACTCTGCCTTTTCCTTTCACTTTCTATCATCTACTATCTGTCTGATTTATTGGCCCATTCCCTTGCCTTTTTTCAAAAAAATCTTCCAAATGTTTTTTCTCCTTTGAGCTCCTCCGAAATCGGAATGCGTCGACTCTACGCAGCGGGGAGACCAGCGAAAACTGAAAACCGGACACATACGTACCTTACCCATTATGGCCATATGGCCTGGGAATGCAGAATAAGAATCAACTACCGTATTTCTGCAGGCCACTCACCAATGCTATGTGACTGTTATTCCATGTATTATTGTCCACCAGCGTCATTCGATTGCCCATGCCCGCTATCTGATAGCCGTAGTCCCACCATGGCATGTTTACTTATCCTTTTTATCAACTAGCGTAGTTGCACAGGCCGCTCACCAATGGTATGTGACTGTTATTCCAGGTATTATTGTCCACCAGCGTCGTTCGATTGCCCATGCCTGCTATCTGATAGCCGTAGTCCCACCATGGCATGTTTACTTATCCTTTTTATCAACTAGCGTAGTTCTGCAGGCCACTCACCAATGCTATGTGACTGTTATTCCAGGTATTATTGTCCACCAGCGTCGTTCGATTGCCCATGCCTGCTATCTGATAGCCGTAGTCCCACCAGGACATGACGCGCGCCTTCTCGTGGGTGTTCTGCCGCAGCCAGTAGTACGCCTCGCGGAAATCGTCCAGAATCGTGCGCGTTCTGCACGCAACAGAAAGAGACTTATACGCCTTGCTGCGTCTTGTACTTTACTAGGTTGGTCGTGAGTGTGACTGCACGCAACAGAAAGAGACTTATACGCCTTGCTGCGTCTTGTACTTTACTAGGTTGGTCGTGAGTGTGACTGCACGCA
>CM065703.1:2470850-2500850 GCA_017654935.2 Phymorhynchus buccinoides | reverse complement strand
ATGATGCTCTTGATATTCATGCCCAGACCCTCCTCCTCCTTGGGCTTGTCATCCTTCACCTTCTTCGTCTTGCCCACCTGAGGAAACAGTGCACACAAATACAGTCTCATGGGTGATCCTGGGAAATTTCAAAAGTCCTGCAAGCCCTGACAGAGTGCAGTGACAGCGCCCCTCCTGGGGGTTCCGGGGGGCAATGTCCCATGGAAGCTGAAGGGAAACAACAGTTTGCAATGTAATTGACAGGTTCTCGTTGCAGTTTCGCTTCTGGTTAAACATTAGGATGTCTTTTACCAGCAAAACGCATATTATCAAATTCTCATAATCTGGCGACGCCGGCTCCAGGCAATTAAAAAATCCTGAACTTCAGGACATCCTGAAAGCAGGAGCATCCATGCAGTCTTCTTCTTCTTCTGCGTTCCCAGGCCATAGGGCCATAATGAGTAAAGTATACATCAATTCAATTCAATTCAATTCAATCATTTTATTGTCTTCACAAAAAGCAAAGAAATTCACTGCCTGGCATGCACATTTTATAAATAATAATAAGACACGACATAAGTAATGTTTAGGAAGACAACTTGAATAAGACAACAAAACTTTAAAACACACACACACACACACACCAACAACAACCCAATTAGGCACTGTTCAGACAAATATTAAGCATAAAATTATAAAAGAATTACTCGTGAAAGCAAACATTTGACACTCAGTCACACACGCACATGCACACACCTTTGGGCTATCAGTTAGAATAAAATTAACGAGAGCATAGAATTAGAAATAAATTAACAAGTGAGCTAAAATAATTTATGACAAGTATAATTGAGTATTAATTCAGAAATAAATAAGTAATGAAACTAACAAAATCTCCAGGTTTGCTAAAATAAGTAATAAAATAAGGGTTCTTAAAAGTATTAATACTATAACATGTGTCCGTTTTTCAGTTTTTACTGGTCTCCCCGCTGCGTACAGCCGACACGTTCCGATTTTCGGAAGAGCTCAAAGGAGAAAAATGATTTGGAAGATTGTTTTTAAGGCAAGAGAATGGGCCAATAAGTCAGAAAGATATTAGATGACAGAAAGCAAAGGGAAAAGGCAGAGTCAGAGAGTGGCAGATTAGAGGAAGTTAAAACACAAAACTTCCAGAAGGTGGGGAAACTATTTTTACCAAAGAACCCCCGGTATCCCCACGGGGAAGAAAACAAGGTCCCAAAACATGAACTTTGAATTCCTGAAAACCCTTGACAAAAATTGAAATGAAAGATTGTGAAAATCCCCCCAAAAGCTAAAAGTGAAGTTAATGACGTTTTTTATGAAACGTTACAACACACTAATGTCAAAACTTGCCTGCCTTGCAACACAATCATTTCGCTGCCTTCCTATCTTGCCTGCTCTGCAACAGACCTTTTGATCAAGTCGCTGATCCCAGGATTTTTGATATCATCGAAGAGCGCTATAGCTTTATTTATTATTATTATTATTTTTCCATCCCAATTTACTCCATTTTGGGCCGTCCAAAATCCGGAAATCTGATGTATGCCAAAAGAAAAAGAAAAAATAACAACGCCCCTTTTGTTATTTAACAGCATTTGGTCATTACTTTACAGCAATAACCCATCCTTCTGCCTTGGAGGATCTAAATGTAAAGCTGAAGAAAAGAAAAAAACCCACACACCCTGCCTTTTCCCTTTGCTTTGGACCCAAAATATGTGAAAGCTTGGGGTGAATTGGAGAGGGTGGGGTAGGGGTGAATAAATGAATGTGAGGACAGAAATGGTGGGAAAGAGGGCAGTTCTTAATGTTTTCGTAGTAGTCGCTTGTATCGACCCTAACTACGTCCGACTTATTGTGAAGCATGGTCTGTTGTCCATTTTTCCTTAGTTTTGTTTCTATTTTTAATGCATGCAAATGTGTTTCCTTGCTTGTATTGTGCTTGTACGAGACCACACTGTAATTTCACCTAACGTGATTTTGACTTTTGACTTGACTTTGACACATGCACACACACCCACCTTATCATAGAGGCGATCGTTCCTGCTGTCCGAGCCGTCCTCAGAGTTCTTGTGCCCTTTGTTGGGCGACTCATCCTTCAGGTAGATCTCAAAGGTCTTGGAGAAGGCGATGGCCGCCAGCACGCACACCACGGGTGTCAGGGTCAGCATCAGGCGAACCATCACCCCGGCGAAATAACTGGCGAAGATGGCGTACAGCACCACTGCAAGGAGAAAGCAATGATCAACATGATGATATTGATAACAACATCAACAGTGAAGCATTAACAATATCAGGCGAACCATCACCCCGGCGAAATAACTGGCGAAGATTGTGTACAGCACCACTGCAAGGAGAATGATAGTAATGATGAAAATAACACCAATATAAGAAAATAATTATATTATTATATCACTGATAATATTGAAGCATTTAAATGAGGGTTCATGATCAACATCAGACGAACCATCACCCCGAGCTTGCTATGGCCCGGGCAAAGCCTGCCAGCAAATTGGAAGAGAATCGGGAGAGCGCGTCACTCTCAGAGCAGCGCCAACGGGAAACGGGGCCTTATAACTCCGCCGTTTCTTAACCGAATCGCTTCAAATTTCCTGTACTCAGCGTTACCAGTACTTGGCGTTACCGATACTAGGCGTTACCGTTACTAGGCGTTACCAGTACGGTGCATTGCCAGTACTAGGCGTTGCGCTAGTAACACTAATATTAGAAAATAATATTATATCACTGATAATAGTGAAGCATTTAAATGAGGGTTCAAGATGAACATCAGACGAACCATCACCCCGGCGAAGGTTGCGCATAGCAGCACTGCAACGATAATGATTACGATGATGGAAATAACTTCCACTCTCCCTCCGCCAGCGAACAACCATCTTCCATTTTACTTCAAAGCTAGTGGAACCTCCCTATTTAATTAAACCGGCGACCGGACTATAAAAGGAGGGAGGTGCTAGACGCGCGCCACATTTGAATCACAGCTGGCGAGAGAGACGGTTCGCCCTTCTTTGTTCCCTGTTGTGCGAGCCACCGCGAGGCAGAGCTTTTCTGGCGAGAACAACCCGGTTGTTTTCCCTTTAAAACCTTCCACATTAAGATGTGACCCCATTTTTTTTTCACAGATGTCCCCCCCCCCCCCCCCCCCCTTCATACTCTGACTACACCTCCCTATTAAGACATGTATTTGAGTTAAATAGTAAGAACACCTTCATTTGGCTGATTGTTCAAGGTTTTCATAGGGAGCTTCCACTTTTAACTCTCTCTCTCTCTCACACACACACACACACTGTCTCTCCATTGTGTAATAACATTTTCCAGCTTTCAGTCTTCTCTCTGTCTGTCTGTCTGTCTCTGTCTTTGTCTCTCTCTCTGCTACATACCAAACACTCTCTCATCGTTGATGTTCTTGACGCAGTACCACACGCCGGCAGGGAAGGCACAGACCAGGATGTGAAGGTCGAAGAAGAAGGACACCCAGGTGGTGGGCTGGTGCTCCGACACCGACGCGATGATGGGGATGTGGATCTTGGCATAGCCCGTGTCCCACAGCGAGTAGAACCGCCCGCTCCACGGGGCTATGTAGCCTGGAAACACACAAGATGGAAAGCCATATAAATAAACCCAGTACCTTGGCCTGAAAGTGAGATGGAAAGTCTACAAACATGGTCCCATGGACTTTACTCGGTCCCAGAGGAAGAGGTAGAAACGCCCTGGAAAGTTAGATATGACAACCATATAAATGTGAGATGGAAAGTCTACAAACATGGTCCCATGGACTTTACTCGGTCCCAGAGGAAGAGGTAGAAACGCCCTGGAAAGTTAGATATGACAACCATATAAATGTGAGATGGAAAGTCTACAAACATGGTCCCATGGACTTTACTCGGTCCCAGAGGAAGAGGTAGAAACGCCCTGGAAAGTTAGATATGACAACCATATAAATGTGAGATGGAAAGTCTACAAACATGGTCCCATGGACTTTACTCGGTCCCAGAGGAAGAGGTAGAAACGCCCTGGAAAGTTAGATATGACAACCATATAAATGTGAGATGGAAAGTCTACAAACATGGTCCCATGGACTTTACTCGGTCCCAGAGGAAGAGGTAGAAACGCCCTGGAAAGTTAGATATGACAACCATATAAATGTGCTCCAAAGACAATGCAAACCTGGCTTAACCCTTTAACCCTTTCACCGCCAATGTCACATTTATGCACCACAATGGTTTAACCCTTTCACCGCCAATGTCACATTTATGCACCACAATGGTTTAACCCTTTCACCGCCAATGTCACATTTATGCACCACAATGGTTTAACACCCATGTCATTTAACCCTTTCACTGCCAATGTCACATTTATGCACCACAATGGTTTAACACCCATGTCATTTAACCCTTTTTCACCGCCAATGTCACATTTATGCACCACAATGGTTTAACACCCATGTCACTAAAAAGCATCAAATCAGGACCTGTTATCCAAATACCCTATTTTCTTAGTTTTAGGAGGTAAGGACAGACCTCATTTTATATCATGTCACAGAAGAATCCCCAATACTGCAGATGGATTTTGTTCTCTACCCAGGTAATGTTAATGGACATTTTTGGCTGAAATATGGCTGGCGGTGAATGGGTTAAGCTTAACTACAAGTAATGTTATTAACTCATTCAAGTCGTTCCGGCCATATATGTCCGGAATTAATAGATAGCTGTCAATTTGATGCATTTGCTTCAAGGGAAGTAAATCTGCGTGCACACCATACCTTGGTCACTTCTAAACTCGCTTCGCTCCCTTAGACCACAATTTTGCCTCTGACTTTGCTTTTGTAGTGGTTTGTTGTGGGGGAACCAATCGGTGTAGTGTTTCTATATAAAACAGTCTGATCTACCACTTCCCTATGTCTAAACCTTAAGTAAAAGCCAGTAATCTTCTTTCATTTCTTGTTTTGTTTTTATGTATGTTTTGTCTGAGTGTATGGCTGGAGTGATTTGTGAGGTTTGTATGTATTGTCTGAGTGCATGGCTGGAGTGATTTGTGAGGTTTGTATGTTTTGTCTGAGTGCATGGCTGGAGTGATTTGTGAGGTTTGTATGTTTTGTCTGAGTGTATGGCTGGAGTGATTTGTGAGGTTTGTATGTTTTGTCTGTGTGCATGGCTGGAGTGATTTGTGAGGTTTGTATGTTTTGTCTGAGTGCATGGCTGGAGTGATTTGTGAGGTTTGTATGTTTTGTCTGAGTGTATGGCTGGAGTGATTTGTGAGGTTTGTATGTTTTGTCTGAGTGTATGGCTGGAGTGATTTGTGAGGTTTGTATGTTTTGTCTGAGTGTATGGCTGGAGTGATTTGTGAGGTTTGTATGTTTTGTCTGAGTGCATGGCTGGAGTGATTTGTGAGGTTTGTATGTTTTGTCTGAGTGTATGGCTGGAGTGATTTGTGAGGTTTGTATGTTTTGTTTGTGTGTATGGCTGGAGTGATTTGTGAGGTTTGTATGTTTTGTTTGTGTGTATGGCTGGAGTGATTTGTGAGGTTTGTATGTTTTGTCTGAGTGTATGGCTGGAGTGATTTGTGAGGTTTGTATGTTTTGTCTGTGTGTATGGCTGGAGTGATTTGTGAGGTTTGTATGTTTTGTCTGAGTGTATGGCTGGAGCGATTTGTGAGGTTTGTATGTTTTGTCTGTGTGTATGGCTGGAGTGATTTGTGAGGTTTGTATGTTTTGTCTGAGTGTATGGCTGGAGTGATTTGTGAGGTTTGTATGTTTTGTCTGTGTGTATGGCTGGAGTGATTTGTGAGGTTTGTATGTTTTGTCTGAGTGTATGGCTGGAGTGATTTGTGAGGTTTTTTAATCATTCAAAATCGTTGCGATGAGAATGAGTTAAAAATCAAAACCCACTGGGAGTATGTTGCTGTCCTACCCTGGCTAAAAGACTCCAGGGATCATCCCAACAGCCGAAGCGCTTGAACACTGTGGTACAAATGCATCAGCTGGGGGTGAGAACATTACATGTGTGTGACCGTCTTTGACTACCGTACTTTACAGACTATAAAGTGATACTTTTCCCCAGACTGAGATCCCTGCGTCGTATAATGTGACTGACAATGTAGTAAGGAAATAGAGCAACACAATATGAATTTGGAGTCAAATTTGGGGGGGGGGGGGTGCATTATAATCAGGTGCGCCTTATACTATAGTCGGTAAAATACGGCACCCCGCCACGTGGGCAGCCACATTCCGACTTCAGGGGATGGGAGTATGTTTGAATGGCCTGTTCCTCAGAACATTAGAAACAGTCCTGTCAAAATTTCATTACGACCAGTTCAGTTGTTCAGGCTGTGACGATTAGAAGTTAAAACACATGATCAGTTTCATGACGGACTGCGTGACGGACATAATAATAATAATAGTGAATCATTTATATAGCGCACTCCTCCACCAAAAGCAAGAAATTCAACAAAAACAAATAATTGCTCACACACACGCAAATAGGCATACACATACATCCCCACCCACCCACACATACACGCACGTACACACACATGTGCGCGCAAACAAAGTCCACCCCACAAGTCCTTGTTCCAGTAGTAACATCTTCCTCATATGCGATAGAATTGGGGGTACAACAAAGCCATCAGCACAGGACAAGAAGGATTGACATGAAAATGACATTCAGAAATTAAGTGAAGGTCTCAATGACATGCTTGTATGTATGTATGCCAGTCAGTGGTTTCCGACCATGGCTGCTAGACATCAAAGAGTGCAGATGCTATTCCGGCAGGATGGGCTAGAATTTGTTTACGGTGGATGCCTTGGCTAGGGTACATCCCCACTCTCTCGGCCAAAGGGATTTGTGTTTTACGCAATATAACCCGGTATATATATATACAACTTCCCCTCCATCCCCCAACTGTCCCTCCCCATTCCCCACTCACCCATCCATGTGAGCGCTACCACGGCAAGGAAGACAACTCCGGCCGCCATGCCCACGGCCAGAATGAAGAAATAGCGGAACTCTGACTTGGACAAAAACGTCTGAACGTAGCGCAACGCTGCGTAGGCATACAGCAGGGCAAACACACCTGCAACAGAGAGAACAAAACGTCTGAACGTAGCGCAACGCTGCGTAGGCATACAGCAGGGCAAACACACCTGTAACAGAGAGAACAAAACGTCTGAACGTAGCGCACCATAGGCATACAGCAGGGCAAACACACCTGTAACACAGAGAACAAAACGTCTGAACGTAGCGCAACGCTGCGTAGGCATACAGCAGGGCAAACACACCTGTAACACAGAGAACAAAACGTCTGAACGTAGCGTAGGCATACAGCAGGGCAAACACACCTGTAACACAGAGAACAAAACGTCTGAACGTAGCGCACCATAGGCATACAGCAGGGCAAACACACCTGTAACACAGAGAACAAAACGTCTGAACGTAGCGCACCATAGGCATACAGCAGGGCAAACACACCTGTAACACAGAGAACAAAACGTCTGAACGTAGCGCACCATAGGCATACAGCAGACAAACACACCTGTAACACAGAGAACAAAACGTCTGAACGTAGCGCACCATAGGCATACAGCAGACAAACACACCTGTAACACAGAGAACAAAACGTCTGAACGTAGCGCACCATAGGCATACAGCAGACAAACACACCTTAACACAGAGAACAAAACGTCTGAACGTAGCGTAGGCATACAGCAGGGCAAACACACCTGTAACACAGAGAACAAAACGTCTGAACGTAGCGCACCATAGGCATACAGCAGACAAACACACCTGTAACACAGAGAACAAAACGTCTGAACGTAGCGCACCATAGGCATACAGCAAACAAACACACCTGTAACACAGAGAACAAAACGTCTGAACGTAGCGTAGGCATACAGCAGGGCAAACACACCTGTAACACAGAGAACAAAACGTCTGAACGTAGCGCACCATAGGCATACAGCAGACAAACACACCTGTAACACAGAGAACAAAACGTCTGAACGTAGCGCACCATAGGCATACAGCAGACAAACACACCTGTAACACAGAGAACAAAACGTCTGAACGTAGCGCACCATAGGCATACAGCAGGGCAAACACACCTGCAACATAGAGAACAAAACGTCTGAACGTAGCGTAGGCATACAGCAGGGCAAACACACCTGTAACACAGAGAACAAAACGTCTGAACGTAGCGCACCATAGGCATACAGCAGACAAACACACCTGTAACACAGAGAACAAAACGTCTGAACGTAGCGCACCATAGGCATACAGCAGACAAACACACCTGTAACACAGAGAACAAAACGTCTGAACGTAGCGCACCATAGGCATACAGCAGACAAACACACCTGTAACACAGAGAACAAAACGTCTGAACGTAGCGCAGCATAGGCATACAGCAGACAAACACACCTGTAACACAGAGAACAAAACGTCTGAACGTAGCGCACCATAGGCATACAGCAGACAAACACACCTGTAACACAGAGAACAAAACGTCTGAACGTAGCGCACCATAGGCATACAGCAGACAAACACACCTGTAACACAGAGAACAAAACGTCTGAACGTAGCGCACCATAGGCATACAGCAGGGCAAACACACCTGTAACACAGAGAACAAAACGTCTGAACGTAGCGCACCATAGGCATACAGCAGGGCAAACACACCTGTAACACAGAGAACAAAACGTCTGAACGTAGCGCACCATAGGCATACAGCAGGGCAAACACACCTGTAACACAGAGAACAAAACGTCTGAACGTAGCGCACCATAGGCATACAGCAGGCAAACACACCTGTAACACAGAGAACAAAACGTCTGAACGTAGCGCACCATAGGCATACAGCAGACAAACACACCTGTAACACAGAGAACAAAACGTCTGAACGTAGCGCACCATAGGCATACAGCAGACAAACACACCTGTAACACAGAGAACAAAACGTCTGAACGTAGCGCACCATAGGCATACAGCAAACAAACACACCTGTAACACAGAGAACAAAACGTCAGAACGTAGCGCACCATAGGCATACAGCAGACAAACACACCTGTAACACAGAGAACAAAACGTCTGAACTTAGCGCACCATAGGCATACAGCAGACAAACACACCTGTAACACAGAGAACAAAACGTCTGAACGTAGCGCACCATAGGCATACAGCAGACAAACACACCTGTAACACAGAGAACAAACAAAACGTCTGAACGTAGCGCACCATAGGCATACAGCAGACAAACACACCTGTAACACAGAGAACAAAACGTCTGAACGTAGCGCACCATAGGCATACAGCAGACAAACACACCTGTAACACAGAGAACAAAACGTCTGAACGTAGCGCACCATAGGCATACAGCAAACAAACACACCTGTAACACAGAGAACAAAACGTCAGAACGTAGCGCACCATAGGCATACAGCAGACAAACACACCTGTAACACAGAGAACAAAACGTCTGAACTTAGCGCACCATAGGCATACAGCAGACAAACACACCTGTAACACAGAGAACAAAACGTCTGAACGTAGCGCACCATAGGCATACAGCAGACAAACACACCTGTAAACAGAGAGAACAAAACGTCTGAACGTAGCGCACCATAGGCATACAGCAGACAAACACACCTGTAACACAGAGAACAAAACGTCTGAACGTAGCGCACCATAGGCATACAGCAAACAAACACACCTGTAACACAGAGAACAAAACGTCAGAACGTAGCGCACCATAGGCATACAGCAGACAAACACACCTGTAACACAGAGAACAAAACGTCTGAACGTAGCGCACCATAGGCATACAGCAGACAAACACACCTGTAACACAGAGAACAAACAAAACGTCTGAACGTAGCGCACCATAGGCATACAGCAGACAAACACACCTGTAACACAGAGAACAAAACGTCTGAACGTAGCGCACCATAGGCATACAGCAGACAAACACACCTGTAACACAGAGAACAAAACGTCTGAACGTAGCGCACCATAGGCATACAGCAGACAAACACACCTGTAACACAGAGAACAAAACGTCTGAACGTAGCGCACCATAGGCATACAGCAGACAAACACACCTGCAACATTGCATTAGGTATCACAGTATTGAAATCAAACGCTGAAGGTTCCCCTTGTACGTAGCGGGTGGTTTTTCAGTACAAATAGTTTCCCCACCTTCTGGAAGTCCTGTGCTTGCGACTCCCTGTAATCTGTCCCTCTGTCTGACTCTGCCTTTCCCCTTGCTTCTGTCACCTACTGTCTTTCTGCCTTGCTGGTCCATTGTCCTGCCTTTGATATAGAAATTGCTACAAATAGTTCCCCCACCTTCTGGAAGTCCTGTGCTTGCAACTCCCTCTAATCTGTCCCTCTGTCCGACTCTGCCTTTCCCCTTGCTTCTGTCACCTACTGTCTTTCTGCCTTACTGGTCCATTGTCCTGCCTTTGTTATAGAAATTGCTACAAATAGTTCCCCCACCTTCTGGAAGTCCTGTGCTTGCAACTCCCTCTAATCTGTCCCTCTGTCTGACTCTGCCTTTCCCCTTGCTTCTGTCACCTACTGTCTTTCTGCCTTACTGGTCCATTGTCCTGCCTTTGTTATAGAAATTGCTACAAATAGTTCCCCCACCTTCTGGAAGTCCTGTGCTTGCAACTCCCTCTAATCTGTCCCTGTCTGACTATGCCTTTCCCCTTGCTTCTGTCACCTACTGTCTTTCTGCCTTGCTGGTCCATTGTCCTGCCTTTGTTATAGAAATTGCTACAAATAGTTCCCCCACCTTCTGGAAGTCCTGTGCTTGCAACTCCCTCTAATCTGTCCCTCTGTCTGACTCTGCCTTTCCCCTTGCTTCTGTCACCTACTGTCTTTCTGCCTTGCTGGTCCATTGTCCTGCCTTTGCTATAGAAATTGCTACAAAGATTTTCTCCAGCCTAAGGCAGACATGCTGGGCCTAACTATGTTTTAGTTAGGCGCATAGCGGCGGCATGATGCATCAGTGCTCATTGACAGGAAACTGAGCAATTAAAAACAATGCTGAAGGGTCCATACATTGCACACAAACATATCTGCTCACAATCACACACCACGCAAATGTGAGCAGATATGCATGCACACTACGCTCAAGCACATACCACTACCAGGCATGAAAACTACTGTTCCCAAAAAAAGAGGAGATTTTTTCAGCTGAGAAATCCTTCCACCCGGATTTTCAGCTGACGTCAGAAGTTTTGTTGAGCGGGGGGGGTACTGTTACCCCAAATTTTTGGGTCCCAAATAACTAACGTCAGAACTTTTGTTCAGCGGGGAGCTAATCAATTCCCAAAAATTGGAAACAGCACAGCTGTTTTCATGCCTGATATTTCTTCTTTTTCACCCATTCTTCGTGCACGGCTTGCTCTTCAGACGCCTTTTTCGAAGTGATGACGTCGGGAGGAGGAGAAGGCGCGAAATGATGATCGTGCCGTTTAAAGACCCAGCATGCCGAGTTTTTATTCGATTTTCGTTTTGTTTTTTTTATAGGTGGAGAATTTTTTTTAAAGGTGGAGATTGGTCAATTTCGGAAAAAAATTAGGCGGAGAAGGCGGAGAAAACGGAGATGTTTTCATGCCTGACATACACTCAAACACTCTCTGAATCTGACAAAATACATAAATGCACACACACACACACACAGTCTCTCAGTTCTAACAAATTGCACATTATGGCACATACATATTTATACAGCGCTGAATCTTAATAGAAATCAAATCAAAGCGCACACACACGTTAGCATTCATAGCGCATTCAAACACAAATGCAATACAAAGCGAACACACATGGATGACATAAATGGAATATAGCAGAAACAGACCTAATGGCAAGAGAGAGAAGAGAGAAAGAGAGCGGAGCTTTAATGACGGGGGAACAGGTGGGTTTTGAGGTTAGCTTTGAAAGCAGAGAGGGTCGGTCGCTGACGGAGGGAGAGAGGAAGTTTGCTCCAGGAGGTCGGTCCTGAGACAGCAAAAGAGCGCCGACCAACAGTTGAAAGCTTATACCTAGGGATCTGGAGAGAAAGAGGGTCAGAAACTGAACGTAAAGTGCGAACTGGCGTATAGATGGAAATATTGTCGCAGAGGTAAGATGGAGCAGCTTTATGGATAGATACACACACACACACACACACACACGCACACAGACACACACACTCACACACAGACACACACACAGACAAGACACACACACACACACACACACACAGACAGACACACACACACAGAGACAGACACACACACAGACCTGCAGCAGCCATATGCGCTGATGTCCTGATGGGCTGGAACCCAACAAACGGCACACACACACTCACATACAATCACAGACACACACTCACATACACACACACAGACCTGCAGCAGCCATATGCTCCGACGTCCTGATGGGCTGGAACCCAACAAATGGCACTTGCATGGACAGGACCAGGCCTACGATGTAGAACGTTGTGTACGCTGAAACGGGAACAATACACATATAATAATATTAAAAAAAAGCCACATTTAACCCAAAACCAAGAATCTATACCGTATTTCACGGACAATAAGGCAATGCTTTGTCCCCAGCTACACATATCTATATTGTTAAAATCTCGGGACTTTACTGGCGCTGCACTGCCTCCGGCCATTGCACCCAGTATTGTTCCCGCCATCTTTGTATTTACAAATGTTCCATATGTGTCTATGACCGAGAGGACGTAAAACACCATTTTTCATTCAGATCCTACAAATAATTTTACAAATAATACATGTCCCATATGTGCCTTGCCGGGTCGAGAGGACGTAAAACACTTAGATTTCATTCATTCATTCTCAGATCCTACAACCAGCCAGTCAGTGTCGAGGCATGAATGAAACGTAGTAGTAGCCCTCTGAGCCAGTTTGAAGCACGCATGACTGTTAACATATGAATTTTTAAAGTTCACATGCGATATCCTGTTACCTTAGTAACGAGGCGTTGTGCGCATGCCCTGCGACGAGAGCGCAGGTTAGAATAGAAAGAGTTAAGCTTATTTGAGCTTGCATTTAAAGAAAAATAGATTTGTGAAATTGCAAACTGCTTAGAATTTAAGGATATATGCTATATAAAATGCCTAAATAAATCAGTAAATAAATGAAAAAAAGCATTGCAACATCTCTTTTATGTGAAGGAACAGCTTTCTCTTGGAGTACTTAGTTGACTTACCGGTGAAGATCCTCTTGGAGTACCTCCCCATCAGCAGCAGGGTGAACACATGGAGTACTTAGTTGACTTACCGGTGAAGATCCTCTTGGAGTACCTCTCCATCAGCAGCAGGGTGAACACATGGAGTACTTAGTTGACTTACCGGTGAAGATCCTCTTGGAGTACCTCCCCATCAGCAGCAGGGTGAACACATGGAGTACTTAGTTGACTTACCGGTGAAGATCCTCTTGGAGTACCTCCCCATCAGCAGCAGGGTGAACACATGGAGTACTTAGTTGACTTACCGGTGAAGATCCTCTTGGAGTACCTCCCCATCAGCAGCAGGGTGAACACATGGAGTACTTAGTTGACTTACCGGTGAAGATCCTCTTGGAGTACCCTCCCCATCAGCAGCAGGGTGAACACATGGAGTACTTAGTTGACTTACCGGTGAAGATCCTCTTGGAGTACCTCCCCATCAGCAGCAGGGTGAACACATGGAGTACTTAGTTGACTTACCGGTGAAGATCCTCTTGGAGTACCTCCCCATCAGCAGCAGGGTGAACACATGGAGTACTTAGTTGACTTACCGGTGAAGATCCTCTTGGAGTACCTCCCCATCAGCAGCAGGGTGAACACATGGAGTACTTAGTTGACTTACCGGTGAAGATCCTCTTGGAGTACCTCCCCATCAGCAGCAGGGTGAACACATGGAGTACTTAGTTGACTTACCGGTGAAGATCCTCTTGGAGTACCTCTCCATCAGCAGCAGGGTGAACACATGGAGTACTTAGTTGACTTACCGGTGAAGATCCTCTTGGAGTACCTCCCCATCAGCAGCAGGGTGAACACATGGAGTACTTAGTTGACTTACCGGTGAAGATCCTCTTGGAGTACCTCCCCATCAGCAGCAGGGTGAACACATGGAGTACTTAGTTGACTTACCGGTGAAGATCCTCTTGGAGTACCTCCCCATCAGCAGCAGGGTGAACACATGGAGTACTTAGTTGACTTACCGGTGAAGATCCTCTTGGAGTACCTCCCCATCAGCAGCAGGGTGAACACATGGAGTACTTAGTTGACTTACCGGTGAAGATCCTCTTGGAGTACCTCCCCATCAGCAGCAGGGTGAACACATGGAGTACTTAGTTGACTTACCGGTGAAGATCCTCTTGGAGTACCTCCCCATCAGCAGCAGGGTGAACACATGGAGTACTTAGTTGACTTACCGGTGAAGATCCTCTTGGAGTACCTCCCCATCAGCAGCAGGGTGAACACATGGAGTACTTAGTTGACTTACCGGTGAAGATCCTCTTGGAGTACCTCCCCATCAGCAGCAGGGTGAACACATGGAGTACTTAGTTGACTTACCGGTGAAGATCCTCTTGGAGTACCTCCCCATCAGCAGCAGGGTGAACACATGGAGTACTTAGTTGACTTACCGGTGAAGATCCTCTTGGAGTACCTCCCCATCAGCAGCAGGGTGAACACATGGAGTACTTAGTTGACTTACCGGTGAAGATCCTCTTGGAGTACCTCCCCATCAGCAGCAGGGTGAACACATGGAGTACTTAGTTGACTTACCGGTGAAGATCCTCTTGGAGTACCTCCCCATCAGCAGTAGGGTGAACACATGGAGTACTTAGCTGACTTACCGGTGAAGATCCTCTTGGAGTACCTCCCCATCAGCAGCAGGGTGAACACATGGAGTACTTAGTTGACTTACCGGTGAAGATCCTCTTGGAGTACCTCCCCATCAGCAGCAGGGTGAACACATGGAGTACTTAGTTGACTTACCGGTGAAGATCCTCTTGGAGTACCCTCCCCATCAGCAGCAGGGTGAACACATGGAGTACTTAGTTGACTTACCGGTGAAGATCCTCTTGGAGTACCTCCCCATCAGCAGCAGGGTGAACACATGGAGTACTTAGTTGACTTACCGGTGAAGATCCTCTTGGAGTACCCTCCCCATCAGCAGCAGGGTGAACACATGGAGTACTTAGTTGACTTACCGGTGAAGATCCTCTTGGAGTACCTCCCCATCAGCAGCAGGGTGAACACATGGAGTACTTAGCTGACTTACCGGTGAAGATCCTCTTGGAGTACCTCCCCATCAGCAGCAGGGTGAACACATGGAGTACTTAGCTGACTTACCGGTGAAGATCCTCTTGGAGTACCTCCCCATCAGCAGTAGGGTGAACACATGGAGTACTTAGTTGACTTACCGGTGAAGATCCTCTTGGAGTACCTCCCCATCAGCAGCAGGGTGAACACATGGAGTACTTAGTTGACTTACCGGTGAAGATCCTCTTGGAGTACCTCCCCATCAGCAGCAGGGTGAACACATGGAGTACTTAGTTGACTTACCGGTGAAGATCCTCTTGGAGTACCTCCCCATCAGCAGCAGGGTGAACACATGGAGTACTTAGCTGACTTACCGGTGAAGATCCTCTTGGAGTACCTCCCCATCAGCAGTAGGGTGAACACATGGAGTACTTAGTTGACTTACCGGTGAAGATCCTCTTGGAGTACCTCCCCATCAGCAGCAGGGTGAACACATGGAGTACTTAGTTGACTTACCGGTGAAGATCCTCTTGGAGTACCTCCCCATCAGCAGCAGGGTGAACACATGGAGTACTTAGTTGACTTACCGGTGAAGATCCTCTTGGAGTACCTCCCCATCAGCAGCAGGGTGAACACATGGAGTACTTAGCTGACTTACCGGTGAAGATCCTCTTGGAGTACCTCCCCATCAGCAGTAGGGTGAACACATGGAGTACTTAGTTGACTTACCGGTGAAGATCCTCTTGGAGTACCTCCCCATCAGCAGCAGGGTGAACACATGGAGTACTTAGTTGACTTACCGGTGAAGATCCTCTTGGAGTACCTCCCCATCAGCAGCAGGGTGAACACATGGAGTACTTAGTTGACTTACCGGTGAAGATCCTCTTGGAGTACCTCCCCATCAGCAGCAGGGTGAACACATGGAGTACTTAGTTGACTTACCGGTGAAGATCCTCTTGGAGTACCTCCCCATCAGCAGCAGGGTGAACACATGGAGTACTTAGTTGACTTACCGGTGAAGATCCTCTTGGAGTACCTCCCCATCAGCAGCAGGGTGAACACATGGAGTACTTAGTTGACTTACCGGTGAAGATCCTCTTGGAGTACCTCCCCATCAGCAGTAGGGTGAACACATGGAGTACTTAGTTGACTTACCGGTGAAGATCCTCTTGGAGTACCTCCCCATCAGCAGTAGGGTGAACACATGGAGTACTTAGCTGACTTACCGGTGAAGATCCTCTTGGAGTACCTCCCCATCAGCAGTAGGGTGAACACATGGAGTACTTAGTTGACTTACCGGTGAAGATCCTCTTGGAGTACCTCCCCATCAGCAGCAGGGTGAACACATGGAGTACTTAGTTGACTTACCGGTGAAGATCCTCTTGGAGTACCTCCCCATCAGCAGCAGGGTGAACACATGGAGTACTTAGTTGACTTACCGGTGAAGATCCTCTTGGAGTACCTCCCCATCAGCAGTAGGGTGAACACATGGAGTACTTAGTTGACTTACCGGTGAAGATCCTCTTGGAGTACCTCCCCATCAGCAGCAGGGTGAACACATGGAGTACTTAGTTGACTTACCGGTGAAGATCCTCTTGGAGTACCTCCCCATCAGCAGCAGGGTGAACACATGGAGTACTTAGTTGACTTACCGGTGAAGATCCTCTTGGAGTACCTCCCCATCAGCAGCAGGGTGAACACATGGAGTACTTAGTTGACTTACCGGTGAAGATCCTCTTGGAGTACCTCCCCATCAGCAGCAGGGTGAACACATGGAGTACTTAGTTGACTTACCGGTGAAGATCCTCTTGGAGTACCTCCCCATCAGCAGTAGGGTGAACACATGGAGTACTTAGTTGACTTACCGGTGAAGATCCTCTTGGAGTACCTCCCCATCAGCAGCAGGGTGAACACATGGAGTACTTAGCTGACTTACCGGTGAAGATCCTCTTGGAGTACCTCCCCATCAGCAGTAGGGTGAACACATGGAGTACTTAGCTGACTTACCGGTGAAGATCCTCTTGGAGTACCTCCCCATCAGCAGCAGGGTGAACACATGGAGTACTTAGTTGACTTACCGGTGAAGATCCTCTTGGAGTACCTCCCCATCAGCAGCAGGGTGAACACATGGAGTACTTAGCTGACTTACCGGTGAAGATCCTCTTGGAGTACCTCCCCATCAGCAGCAGGGTGAACACATGGAGTACTTAGTTGACTTACCGGTGAAGATCCTCTTGGAGTACCTCTCCATCAGCAGCAGGGTGAACACATGGAGTACTTAGCTGACTTACCGGTGAAGATCCTCTTGGAGTACCTCCCCATCAGCAGCAGGGTGAACACATGGAGTACTTAGTTGACTTACCGGTGAAGATCCTCTTGGAGTACCTCCCCATCAGCAGTAGGGTGAACACATGGAGTACTTAGTTGACTTACCGGTGAAGATCCTCTTGGAGTACCTCCCCATCAGCAGCAGGGTGAACACATGGAGTACTTAGTTGACTTACCGGTGAAGATCCTCTTGGAGTACCTCCCCATCAGCAGTAGGGTGAACACATGGAGTACTTAGTTGACTTACCGGTGAAGATCCTCTTGGAGTACCTCCCCATCAGCAGTAGGGTGAACACATGGAGTACTTAGTTGACTTACCGGTGAAGATCCTCTTGGAGTACCTCCCCATCAGCAGCAGGGTGAACACATGGAGTACTTAGTTGACTTACCGGTGAAGATCCTCTTGGAGTACCTCCCCATCAGCAGCAGGGTGAACACATGGAGTACTTAGTTGACTTACCGGTGAAGATCCTCTTGGAGTACCTCCCCATCAGCAGCAGGGTGAACACATGGAGTACTTAGCTGACTTACCGGTGAAGATCCTCTTGGAGTACCTCCCCATCAGCAGCAGGGTGAACACATGGAGTACTTAGCTGACTTACCGGTGAAGATCCTCTTGGAGTACCTCCCCATCAGCAGCAGGGTGAACACATGGAGTACTTAGCTGACTTACCGGTGAAGATCCTCTTGGAGTACCTCCCCATCAGCAGCAGGGTGAACACATGGAGTACTTAGCTGACTTACCGGTGAAGATCCTCTTGGAGTACCTCCCCATCAGCAGCAGGGTGAACACATGGAGTACTTAGCTGACTTACCGGTGAAGATCCTCTTGGAGTACCTCCCCATCAGCAGTAGGGTGAACACATGGAGTACTTAGTTGACTTACCGGTGAAGATCCTCTTGGAGTACCTCCCCATCAGCAGCAGGGTGAACACATGGAGTACTTAGTTGACTTACCGGTGAAGATCCTCTTGGAGTACCTCCCCATCAGCAGCAGGGTGAACACATGGAGTACTTAGTTGACTTACCGGTGAAGATCCTCTTGGAGTACCTCCCCATCAGCAGCAGGGTGAACACATGGAGTACTTAGTTGACTTACCGGTGAAGATCCTCTTGGAGTACCTCCCCATCAGCAGCAGGGTGAACACATGGAGTACTTAGTTGACTTACCGGTGAAGATCCTCTTGGAGTACCTCTCCATCAGCAGCAGGGTGAACACATGGAGTACTTAGTTGACTTACCGGTGAAGATCCTCTTGGAGTACCTCCCCATCAGCAGCAGGGTGAACACATGGAGTACTTAGTTGACTTACCGGTGAAGATCCTCTTGGAGTACCTCCCCATCAGCAGCAGGGTGAACACATGGAGTACTTAGCTGACTTACCGGTGAAGATCCTCTTGGAGTACCTCCCCATCAGCAGCAGGGTGAACACATGGAGTACTTAGTTGACTTACCGGTGAAGATCCTCTTGGAGTACCTCCCCATCAGCAGCAGGGTGAACACATGGAGTACTTAGCTGACTTACCGGTGAAGATCCTCTTGGAGTACCTCCCCATCAGCAGCAGGGTGAACACATGGAGTACTTAGTTGACTTACCGGTGAAGATCCTCTTGGAGTACCTCCCCATCAGCAGCAGGGTGAACACATGGAGTACTTAGCTGACTTACCGGTGAAGATCCTCTTGGAGTACCTCTCCATCAGCAGCAGGGTGAACACATGGAGTACTTAGTTGACTTACCGGTGAAGATCCTCTTGGAGTACCTCCCCATCAGCAGCAGGGTGAACACATGGAGTACTTAGTTGACTTACCGGTGAAGATCCTCTTGGAGTACCTCCCCATCAGCAGCAGGGTGAACACATGGAGTACTTAGCTGACTTACCGGTGAAGATCCTCTTGGAGTACCTCTCCATCAGCAGCAGGGTGAACACATGGAGTACTTAGTTGACTTACCGGTGAAGATCCTCTTGGAGTACCTCCCCATCAGCAGTAGGGTGAACACATGGAGTACTTAGTTGACTTACCGGTGAAGATCCTCTTGGAGTACCTCCCCATCAGCAGTAGGGTGAACACATGGAGTACTTAGTTGACTTACCGGTGAAGATCCTCTTGGAGTACCTCCCCATCAGCAGCAGGGTGAACACATGGAGTACTTAGTTGACTTACCGGTGAAGATCCTCTTGGAGTACCTCCCCATCAGCAGCAGGGTGAACACATGGAGTACTTAGTTGACTTACCGGTGAAGATCCTCTTGGAGTACCTCCCCATCAGCAGCAGGGTGAACACATGGAGTACTTAGTTGACTTACCGGTGAAGATCCTCTTGGAGTACCTCCCCATCAGCAGCAGGGTGAACACATGGAGTACTTAGTTGACTTACCGGTGAAGATCCTCTTGGAGTACCTCCCCATCAGCAGCAGGGTGAACACATGGAGTACTTAGTTGACTTACCGGTGAAGATCCTCTTGGAGTACCTCCCCATCAGCAGCAGGGTGAACACATGGAGTACTTAGCTGACTTACCGGTGAAGATCCTCTTGGAGTACCTCTCCATCAGCAGCAGGGTGAACACATGGAGTACTTAGCTGACTTACCGGTGAAGATCCTCTTGGAGTACCTCCCCATCAGCAGCAGGGTGAACACATGGAGTACTTAGTTGACTTACCGGTGAAGATCCTCTTGGAGTACCTCCCCATCAGCAGCAGGGTGAACACATGGAGTACTTAGTTGACTTACCGGTGAAGATCCTCTTGGAGTACCTCCCCATCAGCAGCAGGGTGAACACATGGAGTACTTAGTTGACTTACCGGTGAAGATCCTCTTGGAGTACCTCTCCATCAGCAGCAGGGTGAACACATGGAGTACTTAGTTGACTTACCGGTGAAGATCCTCTTGGAGTACCTCCCCATCAGCAGCAGGGTGAACACATGGAGTACTTAGTTGACTTACCGGTGAAGATCCTCTTGGAGTACCTCCCCATCAGCAGCAGGGTGAACACATGGAGTACTTAGTTGACTTACCGGTGAAGATCCTCTTGGAGTACCTCCCCATCAGCAGTAGGGTGAACACATGGAGTACTTAGTTGACTTACCGGTGAAGATCCTCTTGGAGTACCTCCCCATCAGCAGCAGGGTGAACACATGGAGTACTTAGTTGACTTACCGGTGAAGATCCTCTTGGAGTACCTCCCCATCAGCAGTAGGGTGAACACATGGAGTACTTAGTTGACTTACCGGTGAAGATCCTCTTGGAGTACCTCTCCATCAGCAGCAGGGTGAACACATGGAGTACTTAGTTGACTTACCGGTGAAGATCCTCTTGGAGTACCTCCCCATCAGCAGCAGGGTGAACACATGGAGTACTTAGCTGACTTACCGGTGAAGATCCTCTTGGAGTACCTCCCCATCAGCAGCAGGGTGAACACATGGAGTACTTAGCTGACTTACCGGTGAAGATCCTCTTGGAGTACCTCCCCATCAGCAGCAGGGTGAACACATGGAGTACTTAGTTGACTTACCGGTGAAGATCCTCTTGGAGTACCTCCCCATCAGCAGCAGGGTGAACACATGGAGTACTTAGTTGACTTACCGGTGAAGATCCTCTTGGAGTACCTCTCCATCAGCAGCAGGGTGAACACATGGAGTACTTAGCTGACTTACCGGTGAAGATCCTCTTGGAGTACCTCCCCATCAGCAGCAGGGTGAACACATGGAGTACTTAGCTGACTTACCGGTGAAGATCCTCTTGGAGTACCTCCCCATCAGCAGCAGGGTGAACACATGGAGTACTTAGTTGACTTACCGGTGAAGATCCTCTTGGAGTACCTCCCCATCAGCAGCAGGGTGAACACATGGAGTACTTAGTTGACTTACCGGTGAAGATCCTCTTGGAGTACCTCCCCATCAGCAGCAGGGTGAACACATGGAGTACTTAGTTGACTTACCGGTGAAGATCCTCTTGGAGTACCTCCCCATCAGCAGCAGGGTGAACACATGGAGTACTTAGCTGACTTACCGGTGAAGATCCTCTTGGAGTACCTCTCCATCAGCAGCAGGGTGAACACATGGAGTACTTAGCTGACTTACCGGTGAAGATCCTCTTGGAGTACCTCCCCATCAGCAGCAGGGTGAACACATGGAGTACTTAGTTGACTTACCGGTGAAGATCCTCTTGGAGTACCTCCCCATCAGCAGCAGGGTGAACACATGGAGTACTTAGTTGACTTACCGGTGAAGATCCTCTTGGAGTACCTCCCCATCAGCAGCAGGGTGAACACATGGAGTACTTAGTTGACTTACCGGTGAAGATCCTCTTGGAGTACCTCTCCATCAGCAGCAGGGTGAACACATGGAGTACTTAGTTGACTTACCGGTGAAGATCCTCTTGGAGTACCTCCCCATCAGCAGCAGGGTGAACACATGGAGTACTTAGTTGACTTACCGGTGAAGATCCTCTTGGAGTACCTCCCCATCAGCAGCAGGGTGAACACATGGAGTACTTAGTTGACTTACCGGTGAAGATCCTCTTGGAGTACCTCTCCATCAGCAGCAGGGTGAACACATGGAGTACTTAGCTGACTTACCGGTGAAGATCCTCTTGGAGTACCTCCCCATCAGCAGCAGGGTGAACACATGGAGTACTTAGCTGACTTACCGGTGAAGATCCTCTTGGAGTACCTCCCCATCAGCAGCAGGGTGAACACATGGAGTACTTAGTTGACTTACCGGTGAAGATCCTCTTGGAGTACCTCCCCATCAGCAGCAGGGTGAACACATGGAGGGGGATGAGGTTGATGATGAACACGTAGCCTCCCCACGCCGACACCTTGACACAACAATGCTATGGCATGTCGTGACGTCATGTCCACACTTCAAAACATCAGTGACACAACAATGCTAAGGCATGTGATGTCATTTCCACACTTAAAAACATAAGTGACACAACAATGCTAAGGCATGTGACGTCATTTCCACACTTCAAAACATAAGTGACACAACAATGCTAAGGCATGTGACGTCATTTCCACACTTCAAAACATCAGCAGACCTGCCTACTTGGAATTTTCCCAATCAGTAGCCCAGCCATCAATTTTCAGTAGCATGGCAAATTTTTTCATAGCATCCACAAACGACGGCAATCGATTTGTTCTCTTCCTGAGCCGAAATGCACTGCTTCTATGTTTCGCCGATTGAACATGTTGACGGCAATCTCTACCGCCATGATTCACAGAGAAGTCCGCATGGCAGAGGTTGCACTGCAGCGAGCATGGTTCGCACCGAGTCGACTTCTGACGATGCAAGGCCACTCCTCCGTGTAAGCTATTTTGAAAACTTGTGCGGCAGGCCGATGTTTTTTTATTAGAACAAGATGGTGTGCCAGATGATTTTCGTTTTCTGGTTTGGGTTTGTTTTTCTTCGTTTGAAACATCTCCCGAATCGCTACTGCTGCTGGAGTCCGCCATTTTTTTCAGAGAAAAGTAATAACGCATGCTCGGTCACTTTGATAAAAACGGAAGTGACTAGGTTATCGCGCGTGACACGGCGTCTGTTCTTAGAAACAGACAAAACCGGGAACGGCATTATATACTTAAAGCAAAAATTAAATGTGGCGGCAATTTGTTTTTTTCCGTAGCAATGTTAAGGTTGCCGTAGCTCCGTAGCAAAGCCTTATTTTTTGTAGCTGCTATGGCCAAATCGTAGCAGTAGGCAGGTCTGCATCAGTGACACAACAATGCTAAGGCATGTGACGTCATTTCCACACTACAAAATGTTAGTGACACACCTTGACACAACAATGTGATGTCATTTCCACACTTCAAAACATCAGTGACACAACAATGTGACGTCATTTCCACACTACAAAACGTCAGTGACACACCTTGACACAACAATGTGACGTCATTTCCACTACAAAATGTCAGTGACACACCTTGACACAACAATGTGACGTCATTTCCACACTACAAAACATCAGTGACACACCTTGACACAACAATGTGACATCATTTCCACACTACAAAACATCAGTGACACAACAATGTGACGTCATTTCCACACTACAAAACGTCAGTGACACACCTTGACACAACAATGTGACGTCATTTCCACTACAAAATGTCAGTGACACACCTTGACACAACAATGTGACGTCATTTCCACACTACAAAACATCAGTGACACACCTTGACACAACAATGTGACATCATTTCCACACTACAAAACGTCAGTGACACAACAATGTGATGTCATTTCCACACTACAAAACGTCAGTGACACACCTTGACACAACAATGTGACGTCATTTCCACACTACAAAATGTCAGTAACACAACAATGTGATGTCATTTCCACACTACAAAACATCAGTGACACACCTTGACACAACAATGTGACGTCATTTCCACACTACAAAACGTCAGTGACATACCTTGACACAACAATGTTACGTCATTTCCACACTACAAAACGTCAGTGACACAACCATGTGACGTTATTTCCACACTACAAAACGTCAGTTGACACAACCATGTGACGTCATTTCCACACTACAAAACGTCAGTGACACAACAATGTAACGTCATTTCCACACTACAAAACGTCAGTGACACAACCATGTGACGTCATTTCCACACTACAAAACGTCAGTGACACAACCATGTGACATCATTTCCAACACTACAAAACATCAGTGACACAACCATGTGACGTCATTTCCACACTACAAAACATCAGTGACACACCTTGACACAACAATGCTAAGGCATGTGACGTCACTTTCTCACAATACAATACCAATACCAAATCGCGACATACTAATACAGATGTACCCACGCCGGCACCTGCAAGATGCTGGCACAGTGGAACCTCTCTTATAAGACCTCCAAAAATGGTCCAAAATGAGGTCTTATAAGGGAGGGGTTTTATAATACTTACAAAGGCAATGTCTCAGAGAAGTAGGTCTTATGTGGGAGGGAGTCTTATAATGGGAGGGGAGGTTCCACTGTATTATAATATTCTGACTAAATAACGATTATCTTAATAATATGTGCTTAGGGTCAATCTGCTCTTTGTTTTTGTCATCAGACAAATCCTAGAGAACAGTGTTCAAGATATATTTTAAAAAAAGCTACAAAATTGGCAACAACAAAAAGTAAAAATATTGTGAAAACAAAACAGTAAACCACCATAAACCACAAGCAAAAAGAACCCCCCCAGAAAGTACATGCATAGACAAATTAAAGGAAAATGTTAAATAAAAACAATCGAGTCAAAACGTAAAGATAGTTTGCATGCTAGTGTGTGTGTGTGCATGCATTTCTCGCCATAATGTGTTCAAATCAATTTATTGATATACATGCATGTATGCACACACACAGTCAAGTCTGCCAGGCTACACACCAAACTAAGAATGTCATTGTACCCTAGATATAAATCAAGTCAAGTCTTGATGCTTAAGTTATAGCTTGGCAACTACAAAGAGCTGTCACCCCAGGGTTAGGTGTGAGTGAGTGAGTGAGTGAGTGAGTGAGTGAGTGAGTGAGTGAGTGAGTGTGTGAGTGTGTGTGTGTGTGTGTGTGTGTGTGTGTGTGTGTGTGTGTGTATGCATGTACGCGCGTGCATGCGTGCGTGCGTGCACACAAACATTTTTGTGTGTGTGTGTGTGTGTGTGTGTGCAAAGCAATTTTTGAGTCTCATATTTTCTACTGCTTTTTGGGGTGGGGGGGTGGGGGGTTATTCATTTATTTGTTTATTATTGTAAGTGCTTATGGCTTGTTTAACCCCTTCCCTGCCAGCTAGGAGATAGTCTGGTAGTGTATGATGTCATTGATGATGTCATAACTTTTGATGTCATAGTCCTGGGATGATGGTTTTAGGCTTAGATAAGCCAGGAAAGATATATCTCTAGACCATTTTCCCAGATTGAGTCTAACTGATTTGTTTTAAACTTTATCATAAGAAAATCAATAAACTCGATAATGAGTTTTTCTGTGGCAGTGAAGGAGTTAAGAATAAGCGCATATAAATGCTCATTACTATTATCATATAATAAAAAGGCAAATGTGTGTCTGTCTGTCTGAAACACAAAACGGGCCTTATAACTCCGCCTTTTTTCGACCGAATCGCTTCAAATTTGTTATGAGCCCTAACAGGGCGATGGCAACGGCAACCGAGGCAGCCGTGTCGTTTGCGCGGTTTGGCAAATGCGCGAAACGCATATCCACCGGTCTCTCAGCGCCCGTATCTCTGGTATTTATTGATGGATTGCCTTCCCATTTGGAAGGTAGATGACCGGGGACAGTGACTATCCGTGTGCCAAACCGGAAACGAATCGATTTATAAACGTGCACGATATGCGCCGCTTCACCTTTTCACAAACCGTAGCGAAATGAGAACCGACATTCACTCCAAATTTTGAACGTGCATGACCAGGGATAGTGACTATCTTGGTGCAAAATTTCAACAGCATCCGTTCAGAAACGCGCGCGATATGAGCCAATTTACATTTGTGCCGACCGAAAACGGACGCAAAGTTCAACACTATACGAAGAAACAACTGCCCACCAGCGAGAAAACGGATGGACAGCAGAGATTACTTTAGAGACGATTACCTTACCTACGTACAACATCGCGCTATTCTCCGCTATTGTCTTCCAACTAACATGAGCTTAACGAAACCAGTACTCAGCGTTACCAGTACGTGGCGCTACCAGTACTGGGCATTACTAGAACTGCACGTTGCGCTAGTTATTATTAAAAAAACAGCACAGACGAGTTAAAGGCAGACCTGTTTACCACCTACACAAGTCTCGAGTAGTCTGGGTGGCTGAAATGAGTAGTTTGGGTGCAAAATGTGTAGTTTTATTAATTAAACCATCATACAATGTTAACTGAAAATTAGTAATTAGAGCCTTATTTTAAATTTTGAAGAGTAGTAGAGGTCCAAACTGAGTAGAATGCTACTGGAAAAGAGTAGAGTAAACAGGTCTGTAAAGGAGTCTACAATCAATATCAGCACATCCCCATCTTCCTATTATTTCACTTGACTTGCTCACTAAAGCAACAGCTGTGACACACACACAAAAGCTAAGACGCTTTCATTCAACATCGCTTAATGAAAGGGGAGGAGAGAAAAATGGGAGGGGAGAGAGGGGGAGATTGTACTCACCATGTAGAAGTAGGAGAGAGCGGTGCAGATTCCCCAAAACACCTGGCCCGTTTTCACCGCCTTGATCTGCAAACAATTGAACATAAACTCTGTGATATCCCAAGGCCCCGGTCATAGGCCATTGACCTATTAAAAGTGAAAATGTCCTATTATGCTCTCCGCTGTCAGGACAAATGTCTGATTAAAATGTTAACACTGGCACACTTTGTCTTGTTGATTTCTGCCAGAGCCAGACATTGTCCTATTGGTTTCTCTGGCTTCAGGACAGTTTGTCCTGTCACTTTTCAATCCTCGGTACATCAGTATAGCACTGTAAACTTTCTAATGACTTCCTGTATGGTCTCTCCCATTTCTATCTTGCTCGTCTTCTGAAGATCTAGTCCGTCTACACATGCATTCTTTCTCACTCTCATATTCTCCAGATACCTTACTCAGTTGTTACCACACACAACATCTTTGCAAACAGACACACACACACACGTATGCGTGTGTCAGTATTTAATTCAAACCGATTTTTTAAAAAACCGGAATGCTGGTGGAGTTATCGTCCTTAGCATTAGACACCAGGTGGTGTTCCATCAGGATGCAAACCTTAGCAATAGAAAACTCACTCTCACTTTCTCTCTGTATCGCTTTCACTCGCCTGTGTACCAAAAAACAACAACTACATTTTCCCTCTTAGTTGATGAAGAGAAGTATTAAAAGATGAGTGATTTATTTGGGGGGTGGCAGCCAGAAGAGCGCTCATTGTAAAAATTAAAAAAAAGCAAGAATGCAAACTTACTTACACACACACACATATAAACACACACACACATTTAAAAAAAAAAAAGCCTTCTTAACTTATTCTTTAACCCTCAATAAAGATCATTTTGACTTGACTTGACACACACTAACACACATACAAACACACACACTAACACACACACACACACTAACACTGACACACACACACACACACTAACACACAAACTCTCTCTCTCTCTCTCTCACACACACACACACACAGCAGAGACTCACCCAGAGGAAATAGGTGAACATGAGGGCAAAGATGGCGATGCCCTCGTTGTCGTAGCTACCAGCCACGGAACGACTGATGTAGCCCGGCACTGTTAAAACAAACAGCAACAAAGAAACTTGCAATTTGATGTATTTGATGCTTACAGTTGATGTATTAGTTCTTCCTAGATATATAGTTTCTTTAGACTGACACGGGTCCAACAATGCTGAAATTGCACACGCATGTAGAAACGTGTCAGGCATCAGAATGGTCTGAAGTCCAGTCCTCTGAAAACCGCGGTACAAGGGCCATCAAGGCCCCAGACTGTAGAGGGACAACACTGAAACCAGTTCCCAACATCACCAAAAAGGCTTAACCCTTTCATTGCCAATGTCGCATTTATGCACCACAATGGTTTAACACCCAAAGACAACACCCAATAAAAAGGCAAAACCTCTGACAGTAGAAGCCAATCCTCACTCAGAAATTCTTTATCCTCTGACATGTACAGATCCTCTGACAATTCTGATGTCTGCGTGTACACACCCTCTCTCTCAGCCTTAACTTTTTCTAGCCTAAGGGGCGCTGGCGGCTGGTAGCCATCTTGCCGCTTGTAGTCTGTTCGTTTGCTGGTCGCCGTTGTTACAGCTATAGTCAGTTGCCGCAGCGGTTACGGACAACCGTCATAATGTTTTGGTAACAATTGCTAGTTTTCTCTTCTGCGGTGTAAGGAATAATAGTACTCAAAACAACTTATGTAAGTAGTGCAAAGTTCGGGTTCTGCCTCTTTTTATCGATGTATAGCACACCTGTTTACCCCAAATCTTCACTGTCAGTAATCCCAAGCTCTGAAAACAGTAATTTCAGGCATCTGTCCGTAATTTTGATGTCCGAGAAATCCTTTCACCAGAATTTTTCGCTGCCGTCAAACCTTTTGTTTGTTGAGCACGGGGGGGGGGGGGGGGGGGGGGGTATGTACACACATGCTGATACTTCCCATCCAAACCCAACTTCGACAACTGCCAAAATGTTGCACTTCACACCTATGAAAAATGATGGCATGGAGAAATAAACCGGAAGTGTTCATTCAAGGGACATCACTCGAAGTGATACCTTTGATAGCAGATGACACAGTAGCGAGTACAGCTCAAACGCTATGCCTTCTTTTGATTTCTTCTTCTTCTTTTTTTTCCGCACTCGTTCAACGAAAATGCAGATTTTTTTGTTGCTGACCGTAATAGCGTAATCGGAGGTCTCAAAACATAATAATTACGGATAAATCCGTAGGGAAAACAGGTTTGGCATAGCAACAGGCTGTTACTTATTAAAAAAAATAAAAATAAAGACAAAACAAAAAAACTCAACCGCATGCCGACTTTTCCTCATTGTTTTCTCAAACTTTTTGAAAGATTCACAAAGCGATGTCATAGACAAACTTTTGTCATCATACAAAAAAATAAAATGATACATACATACGTCATTCTCAATTTGTTCCACACACATGCACACAAGCTCAACAAAAGAGCAAACAAAAAAAACCACAAAACCATCACAATGTTGCCAAAATCATGCCGTCTGCAACTGTTGTGAGGAGAGGCAGTCGTGCTGGCACACAATGCTCGCTAAGCTAACTGGCCGCCGTCTAGAAAGAATCAAGTGCAAATTTCCTCAGTAAATGTACAAGATTTTTCATATTGTTCTGCTTTTCCTATACATTTCACTTACACCGATAAACAGTGTGGTCTTAGGAGACCTGCTTACCCCCTACACAAGTCTTGAGTTGTCTGCATTTAGCTGAAATGAGTAGTTTGGGTGCAAAATGTGTAGCTTTATTCATTAAACCATCAAATAATGTTCACTGAAAATGAGTAGCAATCAAGAATTAAAGAGCATTATTTTCAATTTTGAAGAGTAGTAGAGGTCCAAATTGAGTAGAAAACTACTGGAAAAGAGTAGAGTAAACGGGTCTGTTTTAGATACTGAATTTTGCACACGTTTGTTAACACACATTCACTCTCTCACAACCATTCCCTACCCACCCACCCCACCCATTCCAAAACAACAACAACAACATACAGTATTTATACGGCGCTGAATCTTGATAGAAATCAAATCAAAGCGCACACACACGTTAGCATTCAAAGCGCATTCAAACACAAACGCAATACAAAGCGAACACACACAGATAACATAAATGGAATATAGCAGAAACAGACCTAATGGCAAGAGAGAGAAGAGA
>CM065703.1:2440850-2460850 GCA_017654935.2 Phymorhynchus buccinoides | reverse complement strand
GAGCGTGTAAGATGCTTTGAAAGTGCTAATCACCCTCGTATTTTCAGAAATATGAGCGCATGGCTCCATCAGAGCTGATTCTAGGATTTTGAAAAAGTGGGGGCGTCCACCCCCCCCCCCCCCCCCCCCCCCCCCCCCCCCCCCCCCCCCCCCCCAAAAAAAAAAAAAAGGGGGGGGGGGGGGCAGGTCCAATGGATACGAGGGGAAGGGGGGGGGGAGGCAGCCGATTCAATCTTTGCTAGCCATGGCCACTTCTTCAGCCACTCGTCTTGGAACCGGTGTTCCCTCGCACTAGTGCCGTTATGTTCAGGCTGCTTCTCTGAGACTGTTGATGCAGTAGCTGTTTCTGCAACATCTTCTGCACACTCGTTTGGTAGAGGATTTTTTTTTATACTTTGCCGCCACACAAATCGAAGTTGAAGAGCGTCGTTGTCTGCTTCATTTTGAAGAAAATTCAACATGGCGGGTAGGACTCTCGCAACTTCTTGTCGGTAAAAGGAGATGAACGCGATTGGTTGATTTACACTAACAATAGTAACATTGTAAAGGAACCAATGAAATGTCGATAAATCATACATTCCTGCTCGATGCTTTCGGTTTGTGTAGACGGATTTATCAGACGACGAAGGAATTCCCGCAGCGATCGGTAAAAAGTGCGGGCAGTTCTGCAAATATGCGGGCATCGGCCCGCGTTTAGACCCGATTTTTGCGGGAAGGAACAGATTGGGGGGGGGGGGGGGTGCCCCGATCCCGGTGCCTAGAATCAGCTCTGCTCCATTGAAATGGCAAACGACGCCATTTTACGACAACACGTGGACGTTCATCACGTTATGTCCCCTGATGGGCATTCCCCGATTGAACTTGCGTCTCTCTCTCTTCTTTTTTTTGTTTGGACGAGGCAAAACAAAATCATAGGGTCGACCCCCAAAATAGGGTAGGTCGGGATACCGTAACCACAACTATTTGGGAAGGGGGGGGGCTTATCACAAGTAGGCCTATTGTTCTCATTGATGGTTCTACTGATGTGTTGCTATATCATCATCATCATCCATCATCATCATCATCATCATCATCATCATCATCATCATCATCACAATCATCATTTCTGTTTTCCTTATTATTACTAATTAATAGATTAGTATTGGTAGTGGTGGTGGTTCCCATTTTACTTATTGAGTTATTCATTATTTATCATCATCTTCATCATTATCATTGTTGTTGTTGTAATGATTGTCCACTTAACTCTTTTAATGCACATGTTTATCCACTTGCACACAGTGACACACACATGTATACACACATATATGCATGTGCATGCGCACACACGCATATATATACATGCACACGCACATACACACACACACACTCTCCCACCTACATACACCAGCTTCACACAGTCTGAATATGCAAGTACACCAAACACTAGGTCACACATTGACATAAACCCAGACATTTTTGTATCAAATAACACTTAAGGCTCTTGGAAATGTCCATGGATCTTAGTCAGACACACAGACAATAACAATAAAAGAAGACAAAAAAAGAAAAAAAAAGCGAAGCTGTATTCCAAATTTTTGTCCTTTATTGGACTTCTAGTAGAAGTTCTACTGGGAGTGACACTGACAGGCATGAAACGTCATACACAAACTTTTGTCATCATGTACACGTCATTTAGAACGCGATGATGTACACATGATGACAAGAATCTATGGTGACTTGTGCATCATCAGACAATAGGGATGAGAGAGTGGGAAAAAGCCTACCTAAAAATAATATATATAAAAAAAAGGGGGGGTGGGGTAGTATGAAAAAGGGGGGAAAAACGGGGGGGGGGAGAAAAGGAACAAGAAAAAAAGGAGGAAGGAAAAAAGAAAAGGGTCAAAAATGAAGACGGAAGTGGTGGTGGGTTGCATGATGAGTGAGCAAGATAGCGGAGAGCGGATGAATGATTGGGTGTGGTGTGAGTTACATTTATTTGTTAATGTAAATTTATGTTTCATACTTTTATTTAATATTTTTTATTTTACACGTTGGTAGACAAGTTTCCATACTATGTGTGTTGTCTTGTACAATGCCAATGGACAATAAAGAAACTTATGACTTATGACCTTGTAGGCAGATGTCGATATCACTCAGGCTGGGCTTGCTTGCATCACATGCTAACTAGTGCTCGTGCCTGCGTCTTTCCTCCAAGGGAGGCAGGTCTATATTCTTGAGGCTTCTTCTTCTTCTTCTTTCCTTAAACAACCACTATCATCTTTTTGATAGTTCTGTTGTTGTACTAACAGGCTCAAGAATACTCAAGTTGAGCATGTCAGTTACGCATCCCAGGCTACTTTGCCTAAAATCTTTCTAGACTTTCTCTCTCCTTAATCTTATTCATTCTCCTCTATTCTGACATAATGTCACATTGAAACTGAAGTTCAAGCTGATACTGACAGTGACACAACTCACTATGATGACACAAACTTGTGACACCAACACTGACACTAGACAGCAGAATTTTACACAGACGCTTCTTCTACTCCTATTCCTAAGGCTAATCCTAGGCGGCAGGCCTACCAGCTTATTTGAACTAATTATTCTTAGGCTGTCTCAAGTCCGAATGAAAATCCGTATTGCGCTAAATTCACTGCCCAAAATCATTCATTGATAATCCATTGTACTATAGCATAGTTTTTGTCAACCCTACAGCAAGAAATGAAGACTTTGCAGACGACTGACAAAGCTAAGAGTAAGACGTTGAATACTCACCAAGGATCGAATTCATGGATGATGCTCTCGAAGCGAATCACTGCAAACAGACGAGAACTGAATCCCGCAAGCCATGCTAGGGCTAAAATGACGAATGTTAGCAGGCTTTTCCATCCTCCGGGGTTAAACATTGTAGATCGAATGTCTGTTTTCCCCACGATGCCACCGGTGTCCGCCATTTTGCTATGTCTGTTTCCGCCTAGTGGCCACGTGCTCTGGCTAGGCCAATCAGCTTGTTGCAAGTGTTGGCTTGTGTGACAAGAAGCTACTTGTGGTTTTGTAGAAAAGTGTCATGGTGTGTGTGTGTGTGTGTGTGTGTGTGTGTGTGTCAACTTTGTCAACAATTAATTGTTTGTCTTTTTAAATGCATGAACACCATGGAGGTGAACGAATATCATTACATTTTGCCATGTGTTAAAAAAGACAAACAAACAAACCCAAAACCGCATGAGAAAACTAAGCACACATAATTATAGTAGGCCTGTATTTTAAATTCGCACGAAATCAGTCATGCACGCGCACGCACGCACGCACACACACACACACACACACACACACACACACACACACACACACACACACACACACACACTGATAATATTACACCAACGTGTTACTTTCTCGTCCAGGGAGATTGAAAGTCTAATCCATAGACTACGTTTGAATTCATTTAAAACAAAATACTGTATTAATGTTAAATGCATGTGTGGTGAATCCTTGAGTGTCAGTCATTTACTGATTCATTGTCCATTAGCAAGAGAACTTTTCAAGAATTCGGGTATTGATGGTTTTATTGATGGATCGACGCCATTGTCGCTACCCAGTATTCTAAACAATTATTCTGTTCTTGATTCAGTTTGTAAATGTTTATTAAGTAGTTCACTTAGTATGTACTATCTTTAACATTGTTCATTTATCGGTTATATTCTTTAAATGTAATTTGTTTTTAATTTTTTTCTTGGGGGGGGGGGGGGGGGGGGGGGGGGGGGGGGGGTATGATTAGGTCTGCATCCACTATCCTATCACTTACAGACACCCACTCACACTCACCACACCAACATCAAACTACAATATATTGTCTGAATCACTTTTAGTGGAAGGACGTTAAAACTGAAGAACAAACACACACACACACACACACACACACACACACACACACACACACACACACACACACACACACACACACACACACACACACACACACACACACACACACACACACAACACCATATGCACACACACAAAAACGGTTGTCTACATTATTTCATTTTCAACATTATTCTTCCCACAGGCATTCACAACAGTTACACGGCGTAGTAGGCCGTTTGTGATATCAATTCATATTATCAATTTTCATTTGTTTTATGCATTTTGTTCTATTATTACTTTTATACAAATTGTATGTTTAGCTCTCTGTGTGTGTAGGCCTACTGGTGGTGGTGGTGGTGGTGGTGGTGTGTGGGTGTGTGTGTGTGTGTGTGTGTGTGTGTGTGTGTGTGTGTGTGTGTGTGTATGTGTGTAATGGGGCAGAGTTGTGGTTGATGGTGGAGATTTTGAATAATTATTATGTGTAGGGACGGGGACGGGGTGGTCGTGTGTGTGTGTGTTCGTGTGTGTGTTACTCAATTTAACGTCCTTCCACTATAAGTGATTCAGACAAAATTATATTGTTGTGATGTTGGTGTGGTGAGTGTATGTGCATGTGCCTGTGAGTGTGTGTATGCATTAAAGTAAGTAACAGGATATCTATGCAGGCTTAATCATAACTCTCTCCACCCCCCACCTCATTAAAATGTTAAACGTACACTTAAAGAAGATAACCGAACAATGAACAATGTTAAAGATACGTACTAAGTGAACTACTTAATAAACATTTACAAACAGAATCAAGTATAATAATTATTTAGAATACTGGGTAGAGACAATGGTGTCGATCCATCAGTAAAACCGTCAATACCCGAATTCTGGAAAAGTTCTCTTGCTTTAGGACAATGAATCAGTAAATGAGTGACACTCAAGGATTCACCACACATACATTAACATTATTGCAATATTTGGTTTTGAATGAATTCAACCAAAGTCTATGGATTAGACTTTCAATCTCCCTGGACGAGAAAGTAACGCGTTTTTGTAATGTTTTCCCGTTGCATCTATCATTACATTTAATACAGTTATTATAATATTGAACGTCTGAGTTCATCAATAAAGTTTTGCCATTTTCTTGAGATGTTTTGTTTATAATTGAGAAACATTCTGTCAGATCTAAAAGAACATTGATTGATACAGCGTCATTAATATTTTGAGCTGCTTTTTTTGCAGCTTGGTCTACCCGTTCATTTGCTGATATTCCACAGTGATAAGGCACCCAACAAAAAGTAACAGTAATGCCTTTCAAAGAAAGAAGGTGCATTATATGATTAATTTCGATTACCATGTCAAGTCGTATACATGAATTGGGAGACTTAATAGCATACATTGCAGCTTTAGAATCAGCACATATTAAGATTTTACTGTTATTTATAGGAAAGCTTAGAATGAAATCCAAAGATTGAAGTATAGCAAGTAATTCAGCGCTAAATATAGACAACTTTTTACCAAGATAGAATAACTTTTCTACTTTTAAGCTGGGAATAACGAAAGCTGCTCCCGTGTTAGTATTGTCTAACACTGAACCATCTGTGAAATTTTTTAAATGATGATTGTAATTGTTTTCTAAATGCGTGTACACAGATGTTCTTAAAATATTGGGAGAATCCTTCTTCGATAAATGAATGTGATCAATATCAAAGATAGCTTAAATTTAGATTGCTCCCATTTCGGAATAGGAGAAAATTTGGGTTTTTTAGCAATGTTATTTGTTTCTATTTTTGTATCACGTAGAAGATCGGAGAAAAACGAATGAATATATTTTGTTGATTGAATATTCTGTGCACGTTTTCCAAAATCCTTTTCGGATTTTAAGCATACCTCTTCTGAGCAAAAATTGTGTTGTGATAAACTTTTCAAAACAAACTTTGAAGCAGAAGCTTTTCGGAGTTCCGTGAGTGGTGTGTTCGTGTGTATGTGGGCGTGTGTGTACTTCCAAGTGTTTTATATTGCATTGTAATTTAATTCTTATGATGTATTTTAGTTTTCTGTATATTATGCATGTTTTATTATTTCTATGTTTATATGTGTGTTTTATGTGCATGCCAGACAAAGAACTTCTTGATGTTTTAAAGACAATACGTTTTGATTGATTGATTGAAATACTGGCATACACACGTAGATCTAGCCACACGCGGCGGGCACATCAACGCACGCACATGTAGGCCTACACATACACCTCTGTATTCAGATACAAATTCGGGACTTTCCTGGTGTTGCACTGCCTCCGGGCATTGCCTCCAAGATCGTTCCCACCATCTTTGTATCTACTAATGTCCCATATGTGTCTGTTCCAGACAGGAGGACGTTAAGCAGAATTTAATCAGGCGGCCTACACTGACATGCTCGCGCTTGTCACGTACTACACACACGCACACGCTACACACAGGCCTACATTCAAACACACACACACACACACACACACACACACACACACACACTGACAGTCATGGACTTTTCAAAACAACAGTCATTTAGGCCATGGATCCTATATTTACAATGTAGTGTCCATGTTTAGGCCTAATCTTTGCTTGCGTGTGCGCACGCGCGTGTGTGTGTGTGTCATTTGTAGTTTGTTTGTTTGGTTTCAATGTTTGAATAATCTAAATGAACAGTAATTGAATGATTAATGTGTGTGTGCGTGCGCGCGCGCGCACACACAATCATGTAGCTTACAGTTAATGAAGTTGAAGTTGAACTAACTGTAGAAGTGATTGAGGCATCAACGGATGCCTGTTCATCATTCAAGGTGGTAGACTTAGACGTCATGCGCGCGTGGTGGTGCGAACGACTAAGTCAGTGATAGCATTCTGGGTCGTAGACTGTAGGGAGCTTCGACCAGAAGGCGTCTAGGCGTGAATTGAAGGTTTTGACAGAGGGTGACGTCACCACAGAGTCTAACAGGCAGTTCCAAAGGTTGATAACTCTAAGACAGTAAGAGAGAAGAAGTTGCCTCCGATCTGGAGCCTATGGTGCCCTTTGGATAATTTCAGAGAGTGACCTCTATTATCTCTGCCAGAGAAGTGCTTAAAGTGTGGGTTTTCACATTGATAAATTATTATATTAAATATTGTGCACATACTTCGTCAAATGTTAAGATCAGCTCCCTCCGCTGTTCCAGGGTGAAGTTGGCCAAGAGTCAGCTTAACGCAAAAGGTTAATCAGAAGGAGCTGATTGGTCAACTTCACCCTGGAACAGCGGAGGGAGCTGATCTTAACATTAGCCCATACTTCAAACAGTCGATCATGTCCCCACGCTTACGCCTGTGTTCCAGACTAGGGAGACGGAGAATCTATTATCTATTCACTTTCAAGTAGAGGAACGGCGGACGTCTCTCCGTGAGTGCTCTTGTTTGGCATATATATGACCCAGCATCACGAAAGGGACATTAAGTCGCTCGGCTAGTTTCTCACAACAGGCTTGCAAAGTCAAAAATATATTTTGGGGGGTAAATTGTGAGCTATGGGTATTTTCGTGATCTCTAACACCTTATCTTTCATATTGATAATGGATACGCTTTAATATGGTCTCTACATTGGCTTAAAAGGGCTTTAAAATGAGTAGGTCAATGCCTTTTCTTCAGCTTGGCTAGAATTTAGATTGTGTTTTCGCAAAATGGCCGACACTCACCCTATTAACTTTAAATGCTCATAACTCTGGAACGGAAACAGATACATGAATAGTTCGTATATCATTAGAAAGAGAATTGACTGACGTTTTCAAATGTATACATTTCTCTGAATGGTCAGTTTGACACTTAATGTCCCTTTCGTGGTGCTGGGTCACATACAGTACTAGTTTCTGATTTGGTTCCCTCCAACTTTAGCACGTGGCATTTCTCTGGATGGGATTTCAGCAGCCATTTTGTATGGCCGTTCCTGTGGACGGTCTAGGTCGCGTTGGAGTCAGCTTACAGAGATGGAACCATCAGTTTCACTTCTCAGGGCTCCCAATCGTCCCGCAAAACAAGGGGTCCAAGGGACTCCTTCACTTACAGCATAGAGGGTCCTAGAGGTGGGATAGAGGGTCCCAGTGGCATTACGAATGCTAAAAAGAATGTTTCTAGTGCAACATTGGAACCCCCTGCATATTCTTTTAGAGGATGACGGTCCTTTAGAACGTTAGTGCTCCATAGACCCCCAAATGGGGGTCCGCGGAAGCCCTGCTTCTGGTGAACGCTCCAGTAGAATATCGTCAGCGAAGAGGAGGACGGAAATCCAGACACAAGTCGGCAGATCGCTGATAATAATATATTATGTCATGAATCTCCCCGTGGGGATAGCGGGGGGTCTTTCGTAAAAAACAGTCCCCCCACCTTCTGGAAGTTCTGTGCTTGTAACTTCCTCTACTCTTGCCCCTCTCTTTGACTCTGCCTTTTTCCTTTAGCTTTCTATCATCTACTATCTTTCTGACTTATTGGCCCATTCTCCTGCCTTTTTTTTCAAAAACAAATCTTCCAAATAATTGTTCTCCTTTGAGCTCCTCCGAAATCGGAATGTGTCGACTGCACGCAGCGGGGAGACCAGTCAAAACTGAAAACCAGACACATAAGCCTATATACCTTACCCATTATGGCCTGGGAACGAAGAAGAAGAAGAAGAAGAAGAAGAAGAAGAAGAAGAATGTCATGGATAAAATCGGTCCTAGCACTCGGATTTTGGGGTGATACCGCTAGCGACTGGAATGGCGCAGAGCTGAGGAGCGCTAATCACTTTCTCGCTTCTGTTTATTGAGGAAGTCCTGGCTGGATTCTACAAATCAAACGCCAAAGAAAAAACATACATATATATATTTTTTTTTTAAATTGATTTTTAAAAAAAACAATTGCGCGTCTAACCAACAAACAAGACGAACAGCAAGCAGTCAAGCAGATATTGAGAAAGGTAAATAGCCCACTTATGAGGCAGAGTTATATTAGAAACAACGAAAACAACACACGCACGCACGCACGCACGCACGCACGCACGCGAACACACACACACACACACACACGCACGCACGCACGCACGCACGCACACACACACACACACACACACACGCGCGCGCGCGCGCGCACACACTCATACACACGCACACACGCGCACGCGCACGCACACACACACACACACACACACACACACACGGCAATTAATGATTACTGCATCTGAATTTAAATAAGGATAGACTATAACATAAACATCTGGTAAGGTTGAAATGTAGTGTTCTCTTCTAAAACCAAAATATTCTTTTTCTTAATGGAATAAATATGTATTAAGTCTTACTATTCTCAAGAGAATTACGACAATCACGAGTGTTCGTGGTTATCTTGCAATTTTATCAGTAAAGAACGTCAACCTGAAGGGTTTTGATAGAACAAATTTGCGATGTTTAACACAGCTATTGCATCAACTTTACAGAATGCTAGACATTTTTCAATTAGGTAGTTAACACACACACACACACACACACACACACACACACACACACACACACACACACACACACACACACACACACACACACACACACACACACACACACACACACACACACACACACACACACACACACACACACACACACACACACACACACACACACACACACACACACACACACACACACACACACACACACACACACACACACACACACACAGACACACACACACACACACACATACACACAGACAGACATACACACACACACACACACACACACACATACACACACACACACACACACACACACACACACACACACACACACACACAGACCCATACACACACACAGACACACACACACACTCACACACAGACACACACACACACACACACACACACACACACACACACACACACACACACACACACACACACACACACACACACACACACACACACACACACACACACGTTATGGTTCAATGCAGAATATCAGGCCTACATTCCTTAATTAGTTTTGCTGTAGGCTACATTGGACGCAAGATCCAAGGAAAACAAAAATCGATTGGTAGCGACTAGTGTTCTTTTGACTGCATGCGATGATCAATATCATAATTATTTTGATTTTATTGATTAAGATACTGACTGCCTTACTGTCACAACAAGTCACTCCTTTCTAAATTATTTGACACCACCATCCCCTCTAACTCTGCGCGCGCACACACAGACACACACACACACTGACACTCACACACATACAGGCACGCATACGCGCACGCGCGCGCACGCACGCACGCACACACACACACGCACGCACACACACACACGCACACACACACACACACAGGCACGCATGCGCGCGCAGACACACACACACACACACACACACACACACAAACACATGCGCGCGCACGCACACACAGACTCTCTCTCTCTCTCTCTCTCTCTCTCTCTCTCTCTCTCTCTCTCTCTCTCTCTCTCTGTGACATTTTTACACTCTTTGCTGATGATAATAAATTATCAACAAGAACCATCTTTAATTATAATTTATTTATATTTTAAAAAGCTCTTGTTCTAGTTCAGGTTCACGTCAGTCAGTGGAGGCTGTGATAGCTGTGATCTAACAGTAACAGATGCTCTGTTAACCCTTTCACCGCCAGCCATCTTTGAGCCAAACATTTCCATTAGACGTAGCCTACGTGGCTACAGTAAATATTTTGTCTGCAATATTGTGAGAATTCTCTGTGACACATTTAGAATGGGGTCAATCCTTACTGCCCAAGTTTAGGAACACAATATATATTGTTGAATAATAGACCCTCATTTCAAGGGGTTTAAATGACATGGGTATTAAGTAATTGTGGTGCAAAAACGCGACATTGGCGGTGAAAATGTTAATATACTACGCAGTAACCATCAAAAAATGACGCTGGGCTTTTACAAAAATGAATTTTCTTCTTCGATCGCTCGGACAGTTTCCTATCAATTATGAGCGCAGCTGCGTCATGCTGCCGTTATGCGCCTAATTAAGAAATAGTTAGGCCCAGCAAGTCTGATTTCGGCTGGAGGAAATCTTTTTGAAAGTATTTCTTGATAAAAAAAAAAAAAGGCAGGAGAATGGACCGGTAAGGCAGAAAGATAGTAAGATGACAGTAAGCAAAGGGGAAAGGCAGAGTCAAAGAGAGTGACAGATTAGAGGAAGTTACAAGCACAGAACTTCCAGAAGGTGGGGGAACTATTTATACAAAAGACTACCCGGTATCCCCACGGGGACAAAACAAAAATTAATAAATAATATTTACAGATTTGCATAATAATGTAATTTATCTAAATAATCTAAAGTTGTTTAATCGAGTGACGTACGCAGACCAATTTTATATAAATTCAGTCATACAAGGAGCCACAAGTTTTCTCTTATTCCGAGTACACACGAAAAGACCATTGTCTCGCTAAGCTGGTCATTTACTGTATGTACGGTAAGTGCTAGGTTGAAGCACTTGTTGATTGCACTTTTGTTTGTTCCTTTGCCTTAACTAATGTTATTCCATTAAAGGGTTTGTCACTTCTTTTTAAAAAAGAGTTCACAACAGAATCAGTATTAGGCTATAAAATACAGACATCAATTTAAGTTAAGGACAACTTCTTTAAAAAAAATATAATATGCGCATAAAACAGAGACTGTGTCAAATTTTGTCTTATTCAATTATTAAAATTGTGTACCCCGATCTCAAGTGACATTGCATTCGTACAATTGCTTTTGATACAGTAGCTCAACAAACAACAACACCCCCACATTTGAAAACCACAAAAGCGTGGCTACTCAAAAAGTGTCCAAAATTCACCGTTGTAGGCAAAGCAAACAAATGAAATGATGTCTCATGAACCCCCCTAATATGTCAAGAAAGCCCTGAGGAACTGCTGCTTTGGTGGTGGGCGCACCCGATTTTGACACGTTTTGAATGGACGCCGCGCTTTGTTATCTTTAACTTGGGGTTGCGTTATGTGTGGAGCTATTATATTGCTTTCAAAACCGAGACTACAAGTGCAATGAAATTTTAGGTTCAGGTGTACAAATAATTGAACTAGTGATTATGTGATGGGGGCATGGATGCCCCTGCTTTCAGGATGTCCTGAAAAGCAGGATATTTTGTATTGCCTGGAGCCGACGTCGCCGGATTATGAAAATTTAAGAAGAAACCAATTTCCTATTTACACTAAAAACGTTTTGTCGGTTTCACGTTTGTGTAGAATATAAAAGAAACGAATACAGATAAATAGCCTGCCGTGCAGGATTTTTTTAATTTCCCAGGAGCACCTATGTATGTGAAATATCGAAGGCTTTGATGATACCAATTTTAAAGTGCTCTTGTTGTATTCAAAGTTAATAACTCAAGGGCAAAAGAAACGCAACTGAAACGCGAAAATTTGAAACACTGTTTTCAGTGCTTAACCTATTATTTATAAACTTTGTGATGAAATAATATCATAGCCCAGTGTCGCAATGCTGATGCAGTATGAAAATATCACGCACAGCATTACAAATGCGCGGATGGGAGACCGTTTAAGACTGTACGTGACGTTTGAGTGAAATGGTCAAATGTGACGCACTTGAACATCGTGCCGATACCATTAAATGGTAAAGGTAAAGATGTGCCACCCCCCTGCATTTCTCGGTTAATTCCATTTTTCCGTTTTTGCCTTTCTTACCAAACATAAAGCTGTATTCTAGTAACCTTTTCAGCTAATTATCTTTTTGGAATACTAACCCTAACCCTAACCATATAAGACGGGAAAACGTAATGAACCACGACTGTGACAAATGCCGCAGTGTACTGCACTACATAGGGGGTGGTGGGGGTCCTATTAGATAATGGCCTTTATCATGACTGCAATTAATTATTCAACAAAGATAATTAGCTGAAAATGTTCATAAAATACAGCTTCATGTTTGGTAAGAAAGGCAAAATAGGAAAAAATTGACTTAACAGAGAAATGTAGGGGGTGCCACATCTTGACCTTTACCCACAAAGTTTATAAATAAACTTGATCACCTTGACCACCCAACCCAAACCCTGGTGAGTTTCCCCATTCTACCATTGATCACCCAACCCAAACCCTGGTTAGTTCCCCATTCTACCATTGATCACCAAACCCCTGGTGAGTGTCCCCATTCTACCATTGATCACCCAACCCAAACCCTGGTGAGTTCCCCATTCTACCATTGATCACCCAACCCAAACCCTGGTGAGTTCCCCATTCTACCATTGATCACCCAACCCAAACCCTGGTGAGTTTCCCCATTCTACCATTGATCACCCAACCCAACCCCTGGTGAGTTTCCCCATTCTACCATTTTCGTCCCTTATAAATAATAGGTTAAGCACTGAAAACAGCGTTTGAAATTTTCGCGTTTCAGTTGCGTTTCTTTTGCCCTTGAGAACATAAACAATACACTGTGAACATTCAGTAACAGTCCCCAATAAACTGGGGTGCCCAGGGGGAGTAAACTGAGATGCATGTCATGATCTGTCCTCATCTGCATGTCCAATTAAGCTGTCATCTCCACACATTTTAACATCACTTCAACATGCCCCAATATAGAACATAGAGCGAACCGTACAGGTGGTGCTTAACTTAACCCTTTCAACGCTAGCCATTTTTCAGCCAAAATTTTCCATTAAACTTACCTGGCCAGAGAAACATATTCTGTCTGCAATATTTGAGGATTCCTCTGTGACATGCATAACATAGGGCCTATCCTTAACTCCCAAAATGAAGAACATAATGTCACTTGATACTAGACCCTCATTTGATGCCTTTCAGTGACATGGGTGTTAAATCATTGTGGTGCCAAGAGGCGTCAGTGGCGATGAAAGGGTTTTTAAGTTCATGTTTGGTATTTGGTATATTCCAGTCACAGAGACTTATCTCTGTGAAATCCGGGCTGCTCTCTCCCTGGAGAGCGCGTCGCCGCAAGTGCAGAGCCTACCCAATTAAAAAAAAAATTGAGAGGGGGGGGGGGGCACAGGGTGAGGAGGGTGTGTGGATACACTTGGAAAACCTAGCTATCAATTTGGCCATAGTTAACTGTAGGGGAAGACGGGGTAAAAAGCGCATGGGCGGGTAAGAAGCCCACCCCAATTATCTCATGAAATAAAGAAACTTTCATTCAAATTTGCCTATAAGACGAATGCTAGACATTAACGCTCGTCTCATGGGCAAAATGAGACTGAAATTTGCTTCATTTCATGAGATAATTGGGGTGGGCTTCTTACCCGCCCATGCGCTTTTTACCCCGTCTTCCCCTAACTTATCTCAAACTTGTAAAGAAATGATTTTGAGTGGTGTCACTATAAGAAAATGTCATAAAATACAAATGCTCAAATCCTGAAATAAAATGTACTGTAATTCCCTTTGTTGTTCTTTGTATTGTTTGTGTATAAGTCATCTTAAAGGGGCACCCTGACGGATGAGTTTTTGCAAGAAACACGTCGAGGTCACCAGAAAGACAGCCTTTTCAAGGATCGGAACACTCACTTTGCTCTGGTTTCCTTGAAATCAAACCATCAAAACGGCGATTCCTCCTTGCCGGAGTTGCCGGAGAGAAGCCATTTTGGACAGGGTGGGTGGAGGCCACTGAGAGTGGTTGAAGCTTTTTCTTCTTTGTAGTGCAGTAAAAAAAAAAAGGAACCATTTCATTTGTTGTGAGCGAAACTCATTTTGGTAAACTGTAAATAAAAACTGTGTAAAAAAAGCTTGTATTGTGGAAATTTCGTGCAGGCGGCCATTAGAAAAGAGAAGGCACATGCCTTCTCCTTTATGTGCTTTCTCTTTCACTGAAATAATCTGACTTCCAGCACCTCCGCCAAGGAGGAATCACCGAGAGGAATCGCCGATTGGACGGTTTAATTTCTAGGAAACCATAGCAAAGTGAGTGTTGCGATCTCTGTAAAGGGTGATCTCGACGTGTTTCTTGCAAAAACGTATCCGTTAGGGTGCCCCTTTAAACAGTTAAAGAAATGATTTTGAGTGGCGTCACTACGAAAAATGTCATAAAATGTCAATGTTCACATCCTGAAACAAAATGCACTGTAATTCCCTTTGTTGATCTGTGCATTGTTTCAGCTACATAATAGGTTGCGTTGGGTTTATTAGATAATCGTTCGGAGGATTCCTTGTTTCGAAACTACAAAATAAATATGTTAAACATCAGTTCTCTTGACCAAACGTCATGGCGGAAAGATGACGACAACCCGATGACGTTTAATTCTGCCTACCTAAGCCATGACGTCACTCACGTCCTGTGGCTGGTAGTCCCCCCGGCGTTGCTGGTGCTGGGTTGCTATGGCAACGTGATGACCATAGTGGTGATGCGCGCGATGAAGAAGAAGAAGCAGCACCAACGGGCTTCAGACTCCGCTGGCTGTCTGTCTGTGTACTTCACCGCTCTGGCCCTGTCCGACCTCTGCCTTCTCTGCACCAACTTCCTGTGGTACTGGCCAGAAATGGCCTTAGACATCCCCTTGTTCTATTTCCACGAGCTTTCCTGTACGTTCCCCTTCTACGTCAGTTACGTGTTTTCCATGACGTCATCGTGGTTTTTAGTTTTGATGACGTGTCAGCGAATGTTGTCGGTGATAGTACCGCACCGTGTGGCAGCGTTGTGCTCGACGGGAAGGGGTAAAACCATAACAGCAGCTCTTTTCGCCATTTCGTGCGTGTCCAACGTATACGTCTTCTTCTATTTCCACGTGGATTACGTAGCGGGAGGGTATCCTTCCTGTGTGGGCAAGGACGTCAACGCCATTGGCATCTTCAGCTCCCTGTACCTCTGCTTCGCTTCTTTCACCCCATTCGTCTTTCTGATCGTTGCCAACAGTGTGGTGATATGGGGAGTGCTCAAGTCAGTGAACATGTCTGGTAAAATGGGGGCAGCAAATGGAGAACACGCCAAGTCAGTGAACATGTCTGGTAAAATGGGGGCAGTAAATGGAGGACACGCCAAGTCAGTGAACATGTCTGGTAAAATGGGGGCAGCAAATGGAGGACACGCCAAGTCAGTGAACATGTCTGGTAAAATGGGGGCAGCAAATGGAGGACACGCCAAGTCAGTGAACATGTCTGGTAAAATGGGGGCAGCAAATGGAGAACACACCAAGTGTTCTTCCTCAGCACCACCACTGGCCAAGGTCTCTTCGATGACCACCACTTTGATTCTGACCTCAGCTGCATTTTTAATCCTCACGCTGCCCTACTCTGCGTTGTCCATCCTACTGGAAGTGAACGGATACTACGAAGGAGAAATTGAAGACGAAGCCTCGCATCAACGACTGGCTTTGGCGGACACCGTGTGTGTGCTGCTCTGGATGACTAATAGTGGCGTCAATTTTTACATTTACGTTTTGAGTGGCCGAAAATTCAGACTAGAAGCCAAGCGGTATATGTGTCCATGGTGGGGGGGGGGGGGGGGGGGGGGGGGGGGGGGGGGGGGGGGGTCAAATAACCCCACCAAAAAGGCGAGATGTGTGTTGCTCGAGATGACTAATATTGCCGTCAATTTTTGCATTTACATTTTGAGTGGCTTAAAATCAGTTCAGACTAGAAACCAAACGGTGGATATGTCCATGGTTTATATAACCCCAAATGCAGATATTTAATCCGTTTGAACAAATAATCAATGGTTCGTAAATACATTTACAAATGCATGTACATACACACACACACACGCGTGCACAACACCCAACTAGTTTTAATTTTTAAACTAAATTGTGGATTTTATTTGTTGTTGTTGTTGTTGTCGTACCCTGGCTTAAAGACTCCAGGGATCATCCCAACAGCCGAAGCACTCGAACACTATGGTACAAATGCACCAGCTAGGGATGCGAACATTACATAACGAATTTTATTTGAATTTGTTCCTCCGAAGTTGGAGCGTGTCTGCACACGTGGCGGGGTAATCAAAAACGGTCACACACATAATGTTCTCATCCCTAGCTGGTGCATTTGTATCATAGTGTTCAAGTGCTTCAGCTGTTGGGATGATCCCTGGAGTCTTTTAGCCAGAGTACGACAACAACAACAACATTTGAATGTGTACGTTGCACTAATTGTTAGCGTTTATTTATGTTTTTCTCTTTAATACGAAAATCGAAACGCTCAAAGTCGTCCTCGGATTGCACTTGAACTCCACCAAAGTGAACACAAAGTAGACCTCGGATTGCACTTGAACTCCTCCAAAGGGAACACAAAGTAGTCCTCGGATTGCACTTGAACTCCTCCAAAGGGAACACAAAGCAGTCCTCGGATTGCACTTGAACTCCTTCAAAGGGAACACAAAGTAGTCCTCGGATTGCACTTGAACTCCTCCAAAGGGAACACAAAGTAGTCCTCGGATTGCACTTGAACTCCTCCAAAGGGAACACAAAGTAGTCCTCGGATTGCACTTGAACTCCTCCAAAGGGAACACAAAGTAGTCCTCGGATTGCACTTGAACTCCTCCAAAGGGAACACAAAGTAGTCCTCGGATTGCACTTGAACTCCTTCAAAGGGAGCACAAAGTAGTCCTCGGATTGCACTTGAACTCCTCCAAAGGGAGCACAAAGTAGTCCTCGGATTGCACTTGAACTCCTCCAAAGGGAGCACAAAGTAGTCCTCGGATTGCACTTGAACTCCTCCAAAGGGAGCACAAAGTAGTCCTCGGATTGCACTTGAACTCCTCCAAAGGGAGCACAAAGTAGTCCTCGGATTGCACTTGAACTCCTCCAAAGGGAGCACAAAGTAGTCCTCGGATTGCACTTGAACTCCTCCAAAGGGAGCACAAAGTAGTCCTCGGATTGCACTTGAACTCCTCCAAAGGGAACACAAAGTAGTCCTCGGATTGCACTTGAACTCCTCCAAAGGGAACACAAAGTAGTCCTCGGATTGCACTTGAACTCCTCCAAAGGGAACACAAAGTAGTCCTCGGATTGCACTTGAACTCCTCCAAAGGGAACACAAAGTAGTCCTCGGATTGCACTTGAACTCCTCCAAAGGGAACACAAAGTAGTCCTCGGATTGCACTTGAACTCCTCCAAGGGAACACAAAGTAGTCCTCGGATTGCACTTGAACTCCTCCAAGGGAACACAAAGTAGTCCTCGGATTGCACTTGAACTCCTCCAAGGGGAGCACAAAGTAGTCCTCGGGTTGCACTTGAACTCCTCCAAAGGGAGCACAAGTTAGTCCTCGGATTGCACTTGAACTCCTCCAAAGGGAACACAAAATTAAGTAGTCCTCGGATTGCACTTGAACTCCCCCAAAGTGAACAGTCACACGCAAACGTTAAGTCACAATGAAAATTACCATCCACCCAATCCTGCCGTAAGTTAACCTTTTCACTACGGACCACACACATGCACTGGTCTTCTCTTGTCTTGAACTCAGGTGGAATCCTGATAACTCGAAACCGGATAACTTTAAGATAATGCGCTATGTAAGTTTCCTAAATAAATAAATAAATAACTCAAAAACACTGGATAACTCAAAATCAGTTTTTTTGCACCAGTTTAACAATCTTTATATAAGTTTCCTACATAAATAAATAAATAACTCAAAAATACTGAATAACTCAAAATCAGTTCTTTGCCCCAGTTTAACAATCTTTATGCTAAGATGTCTTCTTAACTCAAAATATTGGCTATCTAATCTCAAAATAAAATTTCGGTCCCTTCAATTTTGACTGAAGCGATTTTCACTGTATGTCAATGGTAATAAACTGTGCATGTGTACCGTAGACACAGAGAACAGAAGGAATGCAAGTCGCTTGTGGATGCCATGGGTATTCAAGAGAGCAGTGTTGGGAAAAACAAAAGGTGGAACACAGGTGACGCGTTCGCCTCGTACACAATAAACCCGAGTTCAAATCTGGGCGACCGTGTGTGTGCGTGTGTGTGTGTGTGTGTGTGTGTGTGTGTGTGTGTGTGTGTGTGTGTGTGTGTGTGTGTGTGTGTGTGTGTGTGTGTGTGTGTGTGTGTGTGTGTGCGTGCGCGCGCGTGCGTGCGCGCGTTTCTTTTATCTGAGACCAACTTAACTGGACCGATCATAAAAAAAAATGGGCAGATGTAGAATATCCGTCACGTCTTTGACATCTTCAAATTACTCTTTAAAATGATGTTTCGCTTTGAATTTGGGAGCATTTGTATGGGAGTCAAACGTGGTCAAATCAACGAAATTTGAGGTTTAACTTCCTTTTGACCGTTAAACAAGATTTCTTACCAGCTATAAGAGGGAAAACCCGTGAAACCCGTGATGTTGACACGTGATCTGGTGGGTATTTAAGGCTCTTCTCGTCACATCACAGCTCAACCTTTTTTCAGTCTTGTTTACTGTATTGACGCTTTTTGCCCTTTAAAGATGATTGACATTGGCTAATGAATTTTTAGTCAAGAAGCAATCTTCCAAAAAGTGAAACCACCTAAACGTTGCTGGTTAGAAGCAGTCATCCATCTGGGATAGAATGTATGGATATAGAGTAATGTATTCCATATGGATGATGCTTCTGCATTCGCGAAGCATAGCCGCCATGGCAGTTTTCATAATGGCGGCTAAAATGGGCTTACCGCTTTATATCTTGCATATTTATTGGAATACAGCACTGGCTAAATATATGTTTTTTAGGATGCTGAATCACAATATGTATGCCAAAAAGTGGTTGGACTGGGACTGAGGTGACCACCTGAGCTGTCAGGCTGCTCACTGGACCAGCCGCGAACGAAGAGAGCGAAGCTCGTAATGTTTTCAAATCTCTCTGTGGGTATGTATGTGTGCATGCATGAATGTATATATGTATGTATACATTTTTTTTTTGGGTGGGGTGAGTGGTGGTGATGGTAACGGTGTGTGTGTGTGTGTGTGTGTGTGTGTGTGTGTGTGAGTGTGTGCGTGTGTGTGTGTGTGTGTATGTGCGTACGTGCGTGTATGTGTGGGTGGGGGGTGTATGTGTATGCCTATTTGCATGTGCGTGAGCGATTATTTCGTTTTGTTGTTGAATTTGTTGCTTTTTAATTTTGTTGTTGTTAAGCGCATAGAGCTCCACATTGGTGGAGGAATGCGCTATATAAATGATTCACTATTATTATTATTATTATTATTATGTATGTATGCATGTAAATATGTATGTATGTATGTGTCACGGGAA
>CM065703.1:2430850-2435850 GCA_017654935.2 Phymorhynchus buccinoides | reverse complement strand
TCTCTTAAAGACCCATGCTGACCCACAACGATTAAGTCCCTTGTTTTTTGGGGGGTAGCTGTGACCCACATACTCATGCCCCCAAACTTCAAATTGAGGCTGCTCTTTAAAATCATGTTTCGTTTTCAATTTGGGGGCATTTCTATGGAAGTCAAACCTGGTCAAAGCAAGATTTCTCAGTACCAGCTATAAGAGGGAAAACACGTGAAACACGGGATTTTGACACGTGATCTGGTGGGTCTTTGATTAACGAGATAATAAACATGTGCTAAGATTAAGATTAAGATTAAAATTATAGCCCCGTCGACAACTAAGGCCATGTCAGGGCTGTCACCACGTTAACAGATTTGTTGACTTTGACTTTGACTTTGACTGACCTCATGCATCTTGGTGTCTAACTTGAGCACCAGGGATTCAAACCCCGCTCTCTGTTGGGGGTCTGTGGTGCGTACACGGCGGCGCGCGCCGCTGTCCACTGACTCCCTCTGCCTGATGACCACTGTGACGTCAGAGCGCGTGCCGGCCTGCACTTGCCGGTTGACTGCAAAGGTGAGGAACTTGTCACGATAATATTCATAATACTTAGTATTTATATAGCGCCTCTATTTTAAACAAATTAAACTAATTCATGGTGATCGAATTCACCGATTCACACGCAGACGCACTTACACAGGCCTTGTAATTGTGTATGTATGCAGGACCTACTAAAACATTCTCCGACATTCACTCAACAATCTATCTGGGGAAAAATCCCTGAACAGCTTATTGACTTTTGTATGCAACAGTCTATGACATTCAAACTAGGAGATATTGTATTGGGGCCTATTCCACTAGCATCTACTGTATACGCATGTACGTAATATGTATGTGTGTGTGTGTGTGTGTGTGTGTGTGTGTGTGTGTGTGTGCATATGTGTGTAAGAGCATGCGCATGTATAGGTCTATGTTTGTGAGTGTGTGTGATCGAACAAGAGAGCGAGTGCGAGTGTGTGTGCGCGTGTGTGTGCGTGCTTGTGTGCATATGTGTGTGAGAGCATGGGCATGTGTAGGTCTATGTTTGTGAGGGGCGAACGAGCGAGTGTGTGTGTGTGTGCGTGCTTGTGCGTGCGCGCGCGCGTGTGCGTGCGTGTGTGCGTGCGTGCGTGTGCGTGCGTGTGTGTGCATGTGTGTGCGTGCGCGCGCGTGTGCACGTGGATATTATACGTGTGTATGCGTAGGCCTATACGTGCATGTAAGCACGCGAGCACGTGCATGTGTGTATGTGAGTGTGACAGGTTACCTTGTCCATACATTTGCAGTTCGATGAGATAGTGGTCACTCACATCCTTGGCCTGAGGACACAGAATAGCACAACAACAATTACCACGTATAAAGAGGAGTTCATTCTGTAAGTAAAAAACAAGAACAAAACAAAAGCTAAAACGAAACGAATAAACCTTATTCGAGTTGTAAAACCCAAACTCCATCTTCAATGAGTCAACTTTTGTTGGTGATTAAATTCACCGAAATAACTAAGTTTATTTTCACGATCCTTGCAGATATCAATATATGATAGTAATGTTTTTGATCATGATGATGATGATGATGATGATGACAAAAACGACGACAACGATAATGATCGGATGATGAAGAAGTCGACAACGACAACGATGATGATGATGAGAATGATCATGAGGATTATGGTGATGATGATGATGACGATGATGATGATAATGATAATGATGATGATGATGAGAATGGTGATGATTATTATGGTGATGATGATGATGATGACGATGATGAAGATGTCGACAACGATGATGATGATGATAATGGTGATGATGATGATGATAATGATGACGATGATTATGATGATGAGGATAATGATAACGATGATAATGATAATGATAATGATAACGATGATGATGATGAGAATGGTGATGAGTATTATGGTGATGATGATGATGATGACGATGATGAAGATGTCGACAACGATAACGATGATGATAATGGTGATGAGGATAATGGTGATGATGATGATGACGATGATGATGATGATGATAACGATGATGATGATGATGAGAATGGTGATGAGTATTATGGTGATAATGATGATGATGACGATGGTGAAGATGTCGACAATAATAATGATGATGATAATGGTGATGAGGATTATGGTGATGATGATGATGATGACGATGATTATGATGATGAGGATAATGGTGATGATGGTGATGATGATGATGTTGATGATAACGATGATGATGATGATGAGAATGGTGACGATGATTATGATGAGGATAATGGTGATGATGATGATGGTGATGATGATGATGATGATGATGGTGATGATGATGATGATGATGATGATGATGATGATGATGATGATGATGATGATGATGATAACGACAGCGACGATGACGATACCTACATCTTCTTTGGACAGCTGAAGGTGCTCATCGAAGCGGTAGCACGTGGCACTGCCTGGCATTATTCCCTTCGTTAGTTTCTTCCCCACAACCACGAATCTGGACATCAAACAAACTATGGCTTTAAAGACACACTGACGCACCACGATTAAGTCCATTGTTTTTTTCTGGGTAGCTGTGACCCACATGCACATGCCCCCAATTTCAAATTGAGGCTTCTCTTTAAAATGTTTCGCTTTGAATTTGGGGGCATTTTTATGGGATCCAAACCTGGTCAAAACAAGATTTCTTACCAGCTATAAGAGGGAAAACACGTGATTTTGACACGTGATCTGGTGGATCTTTAAAACCTCCATCGTGAAAGGTAATTCAGTCCCTGTGTTCTGCTTGTGCACACAACTGCTCCAGTAAAACTAGGAACAGACTGTAACAACATATGAGCAGGACCACGAACACGATTTAGCAATCACGAAAACATTCCTTTAAATTTTTTTTATTCATTCAGACGCAGGACATTTTACAGTACCCACCCACCCCCTCTCTCCCATAGTAGGGGCGGATCTGGGGTGGGGTGGGGGTTCCCGGCAGGGTTTTCGGAAAACATCCCCCTGCCCTCATCCACCCCCAATAAATAAATAAAAAGGGAGGACCCCCCTCTCTACCCCAAGGTGTACCTTATAGAAAGGTGAAAAGTAAGAAAATGACTCGAGTTTTGCCTGAATAATCAATACATTGCAAAAGTTGCACTCCAAGAATTGTGCGTTTGTGTGTTTGAAGACACGATAGGCCGTGAAAGGATTTTCTTGAACACCCCCCCCCCCCCACCCGCCTGTACCCCCACCCCCACCCTCCCCATCCCCCCATTGAAACAAAAATGTTGACATGTTGAGGTTGGGGTTGGACGGGAAGTTGTAGTGTGCGTGTACGCTCCCAAAAAACACCCACAAAAAACCCACAAGAAAAAACAACCTTCTTAGTGGCAAATCCGGGTGGAAGAATTTATGGGCTGGCAAATCTCATTATCCCTTAACTCCGAATCTATGCAGCTCCCTGGAACGCCGGTGACCCCCCCCCCCCCCCACACACTTACGAATCATTTGGTCCGCCCCTTCTCCAATACCAAGCTGTCATAGGCCCTGTCAGCTGGATCCTGCTCCAGTCCTCTTCGTCCACGTAGCCCTCGTCTGCGTTGAAGTCCCCGGCGATCAAGATGTCCTGCACTCAAGCATTAGTTTATAATCATCATACTCTAGTAGGCCTTTTAGACCCGAGACAGTGGGATTAGAGTACTTAGTTGGGATGATCCCTGGAGTCTTTTAGCCAGGGTACGACAACAACACAACGACAACAAGAAAAGTTTCGTTATAATTCATTTTCACACAACAGGTTCACAGAACAGATTTTAATTTTGATGTCAGTTCTCCAATTACTTGACTTGTCACATTTAATGAAATGCAATCCTTGATCAGAGGAATTAAAAAGAATAACACAATAAAATGCAAACTATATAAGAGAGAAAACGAAAACGAACAGGAAAACGAAATTGTATGTAACCAGGGAAACATGAGATAAGCAATACAATTATTTTTTCCCACCCAGCCCTGGGGTAAATAGAACATTCAATAACAAAGTTAACTAACGCATGCACAAAAGTGAAAAGGCAAATGGGTTACACAAAAGAGAAGGAAACGCTTGGGGTAATGACAGGTGAGTGGGGGAGGGGGAGGGTATACTGAAGCATGTCACAACACACATCACACATGAGTAATAATAGAGAGAGGGGAGAGAGAGAGAGAGAGAGAGAGAGAGAGAGAGAGAGAGAGAGAGAGAGAGACAGATGGACAGACATTGGGAGAGAGGGGGGTGAGGGAGGGAGGCAGAGACAGAGGGGGACTTCAAGAAAGAAAGAGACAGAGACAGAGAGGGAGAGACGGTACCTCTAAGTTCCAGTGTTTCTTGGTGACGTCATACACTTTATGCAAAGCGCCCACCTCTTTGACCGCATCCTCGGGGTCAATGTGAATGGCAATGACCCCAAAGTCCTTGACCTCTGTGTATTCAACCAATCAAATCAGGCGTTTAATATGGCAATGACCCCAAAGTCCTTGACCTCTGTGTGTTCAACCAATCAAATCATGCGTTTAATATGGCAATGACCCCAAAGTCCTTGACCTCTGTGTATTCAACCAATCAAATCATGCGTTTAATATTTATGGCAATGACCCCAAAGTCCTTGACCTCTGTGTATTCAACCAATCAAATCATGCGTTTAATATGGCAATGACCCCAAAGTCCTTGACCTCTGTGTATTCAACTAATCAAATCAGGCCTTTAATAATTATGGCAATGACCCCAAAGTCCTTGACCTCTGTGTATTCAACCAATCAAATCAGGCCTTTAATAATTATGGCAAAGACCCCAAAGTCCTTGACCTCTATGTATTCAACCAATCAAATCAGGCGTTTAATATGGCAATGACTCCAAAATCCTTGACCTCTGTGTATTCAACCAATCAAATCAGGCGTTTAATATGGCAACGACACCAAAGTCTTTTACCTCAGGGTAGTAACCAATCAAATCGTCAGTTAATTA
>CM065703.1:2375850-2413350 GCA_017654935.2 Phymorhynchus buccinoides | reverse complement strand
GGTGACTTTATTTTGCCTTTCTTTGTAAAATTTTTCAATACTGTATTTAACAAAGGCGTGTATCCAGACATCTGGGCAGAATCCATTATTCTACCATTGCACAAGAAAGGTGATGTCAACAACCCTGGTAACTATAGAGGTATTAGTCTGATTAATGTTTGCAGTAAAGTGTATGGCTCTGTTATAAACCAACGATTGCAGTCATGGGTTGAAGAAAATAATTTGACAGGTGAATGCTAAGCAGGATTCAAAAAAGGCTACTCCACAATAGACCACTTGTTTACATTATTAGCATGTGTGCAGAAACAATTCAGTAGAATCCACAACCCCAAGCTTTATGTTGCTTTTGTTGATTTTCAGAAGTGTTTTGACACTATTAATAGAAATCTTCTGTGGCCTATTCTTTTGAAGAACGGCGTGAAAGGAAAGCTTTTCCGTTGCGTGCGAAGCATGTATGAAAGTGTAAAAGCACGTGTTAGATGTGGGGCTAAACTGACACAGTCTATTGTTTGTTCTTCGGGGGTTAAGCAGGGGGATGCGTGCAGTCCGATTTTATTTTCAATGTTTATTAATGAATTAGCTCTTGATGTAATTAGAAATGGTAGGCATGGAGTTACGTTCCCACTGGATGCTTTTGAGTTGTTTATCCTATTATTAGCCGATGATGTTGTTTTGCTTTCAGAAACAGTTATTGGGTTACAAAATCAACTGAACAGTTTACAAAGATCAGCTGCAGCATTGGATTTAACAGTAAATTTAGACAAAAGTAATATTGTAGTTTTTCGTAGAGGGGGTTATCTTGGGGCAAGGGAAAGATGGGTTTTTGATGGACAAATTATGCCTGTAGTTAATTGTTATAAATACCTAGGTATATGTTTTACTACAAAACTGAGTTTCGCTACTGCATGTCGAGATTTAGCAAGTAAAGCCAAGAAGGCGCTTTTATGTATTTTACAACGATTACGTCTGTTTAACTGTGATTCTCTGCATGTGCTATTAACATTGTTTGATCGACAAGTTCTTCCTATTATGCAGTATGGATGTGAGATATGGGCGTTTGATAAATCAGTTCTGCATTGTGAGAAAGTGCATTTATATGCATTGAAGAAATATTTAGGTGTAAGTCTATGTACTCCAAATGACTTTGTTTACAATGAGTTAAATAGGTATCCGATCACTGTAAATTTAGTTGTTCAATGTATCCGTTACTGGTTTAGAATAACTCAGATGACAAATGAAAGATGACCTAAGAAAGCTTACACAATGCTTAGTGACCTTGATGCCCGAGGAAAAAACACCTGGGTTACACATGTCAGATTATGTCTGTTTAAATTTGGATTTGGCTTTGCATGGGTGGGACAAGGTGTAGGAGACGTTAATGGATTTTTGAAAGTGTTTAAGCAGAGAATGATATATTGTAAATAGCAAGAATGGGGTGAGCACGTGAATGAGAGTGACAGGTTTTCCATCTATAGAACATTTTGTAATCCGTTTAATTCCTTGCCTGAATATTTATGTATTACACTTGATAAACATTTGAAGTATGTTATGACCAAAATACGATTTGGCATTTCGGATCTGGCTGTTCATTACTATAGGTATAGGTACCACAGACATCAAGACTTAGTTTGTAAACTTTGCAATGCTGACGTAGAAAATGAACTACATTTTTTGCTATGCTGTCCATTTTATGATAATCTAAGAAAACAGTTTATTGCTCCAAAATTTTATCGTAATGCAAATGGTTTTCGTCTGTCATTATTAATGTCTTCTGGAAACAGCGAAACTGTTAGAAAACTATGCATTTTTACATACCAAGCTCTAAAGGCAAGACGAATTGCTTTGTCATAGGATAATTCCTTTGCTAAAAATTGCGCATGAAATGACACTATGTTTCTATTACTGTTGTTGTACCCCTTCCAAAGGGGCTTTGGCCTTATGGAATAATATCATTTCATTTAATTTCATTCTCTCTCTCTCTCTCTCTCTCTCTCTCTCTCTCTCTCTCTCTCTCTCTCTCTCTCTCTCGCAACAAAGCTGACGTACACATTGCAGTCAACACACAGTGAAACTAATATGGGGGGGGGGGGGGGGGGGGGGGGGGGGAGGGGAGGGAGTGTGTGTGTGAGAATAGAGTCCAGAAGTAATGTGGCCTAAAGGTTGTGATGTAGCTTGAACAGGTGGGTCTTGAGAGCTGATTTGAAACATTGCAAGGACTGGATATGGCGGATTTCGCGTGGTAAGGAGTTCCAAACTGACGGGGCCGAAAAGGAAAAGGAGTGCTCAGTAGCAGCAGTATGTGGTTGCATGGGCCTTTCAGAAGTGGTAGCAGTAGTATAGTAGCAGAATTAGTGGTTGGGCCTTTCAGAAGAAGTGGTAGCAGAAGAAGTAGAAAATGATACAAAGAAAAAACAACCAATAAACAAAGAGAAAGACAGACAGACCTAGACAAACTTATAGTCCTTTAACCAGTACACTGGGGCAGAGGACAGCTGTCTCACCTGGAGTGTTAACAGACAGTCCGTCCAACAAATCGGATAGTCCACGTGCATTGCCTCCCTCCGCCATGCTTTTTTTTCTTTCCCAGTGTGATATGGCCCACACCACCTTACTTTGTCGTTTCACTCTCCGCGGTAGACAAAATGCCCACAGACACTGTTTGTTGTTTATTTATTTATTTATTTAGGCAAGTTACTATAGTGCTTATGCTGAAACCTCTAAGCGCTTGGCAATTTTACTACAATAATATATATCTTAAAAACCATATGCACAAACACACTATCTCGTACTTTAGGGCTTGGTCTGTTGCTCACTGAAGTTCAGCGTTGATACCACCTTTTAAATAAGTAACATCAAGACCACGTGAAAGAAATCGACACCACTCTGAAGAAAGCTATGAATATTCCAATGAAGAAAGCTATGAATATTCCAACGAAGAAAGCTATGAATATTCCAATGAAGAAAGCTATGAATATTCCAATGAAGAAAGCTATGAATATTCCAATGAGGAAAGCTATGAATATTCCAATGAAGAAAGCTATGAATATTCCAATGAAGAAAGCTATGAATATTCCAATGAAGAAAGCTATGAATATTCCAACGAAGAAAGCTATGAGTATTCCAATGAAGAAATATATGAATATTTCAATGAAGAAAGATATGAATATTCCCATGAAGAAAGCTATGAATATTCCAATGAAAAAAGCTATGAATATTCCAATTGTTTCGCCATAACACTACTTCAGCCCTTAATTTTATGAAGTTCTACTAAAGCTTAAGTGGGAAACTAAACGTTGTTGCTTTCTAAATTAAGTAAACCGGTTTAGTTAATTTAGTAACAACGTTTAGTTTCCCACTTAAACTTAAGTAGAACTTCATAAAATTAATCACTAATCACTAGGTTAAGGCCTGTAGTCTGTCTGAATATTATTTCTCAATAGGTAACAAAGCCTTTCCCTCACAATACCCTGCACCCTTCTGACCATGCCACAATATTTCACTCGTCTTTATGATGTAAAACTTTCAACGTCACACACACTAGAGAGGATGTCGCCGAGCGGCAGATATGTCCCCAGCCTTTTCGTCACTGGATCAAAACCACTAAAGCCCGAGTTCTATTTAATTAATAAACCGATTATGATAAAAGTAGTTCGTTGCTTTACTATTTTTAGATAAGGGATAAGTCACGAGGTTGTCGTTATTATTAGTATATTTTATAAAAGTGGAGTGATTGTGCCTAGTTCCTGTATCGCAATAACAACATTGATTAACTGGATAATAAAAAACGAAAATCAAAAACGAAAATTAACGAAAGGTGCCGCCGTTTCACTATATTAGATTTTATTGAAATCCGTCCAGGTTTCTTTAAAAAAAAATTCAAATATGCAAAGCAAAAACATACTCCTCCCTCCACTTCGTGGGCCAAAAACAAGTAAAAAAGAAAAAGAAAAAGAAGAAGAAGTAAAGCACTGGGTCAGGCTGCATGTACTAATTAAGTGGTACTCCCGCAGGTGTTTCTCAGTGTAGGCACGGCACAGACGTTGAATCCGTTAATGGAGGAGTTGTTCCCCTTCTGCCACCACTAGTCAACACTTCCTAATCATTCTTCTGTAATAGAATCCTTTTTGTTTCTTTGAGACGTACCACGACATTTAAACTAAAGTAGGAAAACCCCCCACTACCATTCCAATACCTTCTGCTACCGTGATAAACACTTCGTCATCATTTTACTGGAAAACGTGCGTTCTTTCCAGGTAGGCCTAAGCTTTTAACTAGTCAACACTTCCTGGTAATTCTTCTGTAATAGAATCCTTTTCTTTTAAATTTTGAGACGTGCCACGACATTTAAACTAAAGTAGAAAAAACACCCTACCATTCCAATAGTACCTTCTGTTACCGTGATAAACGCTTCGTTATAATTTCACAGGAAAACTCGCAGTCATTCCAGGTAGGCCTATGCTTTTAACGCAGCAACCTAACTACGGGAAGTTTGTACTCGTACTGACTAACACATACGACCAACACAGTGACCCATTTTTGTCGCCCTCTTTTTTTCTTCATTTAAAGACCCACCAGATCACGTGTCAAAATCACGGGTTTCACGAGTTTTCCCTCTTATAGCTGGTAAGAAATCTTGTTTTGACCAGGTTTGACTCCCATACAAATGCCCCCAAATTCTAAAAGGACTTAAGGTAACAAGCTACACGGCAAATAGTGCCCAAAACGTGTTTTGGGGTCATCAGGTCAATCTTGAGAATTTGGTAGATCAGCACTCTATAATCATTTATCTTCCATAATCTGATACTGTTTTCCACCCAAAACACATATTTCATGTAAAATAAAGATGTTTTTATACCACCTATCATGCTATTTTGCTTCAATTTTGCCCGTGAAAGCCACAAATGTGAATGTTTGGGCCTTGGTTACAGCTAAATTCTCCCAACTCAACCCGGTCGTGTTGCGTATGAATCTGCTCGTTGGTGTCTCTACTTTCTCATTACCATATTGTGACCTCAAACTAAGCCAATGATAGCTCGCCAAACGCCAAACTCGGAGGTATTAGGACCACGGAAAACGCTACGGAAACTTCCATATAAAGAAACTGACGTCACGTGCCTGCATAATAATGAGCTACGAGAGCTTACTGTTGGCTGAGCTGATCACGTGATCACTTCGGCTCTGCCTCGGCTTAGTAACTCACTCGGCTTCAAATCGTTTCCGGTCAACAGTTTTATTCGATATTATCAACAAAATGCAGCAAGATTTGCAAAATTCCAAGCCAAAAAGGACTCCCTTGGGTAGAGGAAAGCGATCTCGCACACAGCATTGTAGGAGAGCGATCCAAGCGCGTTGGAAATCAAAGCGTGCTGGTGTGGTAAGGGTCAAAGGGGGGTAATTTGTAGGATAGGGGGCAGGGCGAGAATGGGTGCGCGTGCATGTATGAATGACGCGAGAGAGAATGAGAGGCGGGAATGAGGCTTGTGTGACGCTGAGAGGCGGGAGAAGCCGGACCGGGCGGCAAGATGGAGACTAACTAGAAGGCAGAAGAGGTGGCCACGACGAGGAGGCGAGGTGAGGATGTAGGGCGAGGTAGATAGAGAAGCGGGGGTTGGGATGGGAGGGTAGGGGAAGGTAAAGAGTAGGGATTCACTAAAATGGCAAACAACAGGCAGAATCGACGACTACAGACGAACGCGATGTTCAAGTGCACACTGTTTTTGCACGAGGCGATGCTGACAACTCTTGCCATCAAAACCAAAACCTTGCTGGTCAAGACGATGTACCAATGCAGCCTGAACGACCAGACAACCAGTGCACTGCCAGAAGAAAGCTGGAAATAATGCAGGAGTATGTTGATGCAGCTGACGACTCAGACAGTAACAAAGAACGTTGCTTCATTGAGCTGGGGAGTTTGAAATCGCTGTTCTCGCGTGTTGCATGCCCAAGCTGTGATGCAACTACAAGCCTGGATGTTGCTTTTGGAGGGAAGATGGGATACTCAAGAGAAATCAGGATTACTTGTGGGGTAGGTTTATTTATTTCACACTTATTTGATTGCAAGTTCAGTGTGTGTGTGTATGTGTGACTCCTTGTACATGATTGACTCTGTATGTGTATGACTGTGTGTGGGTGTACACATGTGTGCAAATCTGTATGTTTTATATTTTATGATGCTAGGCTAGTTTGTACAATGTGGTTGTGTGTGTGTGTGAGTGTGTGTGTGTGACTCCTTGTACATGATTGACTCTGTTTGTGTATGACTGACTGTGTGTGGGTGTACACATGTGTGCAAATCTGTATGTTTTTATATTTTATGATGCTAGGCTAGTTTGTGCAATGTGGTTGTGTGAGTGTGTGTGTGTGTGACTCCTTGTACATGATTGACTCTGTATGTGTATGACTGACTGTGTGTGGGTGTACACATGTGTGCAAATCTGTATGTTTTATATTTTATGATGCTAGGCTAGTTTGTACAGTGTTGTTGTGTGTGTTGTGTGTGTGTGTGCGAGTGTGTGTGTGTGTGTGCAAAGTGATTTATTGTGATGTGTGAGTATTCATTTAGTTTGATTTTTTCTTTTTCTTTTTGCAGGAATGCACCTTTGCGCAGCAGCAGTACTCCTCTACCCGACAGAATGGAAGCAATGATGTCACCGTTGGATTTGACATAAACACCTCCATTGTGATGTGCTTCAATGAACTGGGACTGGGAGAAGCGGCACTACAAAAATTTTCTGCCATCATGTCCATTCCTGGACTGGCCCACAATACCTATCGGCGTGTGTCTAAGAAGGTTGGTACTGCGCACAAAGAGGTCACCAACAATGTACTCAACGCTGCTGTGCAGGCTGTGTCTGATTCATATGCTCATGGTGGTGAGAATAATGATGAAGACAACAACATTGGTGGTGAGGATAGTGATGAAGACAACAATGATAGGGATGAAGAGCACAGTGATAGTGATGAAGACAACAACACTGATAGGGATGAAGAGAACAGTGATGGTGAGGATTCCAATAATAGTGCCAGCACTGATGACAGTGATGGGAATGATGACAATGGTCAGGGGGAGAGGGTTGTTGATGTGACAGTTTCGTTTGACGGAACTTGGCACAAGCGGTTTTACTTCTAATTATGGTGTGGGAATTGTTATTGATGTGGAAACAGGTCTGGTTTTAGATTTTGAAGTACTTTCTAAATATTGTCAAGCATGTGCCCTGAATGAGAAAAAGATAATGACAGAGATTGAGAGAGAGCAGTGGAGGAGAGATCATGCTTCTCAGTGTGAGAAAAACTATGATGGTTCTTCAAAAGGCATGGAGAAGGAAGCAGCTGTGCGGATGTGGACCCGGTCTGTTAGAAAAAATGGTATGCGTTATATCTGCATGTTATCAGACGGTGACTCGGTAGCATACAAAGCAGTTTGTGCTGCCAACCTGTACCCTGTTGAGAAACTTGAGTGTCTCAATCATTGCGACAAACGCATGGGTACAGCTCTCTGCCAGAAGGCCAAAGATTGTAAACTTGGAGGTCGTCGTCGTGGGGCCCTGACTGCAGATGTTTGCAGCATTTTGCAGTCCTATTACAGGACTGCAATCACACAGAACCTGGGGGATGCTGCTAAAATGAGAGGCAACATTGTACCACTGCTCATCTTTACACAGAACCTGGGGGATGCTGCTAAAATGAGAGGCAACATTGTACCACTGCTCATCTTTACACAGAACCTGGGGGATGCTGCTAAGATGAGAGGCTATTTGGGCAACATTATACCACTGCTCATCGACTGATGATAATCCCCAGCACCAGCACTGTCCACAGGGCCCAGAGTCATGGTGTTTTTTCAACTATGCCACAGCCAGCGATCAGCAGCCGCCAGCCCACAAGGACCACATTAGGACTCCCCTTTCAGCAGATGTTTGCAAAGCCATCAAGCCCATCTATGAAAGGATGTCTGACCTCTTTCTGCTAAACAGAATAAAACACGGGCGCACTCAGAATGCAAACGAGTGTCTCAATGGCCAGATTTGGGTAAGATGCCCTAAAACTGTTCATGTTGGTGCTGCACGAATCAACACTGCAGTTGCATCTGCAGTTTCCCACTTCAACCAGGGTTGTGGTCACCTTTCTCAGGTGATGAAACTACTAGGTGCAACCCCATCATCTAATCTGCAGGGGTACCAGGTCAAGCAGAACTTGAAGAGGTGTGCTCAGGCGGACGTTGACTTGGAGCCAGCCACAAAGCGCAGCCGTAAGGCCCACAAGAAGACTGTGAAGACCTCCACAAGGGATCAGGAAAGACATGAAGGACAAACCTACAACCCAGGAATGCTGTGAAGAGTGTGTGAGACTTATATTTTCTATCAGGATATGGTTTTTGTGATGGAAAAGTACTGTGACACTTTTTTTTCCTAATTTTTTTCTTTTTCTTTCTTTTTCTCAAAACGGCATATTTCGCTGATGCTGTGTTGTTGCAGACCAAATATCTCAAGAATGGAGAATGCTAGAGACTTGAAACTTTGCACATATACTCAGCTTGTTGTGCCAAATATGATGATGTATTGTGTACAGCTCCGGTACTGGGTACAACTGACAGTGGGTTAATAAATTGTTTTATTTCTGGCAGTACTTAATGTTGAAAAATATTTCAGTTTGATCATTCTGTGGATGAAATATTTAAGAATCTAGCAAGATCAAGCCACAGGCTTTAAACCTTTTCACTTGACTTTTAGTTTGAAAAAACTCGCCAAAAACAGGCAGAAAATGACGTCCATTTTGTTGCATCTCTGACTAGCCCACTTTTAGAGCATAATACACGGTTTTGGATTGCCTTTGGAAAAATAATTCATGGGTAGATTAAAAGAATCAGGACCAAAAAACTAGCCCATGTTACTGTGCATGATCAAGAACGATCGATAAAGAAGATTTGTGGTGACAAAGTTTGTCTTGCACTCATAACACGTCGCGTCACGGCCTAGCTCTCAAAGCAGACGATGCTTCTTTCAAGCCAGCACAACACAATACGTCAATCCAACGTTCCAATGATCTAGCCGCCTATAGAGAGCAAAACGGAACAGTGAAATCACTTCAAAAATGAGCGCAGACAAACTTGTGTGCCCAATTTTTAATCAGTCGAGTTTTGTGTCCCGGTCGTTATGAGCGCAAGACTCAAGTTTTGCTGAAAGTTGAATCAACTTGTGGCCGACTTTCTGCTAACATACATACATAGGAATACATAGGATGATGTCCGACTGCAGGCCAGCCTAGGCCTCTTCTGTCAGCTCCGAGGTAGTGGTCACTTTGATAGTTTGATCGTGGTCGGCATTGTATCTGAAGGGTTCGTCCCTCCACAGTTTATCCAGGCGTGCTTCAAAAGATTGAACTGATGGCGCATTCACTACATTGGCTGGCAGATTATTCCACACATCTACACTACGGCAAACAAAAGAGTTCTTTCTTAGGTTTAAATTTATCCGGTGTTTTGCCACTTTGTATTGATGACCACGAGTGTATTGCTCTGAATTATGCAGTGGTATAAACTTAGACACCTGGCTGTCGTATTTTCCAGTGAGAATTTTATACATTTCAATCATGTCTCCTCTTGCTCTTCTATATTTTAGTGTTGGTAGCCCTAGTTTCCTCAGTCTTTCTTCATAATTTAGGTCTTTCAATCCTGGTACTAGTCTTGTCGCTCTTCTCTGAACATTCTCTAACACAATTTGTTGTCTCTTATATAGTGGTGACCAAACTTGATTTGCATATTCTACATGGGGTCTAACCAGTGACTTGTATAGTAGTAGAAACGTACGTTCGTTCATAAACTGGTATGTTCTTCTGATAATTCCCATGATAGCGTTAGCCTTATTGACCTTATTATTTATATGTTCGTCAAATTTGAGTTTCTCGTCTATAAACACTCCAATATCTTTTTCCATCTCGGATTGCTTGAGAGCTACCTTGTCTGGCCCCATTGTGTATTCATGTTTTTCTTTGTTAGCACTGCCAATCCGCATTGAAGCACACTTGTCTGGATGAAACTTGAGTAGTGAGTGACTGGTCCAATCGTGCATATTGTCAATGTCCGCTTGTAGTTTGTCGCAGTCATTGTCTGTGAGGATCTCCCTAAAAAGTTTTGTATCATCTGCAAAAAGGTAAATTTCAGAATTGCTAGCAACCTCCGGAAGTAAGTTTATGTATATGACAAATAAAATAGGACCTAGGACTGAACCCTGGGGTATACCACTAAGGACCTCATGCCACAGCGATTCACAACCATTGACCACTACCCTTTGCCTACGATTTTTTAGAAAATTTGTGATCCATTCTAAGACAGGGCCACCTATACCATAGTACTTGAGGACTTGGGTTAGCCTTCTATGTGGGACCTTATCAAACGCCTTCATAAAATCACAATACACCACATCGACGCTACCACCTCTGTCCAAAATGTCCGTCCAGATATCCATCACCCTAATGAGCTGTAACACTGTTGAACGGCCAGAAATAAAGCCAAACTGCTTGTCACTAAGGTAATTATTACTTTTCATGTAATTAACCAAAGAATCCCTTATAAGTGTCTCCATCAGTTTACAAACGGTACTTGTAAGGCTTACGGGTCTGTAGTTTCCTGCCACTACCCTGCTACCCTTCTTATGTATTGCTGTTATGTTTGCTTCCTTCCAGAATGCTGGCAATGTACCTGTGTTCATAGATGACTGGAAAATTTTACTTAATGGTTTACTTATTACATCTCGAGTTTCATAAAGCACTCTAGGGTGCATGCCATCTGGACCTGGTGACTTTGCAATATTAATCTTATCTAACAGTTTCTTAACTGCTGATTCACTCAAATCATATGTTAAATCCAACTCTGGTATTTTAGGGTTGGGTAGTTCCCAATCGCCCTCTGGTTCACGAGTGAATACAGAGGAGAAAAACTCTGCAAGTACGTTTGCCTTCTCTCTGCCATCGGCAGTCAAATCACTGCCCCCAGTCGTACCTGTCCTTGACAAATTTGGGATACCTGGTTTAGTTTTAGTTTTACTACTAACATACTGCCAAAACTTATCGTGAATTTGGGTACACAAATATGTGATGTTACTACTTTTTGCCATGTTGACTATGTCAACGGAAACAGGAAACCGTTTTGAATTGTGGTGTCACACACTTCCATGCTTGGTTATGAGCGCAAGACTATCAAATTTTTCGCAGAAATCTTATCAATCCTCAGCAGCAGAATAAAATTGTTTATACCAAGTTTTGAATATTTTGCTCAGAGCCATCAATAGCCTGTTACCTAACATAAAACTTGATATAACAACCTTGAAACACTCAAACAATCTGATACCAATCTCTGTCTTCACTGTGCGTGTATGTGGTGTCCCAGTTATGAGTGGAAGATAAATCATTCAAACATATTGTCCTGTAAATCAGTATTAGTTGGAAGCTAAGCCAACACATGCATTACAAATATAAATTTCAATAATGATAATGAATAAAAGCAATATGATAACAATCTCTGTCTCAAATGTATTGTTCAAATGTGGTGTCCCAGTTATGAGCAATGTGGTGTCCCAGTTATGAGCGGAAGATAAATAACTGAAACACATTGTCCTGTAATATTTGGAACCTAAAGCCAACACATGCACTTCAAATATGAATTTCAATAATGATACTGAAAAAAGCAATATCATACTAATCTCTGTCTTCAATGTGTGTTTGCTTGAATCTGGTGTCCCAGTTATAAGCAATGTGGTGTCCCAGTTATGAGCAGAAGATAAATCAATTAAATCATTGAAACACATTGTCCTGTAAATCAGATATTAGTTGGAAGTTAAGCCAACATGTGCATTTCAAATATAAATTTCAATAATGACACTGAATAAAAGCAATATGACACCAATCTGTCTTCACAGTGTGTTTGTTCGAATCTGGTGTCCCAGTGGCGTTATGAGCAGAAGATAAATCATTGAAACACATTGTCCCGTAAATCAGCTATAAGTTGGAAGCTAAGCCAACACATGCATTTCAAATATAAATTTGAACAATGATAACTCAGATACTGAATAAAGGCAATCTGATACCAATTTGGTGTTTGTTTGTATGTGGCGTCCCAGTTATGAGCGGAAGATAAATCATTGAAACTCATAATCCTGTAAAGTAGCTAGCACTAAAAAACAAAACTAACACACAAATTTCTTTATATTTTAGCAAATTTTATTCTGCAAAGTCAGTTTTTTTTTACTACAGTCATTTCACATGCATGAAATGAAAAGTAGTTACTTGAATCTTCTGCTCATAACGGTGTCCCAATTTTCATATGTTCAGATATTTAAGTTAACAAATTCTTCATAATAATGTTTGTCAATTTGGGATGTTTTTCATATCCTTAACATGCAAAACATTCATTTTGATCTGTGCACTTCAAAACTTGGCCATATTATGCATCATTAGGACACCAAGTTATGAGCAGAAGTTTTGTGACATCTGAATTTCAATTCGTCATAAAAGTAAAACCACAAAAGTTCTTGCTCCTAAAATCACTGAAAACAACAGAAGAGAAGCCAGTCTTCAAACCAACATAAATTTAACCATGTATTTTGATTTTTAAATTTCAGTCTTACTGTCACACTATTTGTACCAGTATCAGAGCTGTACACATTAGTTTACTGGTAGAGTAAAAAATATCTTTGTGAGATCATGTTCCATTTTATATAGCAAACATTTGGGGGTTTTGCACGTGTGGAAAATTATTAGCCCAAACTTTTTTTTTTTATCTGCACAAATTCAAAGTCTATACATCATCACAAAGAGCAAGGTATTTGCAACTCAGAAAAGCAAACAGAATTTGTCTATCACTTTTAGTATGGCTGTGTTTAAATTTTGAAAGTTTTATACGTTTTGGTCAAAAAATGCCTAAAAAATGGCCATCAAAGTCAATATACGCAACAAAAAAATCTTTTTGGCTTGTGGGCTGCTGTTTCTGGTTGGATTTTACTTAATTTAAGTAAGTAGGAGTGGGGGGGGGGGGGGGGGGGGGGGGGGGTGAGAGTAGGTGAGAGTACCTACTTATTTTCACTCTTCTCAAAAACTGTAGGCCCCTAGTGATTTTTTGTTGTTGAAAGTATTGGGAATAGGCCTAGCATCATTATAACCGAAACTGCCAAAATAGTAAATATGAAGATGGCCTACTGCACCTAGGCCTACCTCTTAATACACACACACACGCGCGCGCGCGCGCGCACACACACACACACACACACACACACACACACGCAAGCACACGCAAGCACACGCACACACGCACGCACGCACGCACACACACACACACGTACTGACACGCATGCACTTTTTTCGACCCTTCCTCCCTTTTTCTATCAGAAGAATTCTTTTCTCATGCACATGTTTTCCATAGTACATAATTATATCCACAGCCACACAAACATCACATTTTGGTTAAAACCACGGAAGTAAAAAATAAAGTCCAAACTCTTAAGCCGTGCACACACATAAGCGGATATTCCATGCGGAAACCCGTGCGCAATCCATAAATACGTGAAACAAAGAAGAGAAAAAGATTTGCGCACATGTCCGAATTTCCCCTATATGCGTAAACTTGTATCCTTCTTTCTTCCACTTATTTAGGGGTTTTCGCATGGAGCTTACGCGTCTAATGTGAACCCAGCCTTACAGATATTAGCTGCGTACAATGAGAGACTTAGTGCGATTTTTCTCACGCCAGAGGGCATGACGCTCGTGTGGGGCTAATCCTCTCTATATCATTAGTTGGGGATAAAGAAAGAGAGAGAGACAGTGAGTGGTCCTACCATCACTCTCTCTCTCACTACGCCCAAGTAAGAAAATCGCGTGATAAGCCCCTAGTGCATTGACTGCCCTCTGGCGTGAAAAATATCGCCATAGGTTGACCATTGGTTTGACTTTTAGGTTGAACAAACGTGTAATTTGTTACACCCGAAATAAACAGGCTGACTAGAAGACACTGCTCCCTCAGTCAAACAGCCAATAGAATCCATAGGGATAATTCCTTTTGAGAAGTTCGTACACTTCTACTTCCAGTCCACTAAACCTATCATTCACGACCCATCAGTCCTCCACAGTTCAATAATTTACATTCAGCACACATTTGTCACTGACATGTCACTTTGCCCCAGCCTGTCTTGACATGTGTCGTTAGTGACGAGCGAAGTCAGTGGTTTATTATAACAGATTGATTTCATAAGAACTCTGTATTTTTTAACCGTCCAAATCAAGTGTGTGTGTGTGTGTGCGTGTGCGTGCGTGCGTGCGTGCGTGCGTGCGTGTGTGTTATTTAACGTCTAGCCACAACTTGTGATATTAGACGGGGGTGATAACATTGATAAAGTGAGAATACAGTCATAATGTGCACATGTGTGTGTACTTTGAGGATGCGTGTGTATGTGTGCATGCATGTCTAAGTATGTATATATGTACGCGCATTATAAATAGGTAAAAGTTATCAGATAAGCCACCATTATTTTTAATAATAAAAAGAACAGGGAACTAAATAAATAAACAACAAGCAAACAACAAAAGCAAAATAGCAGCAACAATCTCAACCCACCTATAGAAAGGATATTAATTACAACAAGTACTTCCCTATTGTGTGTGTGTGTGTGTGTGTGTGTGTGTGTGTGTGTGTGTGTGTGTGTGTGTGTGTGTGTGTGTGTGTGTTCGAATGTGTTAGCCGAATATATAAAAAACATCAACAACAACAAAGCCTTACAAACACCACAAACAAAATGGACAATCCTATCCACGTACTCACAGGGACAGAGAGAGAGAGAGAGAGAGAGAGAGAGAGAGAGAGAGAGAGAGAGTGAGAGAGAGAGAGGAGAGATGAGAGAGAGAGAGAGAGAGAGAGAGAGAGAGAGAGAGAGAGAGAGAGACAGAGAGAGAGAGAGACACAGAGAGAGAGTGAGAGAGAGAGAGAGAGAGCGAGCGAGAGCGAGAGATAGAGAGCGAGAGAGAGAGAGAGAGAGAGAGAGAGAGAGAGAGAGAGAGAGAGAGAGAGAGAGAGAGAGAGAGAGAGAGAGAGAGAGAGAGAGAGAGAGAGAGAGAGAGTACTAGAATAAGAAAATTTGCATTCAGCGGGTGGGGGGGGGGGGGGGGGGGGTATTTTTGAAAGTTACAGGTCAATGCTAACAGCATATATTTAGAAGTCTCTGGCTATTTTTCAAGCAAAAGTGTTTTTGCTTTTTTCACATATTTTTTTTGACATGTTTTCTGCTTTAAATACTGACCAAAAAATCCATATGTGTATATTGAATTTTGGCCCGTACTTCAAGAAAATAAATTAGGATTGCATGAAACGATATGAAAATTCCTAGCATCCTACTACAGAAGCGATTCTTCCAATTTCAATTGTGATCACTTCAGTAGTTCAGATTTATATTTTGTAGGGATGGAAACGGACATAAAGACAAACAAATGGAAAGTGTTTGTTCCGATTCCAAAGTCCTCAACATTGTTACAGATGTAGGGACTAAAAAAAAGTAAGAAAGAAAGATCTTTTGCGTTATTATTTTCTTAAAGACCCACCAGGTCCGTGAGTGAAAATCACGGGTTTCACGTGTTTCCCTCTCTCGCTGGTAAGAAATCTTATTTTGACCAAGTGTGGCTCCCATACAAATTTCCTCATGCACGAAAACGAGACATCACTTTAAAGAGCAGCCTCGATCGTATATTGCGTGTGGATCTCAATGATCTGGTGTGTACTATTAATAACTAAAAGTGTTATTAATTGTTCGATGCTATGCGGAGTGTTGTGCGAATTAAAAACATAACAAATAAAACATAACAAAAAAAAAAGATGTTAAAGAAGATCTGCATACAAGGATTAAAGGGTGCCTGTTGTTGTTGTTTAAAAGCGCATATATTTTATTATAACAACACAAACTTTTGTATTCTTATGTTTATTATAATTAAAGTGTGTTTAGCATTAAAATAAATCTTAATTAGTGCGACGATTTTTTAGTAGTGCGGTGTGTACAAAAAAACAAGTATTATATTTACGTGGGTTCGGTGGATCTCCAATGACCTGGTGTGTACAAAAAACTTAGTATTGTATTTAAGTGGGTTCGGTGGATCTCCAATGACCTGGTGTGTACAAAAAACTTAGTATTGTATTTAAGTGGGTTCGGTGGATCTCCAATGACCTGGTGTGTACGAAAAACTTAGTATTGTATTTAAGTGGGTTCGGTGGATCTCCAATGACCTGGTGTGTACAAAAAACTTAGTATTGTATTTAAGTGGGTTCGGTGGATCTCCAATGACCTGGTGCGTACGAAAACTCTGGTGTTACAAAGATGCGTTTGGTGTTGGTGGAGTCTAACGATTTTTTATTAACTACTACTGTATTTATTCGGTGTAAATCCGATCTAAGTGACACATTATTATGGTAGAATGTTTTATTATCAAATAGGGCTTCTTTGTAGTTATTATGTATTATTTGTTTTTTAACAACAGAATAACTAATTCCTTTTGCTTTTTTAACATCTTTATTAACTCCTTTTTCATTTGTTCTTTTTTGTGTTAGGATGGAGTACATCTTCGCTCTTAAACCTACGTACTCGCTAATAATCGTACCGTTTAATTCATCTTTCATTTTCCCGATTACCTTTTTATTTTGGGTGGAGTGTAGTGGAGAGTCTTTGGGGTAGTCAGATGTGTCGTACCACGAATCTGCTCCTTTTGCTACATCGGTTTTAAGGTCCTCATAAAAATCATTTGTGGGTATATTTAAAACAAAAGAGTCGGTGTCGGTGTACAAAAGAGTAGCATCCGGGTAGTGCGGTTTAATGTAGTCATACAAAAATTCTAACATGTGCAGTTTAGAGAGTTCAAGTACAGTAAATCCAATAAAGATTGGTTTATTTAACAACACTTTTAACTTCTTCATCATTATACCGTAAAGTTCGTCATTAAATCTTTTAAAACTTTGGTAGTTGGGTTTAGAGGTTAGTTTTAGGGCTTTCTTTTTTGTTATAACTAATTTAACCTCCTTTCGCTTGTGTGGGTTCTCCATCGTTTTACCGAAGCAACTATTATTCATTAGTTTAAAGAAGTTTTTTTCAGCATCATCTGTTGCTTTGGTTCTAAGATTTGTATTCTTCATAATGTACGGTTCCATAAATTTACTTTGGTCAAACAAGATGGCTCTATGTACAGCGGTTAGTTTTAATCCGTGGGTTATATAAAATTGTAACAATCTGTAGTGGCAAATGTATTTTTTTTTGTTATTTAGATTTGGCACAAGTTTTGGTAGAGCAGATCCGATTGCTTTTGTTTCTGCGGCTAATGGGAAGTCGTTATGCTGGTCATGCAGCTCCGTGGGGTAAACTAAGTCAACTTCTAAAATATAACCCCTTGGTTGGTTGGGGGTTTGTTTAAGTAACCACTCTATAAAACCGTTAATGTTGGATAGATTCATAACTTCAATTTTAAAGTTGTTTAGTGGGAGCGTTTGGCACATAGAGTGTCCATAAAGATTGTTAGCATCTAAGTACATAATGTAGTTGGATGGTTTTGTGGGATCGTAGTCGTTGAGGTATTTGTTGTTGGCTTTACAGTAAGGGTGGCACGCCAAACTAATTCCGCCACGCAGTCCACGTTCTAACATTTGTGTTATTGCATCGTTGGAGAGTAAATCTATTTTAATGTTGGTGGATCTAAGGAATGCATCCCAACTCATTCCTGGAGCGGTTATATAATTCACAGGATCTAATTCATAGTGACGCATGCAGGTTTTTCTGTAGTTCTCAAAAACATCAGTAAGTAAACAAACGTCGGCTCTTAAGTATGCGTCATGGTAATCACCCATGTTTTTACATTTTAACTCGGTCCACGCTGCTTGTGCGTCTTCATATTGTTTGTCGCTTATATCCGATCCAGTTAATTTAGAAAAGAATGCACCTTTAGCAGGGAGCCAAAGTTCATCAAATCGATCCCAAGAATCCATGTACTCGTAGGGATAGATTCCTTTTTTTATTAGTTCGGGTTCAAAGTATTTACTTGTAAATGGGAATGTGGTTAACGCTTTAGTTAATCCGTCGAGCGACATTCCTAAGTGTTGTAGCGAATCAAAAAACGATAGTTGACCGAGTGTAAATGTCATGTACTTTTCAGAGGATTGGGCGATGCACGAACTCGACTTAAATCCTAACTTTTCAAAGTGGGCTCTAAGAATTAAGTGGGAATCGTATCCACGTAGATTGTGGAAGAATATGGGTAGTTTCCAATTCTTTGGATCGATCTTTAACAGGAGGTTGCATTTGTTATGTGCAGCACCTCTAAATTTACCTGTTATGTGATCATGGTCTCTTACTTTGTGGTTTTTGGGTTTACTTGGGTCTTCAAACTCGTCAAAATCATCTTTACAAATCCAACACTTAGTAGCGGCGTCGTAATTAAGTTGATCTTGGGGTTGCATAGTTAATTCGTTTAAATTAAGATTGTTGGAGCAGTGATTTCGCAGATCCATCATTTCCTTTAGGAAGTAAGATTCGGCGTTGGGTCCTCTGTACATTTTAGGTGTGGAGTGTTTACCGTCAGATCTAACAATAATATATGCATAAGAGCAGATTTGGTGGTTGTTTAATAAAACAGTTTTAGGGAGTGTTTCTAGGGTTGGTCCTTCGTAGGGTACAAGTAAAGACTCGAAGTCTGCATAAACAACATAGGGTGCGGTTAACAACTTTTTATAATTTGTAAAGAATACTTTACTTCCTTCTTTTGGAGTAATTCTTTCAATTATACTGCTAACGGGGCTTTCACAATTTGTTTGGTGTTTATTTGCTGCAGATGCACTTGGTATTCTAAGTAAACATCTTCTACATAAATCTTGTTTTCCTTTGTTATCACTCGTGTGGGTTAATAATCTACTCATTGTACGGATTAAAGTATAATGGTGTTTATCTTCATCATTTGTTATTAAAAGAAGATCGATGTGGTTTTGGTGTGGATCCATTATTCTTGGTGCATTTTTGGAGGTGCGAATGGGTTTAATTTTATTTTTTTCCCAAGTATAAACATTAACGGTTAGTGGTTTGTTTTGTTCTTCGAATTGATTGATTTGATCAAAAGTTACTGGGAATTTAATATTTGTAAAGTTCAATTCATTAACATATGGTTTATAATTTGTTATTCTTTCTGGGTGGATGTTAACAGTGTGCAGCTTTGCTAGAATACACCACATAAAACATTTGTCATCTGTGTTTTTTATATTAATTATGGCTCGTTTGGTTGCTAAGACAGGAGGTAGTGGTATAAAGGAGTTTCCGACGATTGGTTCATATTTACTTTCTACTAATTCTATTTCAATCACTTCACCTTCGCCCCATCCGGATCCTCGTTGTTTTGCTTCTTCAGAGGCTTTAACGAACAGGTCAAACATATTATCTTCCCATTCACTTGTAAAATCATCGTGTGTTAGTACAGTTTGTTTTGTAGAGACCCAAATTAACATGGGTTCATCACCACCTTCAGAAGTAAACTCTATTCTTACTGCTAATAAAACTTTAACTGGTGGAGTAATCAATATTCTTTTTTTTATTTGTGTAATAGCAAATTTAACACTTTTAATTACATCAAATGTATCAATAATTCTCATATTAGTTTCCTTAAAACTTTGGTCTAATTCACTATCATCTCCAAAATCAATTTCATCTTCTTCAAATAAATCACGTAATTGTCTATTCAAGCGTTTTTTGTGGGGGGTTTTGTCTTCCATTTTTAAAGGACAAATAAATACATAATTCAAAATAATTATTTAATAACGAATGCAAAACCTACTATAATGTACAGGATTCATCAAATAATCATCATTTAACGAGTACTAAAACCTCACTATACTAACGAATTCTCTTAACTTTTAATACATTTTAAATGGATGTTTTTATGCGTGGAGCAGGATCGTCTTCTTTTTTTTTAACTTACTTAATTTAACGTTTTTAATATTTTGTTTTCAAATCTACACAAGTTCTTTCAACAAACCGATAGAATCATTAAAATATCAACATTTTTTAACTTACTAAATCTTCATAAAATCGGGGTGCTTTTTGGGCGAATCCAAGTACTTAGATTTTTGATGATGTCATCGGTGGATTGAGCGTGTTTTTGGTTCTAAAAATAGTTGGGGTTTTTTTTTGGGGATGACGTCATCGGTGGATTGAGCGTGTCTCAACATGTTTTTGGTTCTAAAAATAGTTGGGTTTTTTTTATGACGTCATCGGTGGATTGAGCGTGTCTCAACATGTTTTTGGTTCTAAAAATAGTTGGGTTTTTTTTGGATGACGTCATCAAATCTACACAAGTTCTTTTCAACAAACCGATAGAATCATTAAAATATCAACATTTTTTAACTTACTAAATCTTCATAAAATCGGGCGCTTTTTGGGCGAATTCAAGTACTTGATTAAACCGAAACCGAAACCGAAACCGAAACTGTCCTGGAACCCGCATTTAGACGTTCTCTGAGGGTCTACAATAAAGAATAAACACACAGAGAGACTTAGGGCCTATACTGGTTCTTGCCATGAACGAACACACACTTGAGGACACAACACACACACACACACACACACACACACACACACACACACACACACACACACACACTCTCACACACACACACACACACACACACACACACTTACGGCGGAACGCTCAGAATTATTTTTAAAGTCTAGTAATTTTTTTGGTCAAGCTCTGTGCCTAAGCATCCGGAATACACTGTAGAACAGAACCACAACAATGGACACCAAAATCCTGGGGCGACTTTCTCCAGATAACGGTCCCGCGCGAATAACGCTTACGCCAAACGGGGCCTAAAAAACACCGAAAACGCTTGCTAAGGTCAGATAACTCTTTAAGCTTACTCTTCATTTTTGGGAGAAAGAAAAGGGTTGCTATCATAAGGGAGATAAATCATACCTCTCTGTCAGTTTGTACACAGTTTTCGATTTCACCCACGACTATCTGTGTGCAGAAAATTAAATGTGCACTATATTATGCCATCTAACATGATGAAAATTAAGAAAGAGCACTCCAAAATACTTGCGTTTGGTTCATTTGCTAAAATCATCCTGTATTTTTTCACGATAGACTAAAGAATATTTGCTGTGGCAAGCTTGTTGTTTTGGTCTTCCATTTGTAAAGTTCAAGTCTCGTCACGCGGGATATAAAAAAAAAAGCCTGAAGTATTAATATTTCCCACGATCCTTCAAATAGTTTGTGGCTTGCTACCTCGATCACAGCCACAAAACATTTTTGGCAAACATCGGCGAAAGAGGTGTTTCTTAGTACCGTTTTTGCCGATTTGCGCTCACGCTACGTAACGTTAGCCCTTGTGAAACGGCCCCCAAGTATGACGGCAAAAACGTAATGGTTTCTGATTGGTCCAGCTATTCACCAGATCAAAATCTGATACAAAAGTATGCGGGCTCTTCTACTTAATTACAAAATGCAGACTGGAGTAAGAAATATTAAAAAACCCACCATAGAGAAGCACAATAACATTCAGTATACCGGGCCAAAGCATGAATTTTAGGGAAGCCCACTTACATGCCTTGAAGCCCGTATGTAGAGTAACGGGGAGATCACAATGTATTGAAATAATGGTCAAAATAAAGAAGAGGGATTGCCTGTGACTTTCCATGTTGTAAACATCTTTTTGAAAACATTCTTAATACCAAAATACGAAGTAGGAACATTCTCATTTTCAGTGAAATATACTGTAAATCTGCGGTGACCCCCCTTTACCGACGAGCGCGCGCACGTGTGTGTGTGTGTGTGTGTGTGTGTGTGTGTGTGTGTGTGTGTGCGCGCGTGTGTGTGCGTGCGTGCGTGCGTGTGCGTGCGTGTGCGTGGATGAGAGAGAGAGAGAGAGAGAGAGAGAGGGGGGGGATTCTTCTCATCTTCCGACGACAAGGACTGTAAGCGCTGTACAAATATAATCCACCCAACAAATACTACACATGGGGCAAAATGTCGGCCTATACTACACAGGCGTAGGCCTACCTAATCCTAATAGGTGTTGATCGGTGCAGTATGTGCGCATGTATATACGTCAGTTAGTCGTTTCCGACTATGACTGCCAGATAGCAGATATGACAGCTGCTATTCTGGATTGCTGGGCTAGAATTTGTTGGTAATGCCTTGCCCAGGACACATCCCTACACTTTCTACTAAACGGGTTCAATAAGGACGGCCGACTATTAATTGGGGATGGTTTCCAAAGGCCAACCAATCTCTTTGGCTGCAGCACTATGGCCAGCGCAAATGTCCCCTAGTTAGAGAGAGTCATAATTGTCTTTTACAAAAAGACTCACCTGTGTCACGACATTCTATTACTGTAGAAAAGTATGTATTGTACTGCTCTCAATTCACTAGTATTGGCCTGAAAGTCCACACACATAAACGTGTACATGATAAAGTTCGATGGTGGGTTGGGGGAGGGGAGGGGGAGGTAGATGGCATGGGGTACTCACTACTCAGCCTATCGCGTGGTGTTTACGTTTGCCCGCGGGCAAGCTTCCGGTAAAGAGATCTTTATATGTAGTGTTTGCTTACGAAATTTACATAAATCAAAAGAAGCGACGTCGGCGAACCTGAATGTAAATATTAATGCCTCGTATATTTGAACAAGTGTGTGTGTGTGTGTGTGTGTGTGTGTGTGTGCGTGCGTGCGTGCGTGCGTGTGTGTGTGTGTGTGTGTGTGTGTGTGTGTGTGTGTGTGTGTGTGTGTGTGTGTGTGTGTGTGTGTGTGTCTGCCTCCTTCCACCTCTTCCTGCCTGCCTGACGACCATAACGACTCCACTCCTGTGCCACCCCTCAACTCTCCTTCGTCTCCTGCTTCATCTGCCACAACCTCTCCTTCATCAGCCTTCCAGCACTGTGACTCTGTATCTGTTCTATCCTCCACCCCTTCATCCCCGTGTTGTGTTCCTGAACCATGTGTTGACAACTGCGTGACCAACGACTGTGACTGACTGTGATGTGTCTTCTAACCAGCCCTTTGCTTCTCTACTGCTGCCTTCAACGCCCAGATCTCCGTCTCCACCTCCCCCTACAGCACCCAACCACCAGTGTGACGTGTCATCTGTGTCACTGAACTCTATTCCATCTTCTGATAGTTTTAGTGTATGTGTATTTAATGCCCAGTCTGTCTGCCCTGAGAACAAAGCGGACTATATTGCGGACTATGTTTTTGAGCATGACTTTGATTTAGTATTTATAACCGAAACGTGGCTCAAAAGTAATGGACATGAACCTAAACTAAAGCAGCTAACTCCTCCTGGCTACAAAATTAAATCCTTCCCCCGTTCTTCTTTAGGTGGGGGCCTCGCTGTACTGTATAGGGACGTGTTAGACAAATCCCTTTCCTTCAACACAACCCACCCCTTCCCCCATCTGTCTTTCGAGGCTGTAGAAGTTGTTCTTAGCATGTCTGGTCAATCTGTTGTCTTCTCCTGTATCTATCGCCCTCCCTCTAGCAGAACTAACAATCTCACCGATTCAATGTTTCATCCCGAATTTGAAGCCCTCCTTGACTCCTATTCTCTGAACCGCAGTCCTCTTATTGTGCTAGGTGATTTTAATTTTCACTTCGACAACCAACAGTCCTCTCACACAAAGCGTCTCTGCCTCTCACTTGCTAACCACTCCCTCTCTCAGCTTGTAACTGAGCCTACACACAACAAGGGCCACATCATAGACTGGCTAATCGCGCGTGATTCCGACCAACTTGTTTCATCAGTGTCAGTGTCTAAGATCCTTTCCTCTGACCATTTTGCCGTCCTCGCCAGTCTTAATCTTTCCACAAGAAATTCAGTTGATCAAAGATCAACAGGAAGCGAAACAGGTTGACATGTAGAAGAGTCGTTTGTTTGGCTTAGCACAATACTCTGAAATGAATCAATATGAAGTAGAACAGCAAGGTTATATAAAAGCAATGTTCTGTTTTGGAGTTATGCATGAAATGTAAGAATGTGGCTGCTCATGTATTTGTGTCTAATTTATACTTTTTTTTAAGTCTTGTTGATACTTTTGCATTGAACAAGCCCATACATAAAGATATTATGCTTATTTGAAGGTGAGAGACTTTGTGTTGTTGGCATGTTGCAAGGGGGAGCATCCATTTTAGCGACAGCAAGGCATTTTGGAGTGACTAAACAGACTGCCTGGCTGTGGCATTGTTGATACGTGATAACAAGAACGACCTCTGACCTTCAACACAGTGGGTGCTCGAGTAATGACTCTTCAACAGGATCGGTTTATTACTGTAATACACTTGCTGAACCGCTTCCAGCCCAGCACAGTCATTACTTACACTATTGCTGGACTCGGGAGAATTAGGTCTAAAAAGTTGTTGCATTTGAAATGGCTAATTGATGAAACTTTTCTGTATGTAATGTATGAATTTGTGAACTTCAGAAACAAGGTAACGTAACAAAATATTCTGTGTTACTTGATAAAAAAACACACCAAACAAATAACTTTTTAGTCGTACAGAGTTGTGTGGAGTGGGAAGTTTGGCTGGTGCGGCTGTTATGTTTTTCTATATTATTTGATTTATTTGTCCTGCACAGCTCACTATCTGATGGTGATCGTTGGTTTATAGGATTTATTTCTTAAATATATATATATATAGAACAGAAGAAGAATGAAAACTAACAAGAAAGAATGTAGACTATTCCAAATGTTTTGTTTTTTGGCCTTGAACGTAGGACAGACAGTATATATATAAGTGTGTGTGTGTGTGCGAGAATCAGAAAGACAGAGAGAGAGAGAGAGAGAGAGAGAGAGAGAGAGAGAGAGAGAGAGAGAGAAAGTCTGTATGATTGTAGAAAAGAATTACATACTGTCAACTTTCAGACATACATTGTGTAACACTCAAACAGTATTAGTAGTTAATATTTTATATACAAGTCTAGTTGACAAGAAAGAAAGAATAAAAAGTAGTAGTAATTTGGCAAAATGTAGTAGTAATTTGGTAGAATAAAAAGTGGTGGTAACTGGTGTTTTACGTCCTCTCGACCATAGAATAAAAAGTGGTGGTAACTGGTGTTTTACGTCCTCTCGACTAGAATAAAAAGTGAATTTCAAAGTGTAATACATAACAGGAATGTTTAAAGAAATCAAGGTTTATAATATATTTTCTAACAGGAAAAGCAGTTAACAGAGTTATGACATTCACAAGATCCTAGAAAATGGAGAACTAAAGAAGCAAACTGAAGTAAGTAACATTGTTGTTTATTATAAAATGGAAAAATTGTAAAATAAACTGGAATGGTTACACATGTTTAAAGTTTATTAATTATGAGTAACATTGTAAAGCAGTGCACCATTATACTACAAATGTGTATGAAGATCATAACACTCTTTAGGGAAAGAAACACGGCATCCTTCAATGCAAAGGTTTGGTATGAAAAAGAAATTAAGTGAATTTGTAAGACAGTGCTCCAGTATAGTTAATGTTATAACATTCTTTACTGGAAAAAACAACAGAGATTTAGCATGAAAAAACAAACACTGGTTGAGACTGCATAAATGTTGAAACAAAATTAAAAAAAGACACTGCATACATAGTTTGGTTTTTAATAAAATAGATGAGTACATATAAGAAGGCTACATAAGATGTCTATATAAAAAGAAAAACATGCACAAAAACATAAATGGACAAATGCAGCAAAAGATAATACATACAGACTTAAACACTACATGTACATTATAAAGATATTACTATTATTGAAGCAAAAAGTATGGATAGCATTATGATTGCATGCACCTAACTTATACTTTTTTTAAAACAGGAATTGAATATATTATCGTTTGCGAACACTCCCATATGCATTTGAACATACTGCAAAAAAGAATGTCAATAGACAAAATGAAACTCTAGAATAACTCTATGACGGATATTTCCGAGACAGGACAGTTTATAGGTTACTGGAAGTTGACGGAAATATTTGTGATGGGGCAGTGAAGAGGCTAATAACTAATCACACATTCATAACTAAAAAGATTAAAAGAAGTCATGTGTTGTAAAAAGTATAATTTTGTGTTCACTAACAAGCAATAGGACTTGTATAAAACCAGTAACAGCAGAAGAGTAAAACACCATGTAGTGTTTTGGTAAAATATGAACATGTCTGTTTAAAAGTTATGTAAATATGAGCATGAAAAAAAAGATGTAAGGTTTATTGATCTATAAACCTCACATAATGTCAAAGCAACAAAAATTAACCTTTACTTTAAATATGAAAGTAGTAATACATTTATAAATAACAACAACAAAAAACAATACAAGAGACACTGTTAGGAATAACAAAATAGAGTTATGAACAGTATCATAGATCTCATAGAAATAGTCAGTCTGTCACGAAGTTATGTAAAATATGAACATATTAAAAAAAGTTCATTAATGTACAGAAAAAGCAAAGGCAGAGTGAAAGAGAGCGACAGATTAAAAAAAGTTATAAGCACAGAACTTCTAGACGGTAGGAGAACTATTTTTAGAAAAGTCCGCTGGTACGTACACAAATAAGCTATTAGTTCAATGAGTCTAGTGTGTGTTAATAATAAAAGGAAGTAGTGTTATTAGTTTCTTGTTTGTCCTCAAAAGGTAAGAACATGATTGAAATGCACCATGATATAATGCAAGTTTAGTAATGCACTTCTGTTATTTTGCTAAAGTTTAACAATGTGGTTACAAAATGCCAAAATAACGATGAGGCCCTGTCAAGGTTTTTTTTATCATACAAAACACGCCTTGTCAACGTAGTTTTCTTACTAAAGAAGAAGCAACACAAACCGTGTTTTCTTTATAATTCTCTTTGCTGAAGCGTAATAAACAGCTGTAATACATGTACAATCGTTTGGCTTTTAAAATTCTGCAAATCATTTGCATGCTATCCGTATTCTATACTACATAATTTAGCAATGTGAACACAAAAATCATAAAGTTTAGCAGACGACACGAGCTTCAGTAAAGAAAGTGTGGTGGAAGCCTACTGCTACGCACGCACACACGCATTGTAAAACCATGACTCAAGTCTGCTGACACATGCAGATGAATGCAGTTATTATTATTTGAGAATGCAATTGCTGTTGTTTTGAAAAAGTTTAGTAATGCACTTCTGTGATTTTGCAAAGGTTTAGTAATGGTGGATGTACACTTTTTAAAAAAAATGCCCACCCCTACTAGCCTAGCCTAGTTAACCTTCACCGTGCCTCGTCATTGACTACACAGTCACGTCGCAGGTCAAATAGACCCAGACTTTTATATAGTCAAAAGTAGCACTTAGCTGTTCATTCCTATTCCAAATGTGCGGGTCTAGGCTGCACACACACCCGTGTGTGTGTGTGTGTGTGTGTGTGTGTGTATGCACGAGCGCGCGTGTGTGTATGTGCGCGCATGCGTGTGTGTGTGCGCGCATGTATGTGTGTGTGTACATGTGTGTGTGTGTGTGCGCACGTGTGACTGTGTGCGTTTACACGTATGTGTGTTCGCGCGCGCATGTGTTTGTGTGTGTGTGTGCTCGCATGTATGCGTGTGTGTGTGTACATGTGTGTATGTGTGAAAGCGTGCGCATGTGTGTGTGCACATGCATGTGTGTGCGCACGTGTGTGTAAGTGTGCGTGTGCACGTGTGTGTGTTCGCGCGCGCACGCGTGTGTGTGTGTGCGCACATGCATGTGTGTGCGCGCACGTGTGTGTTTGTACGTGTGCACCTGTGTGTGCATGTGTATGTGCATGCATGCCTTTCTTTGCGTGTGTACGTGTGCGCGCGCGCAAGCTTGTGCCTGTGTGTGCATGCATGCGTGTATGCGCATGTGTGTTTTCACGCGCGTGCGTGTGTGCACATGTGTGTGTGTGCGCTTGCGTGCGTGCATGTGTGTGTGCGCTTGCGTGTATGCGCATGCAAGCCAGTGTGTGTACGTGTGTGCATCAGCACGCGTGCGTGTGCATGCACGCACGTGTGCACACGCGCACGTGTGTGTGTGCATGCGCATGTGTGTGTGTTCGTGCGCACGCGTGTGTGTGTTCTTGCACGCGTGTGTGTGTGTGCACACGCATGTGTGCGTGTGTATGTGCACGTTTGTTTGCATGCGCGCGCATTTGTGTGTGCGCGCGCATGCATGTATGTGCGCTCGTGTGTGTGTGCGCATGTTTGTGCGCAGGCGTGTGTGTGTGTGCGCGCTCGCGTGTGTGTACGCTTGCATACATGCGCGCAAATGTGTGTGTGAGCATGTATGCATGCGTGTGTGTGTGCGTACGCATGTTTTTGTGTGTGTGTGCGCGCGCGTGTGTGTATGCACGCGTGTGTGTATGCTTGCTTGCATGCGCGTGTGTGTATGTGTATGCATGTATGCACGTGTGTGTGTGTGCGTTCGCATAGTTTGCGTGCGCGTGCATGTGTGTGTGTGTGCGCGTGTGTGTGTACGCTTGCGTGCATGCGCGCGTGTGTGTGTATGTGTGCGTGCGCGAGCGTGTATGTGTGTGCGTGCACGTGTGTGTGCCTGAAATTGACCCGCGACGTCAGGACTGTGTAGTTAGAGAAAAAGAGAGAGGAGAAAGAGAGAGAGAGAGAGAGAGAGAGAGAGAGAGAGAGAGAGAGAGAGAGAGAGAGAGAGAGAGAGAGAGAGACGCAGTCACAGCCTAACTCTGTAGGCTAACTCTGTAGGCTAACATGTTGGTCACCAGTCTGTTAGGCTGATGCATATTCATGAAGTTCTCAATGATCCACCAGCGCGTCGCACATACTATGGAAGGCGGATTGGTATGGAAGGCGGATTGGGTCAACGGATCGAGGAAAATCATCGAGGAAAACACTCGACCATTTCAGAAATGGTCGAGGAAACGATACATCCTTTTAGAAATGATCGATCAGTTGCCTCGTTTTCGAATCTGATGCGGTAAAACGGTCAAATTGATACAGGAAAATGATCGAAGAAATTCTGCGCCCTCGGTTTCGAAACTGATGCATCATTTTACTCGATGAATAATTCATCGCGCGTTTCCGATGATTAATGAGGGGGTTAAGCAAAAACTTGCACTGGCAAACTTGTCTACAAATGGCGTCCGAGGAGCTGTACTCTTTGGTGATGCAGTCTGTTGAAGGCTCAGTCTCGATCAGATCAAATTCAATGGTGAGTGCTTATATGAATGCAAGTTTCTTCTTTGTTTGTTAAAACAACCCCATCCTCTTAGTGCATTTCTTAGTTTAGTAAAGTTTGCTGACGCAGACGAAACAAGGCTAGTGTTGCCTGCTGCAGTGCTCGCCACTGACTAGTCTAGTGTCGTCTGCTTAGAAAGTTCTGCAAACTTTACTGTCAGTCTTAGTCTAGGCCTAGGCCTACTTCAAACTGAGAAGTCGTGTGTGTGTGTGCGTGTGTGTGCCTGCGTGTGTGTATGTGGTGTGTGTGTGTGTGTGTGTGTGTGTGTGTGTGTGTGTGTGCTTATTCAATTGTTTTTGGTCACGCAAAACATCTCTCACTGTGTGTTACTGTACTGTTAAGCGTGCACAGCCATGCTTACTTTTCCTGATAATCAGTATTTGTGTGAGTGCGCTTAACTTTGTGGTTGTGTCTCATGTGTGTGGTTGTACATCTAGACCAAAGACGGCAGTGGCAGTGTATCGTGTGTGTGTGTTTCATTTTCTTCTTGCGGCCAAGGGTAAGTATCGGTTATTGGGCTTGCAACCCAAACTTTCCTCATCCCCCCCCCCCCCCTTCTCTTCTGCTTTTGCTTGTTGCTGGAAGTGGGGCCTGTTCCTTCCAGGCTGGAATGGGGGGTTTAATGGTCTTAACCCAGTGCACTTACTCCTTTATCTTTTTATCTGTCCCTCTTCTGTCTAAGGCCTAACTTTTCAGTTTCTTCTCAGGCTTTGAGCCTCTTCTTACGGCATAAGTGGTAGACCATAGAGCCTACCAGTTCCGTGGCAAAATAATCAGAGAGTTGATTGTGAAGAAGAAGAAGAAGAAGAAGAAGAGCTGTCTTTACCAGTGGCAGTTCTCCCTACACTCTATAAAGAATTGTTGGTTGTTGTCACTCCACAGGTGGAGTGAATGTGTGGGTGGCTCCATGAATGGAGCGAAGTCCCCTGAAGTCGGAGTATGGCCGCTCATGTGGCGGGGCCCTTTAAAAGACAAGGCCTTCTAAAATGCACTCTAAAAGCAGCCATACAATGATACATGTACCCACCCAAGGCCAAGCGAAATGTTCACACGGCACTGGGTTTGACCCCAGAGCCTTTAATCTGGGCAACGAAAACATTTTCTTCTCTTATATTAATCATATTAGCAATGGGGATGTGCCTGCATTTTATCTCATTTTGAGTGTGCTACATCATGTGTAGGCCTATGTGTACTAGATTATGTCATTGTCAAGTCACAAGTGTCATGTCATGTGGCTATGTATTTAATAATATTGATATGGTGTGTGTGTGCATAATACTTTGTAGTTTTGCTCTTTTGTAGTTTATTGCATTCTTGTCACAAGCGATGACGCATGAATAGATCTATGTTAGCGTGCAGTCATGCTTACTTTTCCTGCTGATCTGTATTTGTTTCTGATTTTGGTCAAAATCAACAAGGGATTCCTTGTCGGTGGGTGGAACAACCGGCAATCAAATCCAACCGGGCCCAATAGAATGTAGCTATGCGTGCGTGATTGCATTGCATGATCTAGGCCTAACTAAAGACTTGTCTTGCATCTAACATGGAGAGTGTGTGTGTGTGTGTGTAGCACTGTGTGTGTGTGTGTGTGCATGCACGCGCATGGCCCATAAAAAGCCAAAATCATACCGCCCTCCCCCCTACACACACACACACACACACACACACACGCACACGCACACGCACACACACATTAACATGCAACCATTCTGAAAGAACACATCACAAAAAATATGTTCAAATTGATCATTTGATTTACCCTCTATTTTCCCCCCACAGTTTCGAGGAGCTTCAACGCCAAGTCCATGACGCTGGGACAAGTACATTATCCCTCAAGATGCCATGGTCTAGAGGAAGCACTGGCTGGGTTGAAAGCTATTGCAACAAATAATGTTGTGGCTGGTAGGTATTTAACTCTATGTCAAACAACTTCTGGGTGAACACCAACCCAACCTAATTTTATGAAGGAATTAATCTGTTACGTAACTTCAGTGTACAGAAAACCAATTAATGAATTGATAGAGCCATTGCCTCAAATGGCTTCTGTCATTGTTTGACATTTAACTTGTAGCAGCCCTCCCCCCCTCGCTCCTGGGCCAACAGTAACATGAGAGCTGTACAACAGATAATGTTGTACAGTAATGGTTAATAGTGATGCAGTTTAGTTTCTTGTGGCAGACTAGGGGCACCATATTTTACGGACTATAAGGCGAAATTGTAGCCCAGCCCACCAGAATAGCATCTGCTGCCTCTCCTATCTGGCAGTCATAGTTGGAAGCAACTGACTGGCATATATACAGTGGAGAACTAATAACTCAAATACGGATAACTCAAAATATTGGCTATCTCAAAATAAAATTTCAGTCCCTTCAATTTTGACTTAAGCGATTTTTACTGTACGTACATACAGAGCCGTTATGAATCATGATAAGAAAAACAAATCACCCATTGAGGAGCAAAGCCAGCTCTTAATGTCGGAAGCAATCCCGGTGTGGGAAGAATCAGTTATATCACCTACTAGTACTAGACGTCAGAGCTGTTTCTTTTGTACTTCCAGGTTTTTAACAGAACAGGAATATATTAGAATGGGAATGAAGGCTGTGCGTTTCTCTGCTCATGTTAACAAGGGAGGTTTTAAAATGGAAAATAAATTAATACAAGTTAAGCTAGGACACCGTCGATACATCATACAGGCTCTATCAGTGCATTTACATCAGCGCTGATCAGATCTCCATCTGAGCCTGCGCAAATTGACCACTAAAATTAGATTCCCCCTCCCCCCTCCCCCGCTTGTTGCTGGAAGTGGGGCCTGTTATGTTCCTTCCCGGCTGTACTGGGGGGTTTAATGGTCTTAACCCAGTGCAAGCGTTAGGTCTTTTCTTTCTATGTTTTCTATAGGTACATACACCCTCATAGTCCCGTCGCGACTATTGCCAGTATTGGCACCTGCGACGTATTGATCCTGATCCTAATAAAAAAACCTTGTTCAGCAACAAAGCACACAAAAGTGTTGAAAATGGAATACATCAAATAGTTTTTTAAAAAAAGGTCTTTATTTTTTTGGTCATATTATATTATATTATATTAGAATTGTCCACAACAACTTGAACTTGAACTAATGTTGTATCCTCATTATACATATATATATCTATGGGAAGGTTTTAATTTAAGTGTGAAAATGGCCATCTTCATTTTCATGCCGGTCAAATGAAGTTTTTGTACATGTATATTTTTTCCCCGGGCCCACAAGGCAAGATAAAGGGTAAATGTTAATAGTCACACCTGCACAGTAATGGAATACTAGGTATCATGTTACTGATTAGTATTTGATGACTAATGTTATTCAGTAAGCTGTTGTCAAATTGTATTTTTAAAATTTTAGTTTTGTTTGTATAATTATGTTTTAATTTTCTGTATTTTCATGACATTTACATGCTGATGGATGCCTATTGTCTGTTCAGGCTGATTTCCACGGACGCTGGCCTAGTGTGCAGTGAGTTGCCCCTGAGAGGGAAGCTCAGCGGGATGCAGTTCTCTATGGTGAGCGCTGTGCTCCAGGAAACGGCTAACCTGTGTCTGTGACCGCTGCCCAAAACTTGACCTCACAGACCTGTGTGATGATTTGACCCTCAGGTGAGAGAACTTGACACCTTTGTGGTGGTCACACTTTGTTTAGGATTCTTAACAAAATATTAACTGTATAATAATAACATCTATAGAATTTAAACATTTATAGAGAAAACATGCATGGTAGAGACAACATTGTATCATGCTGTTTTGAGGGTTTTACTTTTAGCTACTGTTAGAGTTTTGTTTGTGAAGTTTTGTTTTGAAATTGTGAAGGCACATGAATGTAAAGTAAAACAAAAAATGGAATGCAATAATATGAGAATGATGACTCCTACTGAATTAGTGAATATGCTTTTATTTTATTTTATGTTGTTGTCAGTTATGATAGTGATACTCCCAGTATTACATATGGTATTTTCCACAAAAGATGTTTCAATCCGAAATGATAAGAATAACTTTAAACAACTTCACTCAAGCAGAAGTTTAGGCTCACCTCAGTGCTTTCAGATTCAAATCATAATATTTTCAGGAACATGAACATTCTTACCAAATGACAGCCAGTGACAAATGAATGCAAGAACAATCAAGTATTAAAACTCCCCCAGTGTTAATTCTGTGTTTGAAATCAGGCCTGAAATCCAATGCGCCAGCTGGTAGCATAATAAAAAGTAATACTGTCCTCTCCCATCCACCTCTCCTTACCCCGGTCATCAGAAATTTTGCTTTATGGCAACTTTGCAGTGAAAAGGTTATTAATCAAGTTCAGTTTCATTTTCAGGCTTGTGGTTTTCATGACCTTTCATTTCAGGTTTTGGGCTTTTCAGTTTCAGGTTTTAAGATCTCCTACTTGCACTCCTGTTTATTACAAGTGAAATTGGTATAGGTCAAGATGTGCCCCCCCCCCCCCCCCCCCCCCTACATTTCTCGGTTAATTCCATTTTTCCGTTTTTGCCTTTCTTACCAAACATGAAGCTGTATTTTATGAACATTGTTCAGCTAATTATCTTTCTTCAATAATTAATTGCAGTCATGATAAAGGCCATTATCTAACAGCCCCCCCCCCCCCCCCCCCCCCCCCCCCCCCCCCCTATGTACTGCAGTACACCGCAACATTGGTCACAGTCGTGGTTCATTGCGTTTTTCCGTCTTATAGGGTTAGGGTTAGTATTCCAAAAAGATAATTAGCTAAAAAGGTTAATAAAATACAGCTTTATGTTTGGTAAGAAAGGCAAAAACGGAAAAATGGAATTAACCGAGAAATGCAGTCGTGTTCGTTGCGTTTTTCCGGGGGGGGTGGGGGGGGGGGGGGGGGGGGGGGGGGGGTGGGGGGGGGGATGGGGGGGGGGGGGGTAAGATAGGGGGGGGGGGGGGGTAAACGGGGGGGGGGGGGGGGGGGGGTGGCACATCTTTACCTTTACCGTAAAATTGTTCTTTTTTTAAAAAGTGAAAAATAGTTTGTGTCCCTAATTGTCATGATCATTTTTTTTAAAATCTAAAGCCTGTCATGGAAACCATTCATAGCATATTAATGCCACATTCCCTTTACTGATCATATTTTGTTGTGTTTTTAAACAGAAAACCTGTAAGCCATTGAGAATACCCCTGGCTGAATCATGGACCAGCAGTGAAGGAGTGGCAGAGGTTCAGTTCCAGCCACTGTGTTTGCCCGCCTTCACTGGATATTCCGGCACATCAGTACAGACCTGGACCAAAGCAGTGCCAGCAATACTGACGTGGCAGCTTGATCTACTTGCACTTCCAGACCTAGCTCTGCCAAGTCTTCATCAAGATTTTCCCAACCGTGGTGAATGTGCATAAATGCGTACCAGGGCATACATGTCTACCACTCAGCGACACCCTTGTTAAATTTTGAGTCCGGTAAATTCCATAACTCATTTCCTAAAATTTTATTTTAATCAAGGCTTTCATTCAGATACATTGATTTATAAAAAAAATGTTAATCACCTCTATATACTTATTCAAGATGAAATGCGAAGGATCTTTATGTACAGCAACTTGTGTTCACTTGCCTAAATAGTTCAGATTGTAATGCTGTTGTAAACGAGGTATTGTCTGGCTTTCAATATTTTTTTAATGTGAGTGGCAAATCGGCATTGGTAGTTATAGTGATGATAGCTCGAAGATACATGTAGCAATGAATGATTGTCAGACTACTGACATACTAGTAAGGTAGAAATAAAATCCCTTGAGATCCCTCCTCTATGGGGATACCGGGGCATCTTTCTCCACAAATACGTTCCCCCATCCTCTGGAAATTATGTGCTTGCAACTTCCTCCTAATCTGTCACTACTCTTTGGATACTGCCTTTTCCTCGCTTGCTATCTATCTCTTATTTTTCTGCCTTATTGGCCCATTTCCTGGCTCTTTTATAATAATTTCCGAAATACATTTTGTCCTTTGAGCTCTTCCAAAATAGTAATGTGTCGGCTGAACCAGGGAGACCAGTGAAAATGAAAACTGGACACATACATACCTCACCCATCATGACCATATGGCCTGGGAACACAGCAGAAGAAATCCAAAAATAAAATCAACATTTTCCTTCATTAATCTTATTAACCAGTGTACACACTGGCCAGAGCAGTATGTTTTTTACTTTGAGTCTATTTTGTATAAGCTGTGTGTTTTTTTTTTTTTTTTTACTCTTGTCAGCGAAGTTTAAAAAAACATCGATATGTGTGTCCCAAAGATATTATCGCAAATGTGTTGCAACAGAAATCGCTTCGTGTAATACCAAGAGTAAAGGGCAAACACGTTTCCTTGTCAAATACACAAAACAGATGATGTCACATCAAATAAATAATGTACATGCTTTTGGTAGTAAATAGTATACATGTCTTTGTTTTAATAATTGTTCACGTTTTCTTGTCAAATGGACAAAATGCACCTCTCCTTGTTTATTAAAGTTAAAACAAGTTTATTTGACTGATGAAAATGAGATTCACATTACTGTTTGTGGAAATAACACATGCTTCCTTTTTTTTATATTTTTCCCTTTGAATGGAGATAGCAGGCTTCCTTGTAGTCTTGTCAAGATAATACATGTATCCATAGTTTATGGAGATAACACATGGTTTTTTTTGCTTTATGGACACATCCTTCATTGTTTTATGCTGTAAATCCATGTTGCAACTCCCCCAAATGAAAAAAAAACAAATTAAAGAAAGGGGTTCAGGGGCCGCCAAAGGCCCAGTGGGGTACGATGCAAGAGCCTTGTTGGACGCTTCAGGGGGCAACGCAAGAGAGAGATAATGAAACAGTACAATGATAGACTGAGACAGTTCGAGTCCAATAAGCCTTGTAAAATGATAAGGCATACATTTCCTTTGAAAACAATATGGCATCACCATGCTGTTTTAAAGATTCCCTGAGTAGAGACAGACTTCCAGGATAGAACAACCAAGTTCAAAACACCCCAAATCGCTTGTGGTCTTTTATGAATTAAAAAAACAAACAACGGAAGTTCAGTTTCTGGTTTAAAAAAAAAAAAAGTCTGAAATCAGTGTACAACTGAAGAATTGCACCTATGCATTTCTTTTTATGAAGAAAATGTGTCTTTTTGTGTTGTCTGAATTTTTGTGTTGTAATGGAGATAACATGTTATCTTGTCTGGTGGAGAAAACATTTGTTTTGTAATATAGAAAACTTGTTGCTTTCTGGTCTGGTAAACATAATGTGTTTTTATGTTGCCTAGTGCTTGTTTTAGTTTTTGTCAGCTTGGATTAATTTTCCTGAAGTTTTGATGACAATAATATTTAGACATTTTTGGTGGTTGCTAGAAGGCTATTGCTCATGACTAGGCACTAAGGCAACATTTGGTTATGTGAAGGAAAAACAAACAAACATATAAAACAAACAACAACAACAAGTGACAACAAAACTCAAAGGCATTCTGGAGGCAAAGAGACCCCAAAACAGCATTAAACTATCACTAATGTTTTGGGGAAACCTTTAGCAATGGTAGGTGAAAAGTAAAACAAAAACTATAAAGTAACCAAAGGCCAACTCATCCCTTTGGTCGTAGCACTGAAAACCAGAGCATTTATGCCCCAAAGTTTGAGAGTCTGTCTTCCACAAGAGACCAAGCTGTACCATGATTTCCTATTACTGTGGAAAATGGTTTATACAGCTGTTTACTATTATGGTCCATACAACAAGCGTCATGTCAACCAACTGCAAAAAAAAAGAGTGAATAAAGAGCCAATTGAAATATAAGATCAAGTGTTAAGTAAGCTAAAGAGAAGATGAAATATCTGAATGATCTTTAAAATTTCGTTCGTCGTCTCTCTCTCTCTCTCTCTCTCTCTCTCTCTCTCTCTCGTCTCTCTTCTCTCTCTCTCTCTCTCTCTCTCTCTCCGCTACTCTCTCTCTTCTCTTAGCGACTTACCATTATATCTAACGACTTTATGTGAAATGTGTGCAGACGATACTACAGTACACTCCTATGACAGTAAAGTGGAAAACGTTTTTATTACTTTACAAGACAATGTCAACAAACTAATAGAATGGTCCGAATTTAATCACAAGCAGCTACACCCCAAGAAATGTAAATACTTACTTATCACCACCAGACAAAAGGGTCAAAATCTTACCCTTGGTTTGTCTCAATCCTGTATCTCAATGGTGAAATCATGAATAGGTTGACTACATACAAAGTTTTAGGACTTATTGTTGATCACAACTTTCATGGTCCAC
>CM065703.1:2330881-2368381 GCA_017654935.2 Phymorhynchus buccinoides | reverse complement strand
CTGACACTGAATGGCTGATGTCCATTTTCAGTCCTGTGTGGTATGCTGATGGTAACTGACTGTGGCTGCTGGTAGTGGGTGAAGAACAGGCCCCGCTGACACTGAATGGCTGATGTTCATTATCAGTCCTGTGTGGTATGCTGATGGTAACTGACTGGGGCTGCTGGTAGTGGGTGAAGAACAGGCCCCACTGACACTGAATGGCTGATGTTCATTATCAGTCCTGTGTGGTGTGCTGATGGTAACTGACTGGGGCTGCTGGTAGTGGGTGAAGAACAGGCCCCACTGACACTGAATGGCTGATGTTCATTATCAGTCCTGTGTGGTATGCTGATGGTAACTGACTGGGGCTGCTGGTAGTGGGTGAAGAACAGGCCCCGCTGACACTGAATGGCTGATGTTCATTATCAGTCCTGTGTGGTATGCTGATGGTAACTGACTGGGGCTGCTGGTAGTGGGTGAAGAACAGGCCCCACTGACACTGAATGGCTGATGTTCATTATCAGTCCTGTGTGGTGTGCTGATGGTAACTGACTGTGGCTGCTGGTAGTGGGTGAAGAACAGGCCCCACTGACACTGAATGGCTGATGTTCATTATCAGTCCTGTGTGGTATGCTGATGGTAACTGACTGGGGCTGCTGGTAGTGGGTGAAGAACAGGCCCCACTGACACTGAATGGCTGATGTTCATTATCAGTCCTGTGTGGTATGCTGATGGTAACTGACTGAGGCTGCTGGTAGTGGGTGAAGAACAGGCCCCACTGACACTGAATGGCTGATGTCCATTATCAGTCCTGTGTGGTGTGCTGATGGTAACTGACTGGGGCTGCTGGTAGTGGGTGAAGAACAGGCCCCACTGACACTGAATGGCTGATGTCCATTATCAGTCCTGTGTGGTATGCTGATGGTAACTGACTGAGGCTGCTGGTAGTGGGTGAAGAACAGGCCCCGCTGACACTGAATGGCTGATGTCCATTATCAGTCCTGTGTGGTATGCTGATGGTAACTGACTGAGGCTGCTGGTAGTGGGTGAAGAACAGGCCCCGCTGACACTGAATGGCTGATGTCCATTGTCAGTCCTGTGTGGTATGCTGATGGTAACTGACTGAGGCTGCTGGTAGTGGGTGAAGAACAGGCCCCGCTGACACTGAATGGCTGATGTCCATTGTCAGTCCTGTGTGGTATGCTGATGGTAACTGACTGAGGCTGCTGGTAGTGGGTGAAGAACAGGCCCCGCTGACACTGAATGGCTGATGTCCATTGTCAGTCCTGTGTGGTATGCTGATGGTAACTGACTGAGGCTGCTGGTAGTGGGTGAAGAACAGGCCCCGCTGACACTGAATGGCTGATGTCCATTATCAGTCCTGTGTGGTGTGCTGATGGTAACTGACTGAGGCTGCTGGTAGTGGGTGAAGAACAGGCCCCACTGACACTGAATGGCTGATGTCCATTATCAGTCCTGTGTGGTATGCTGATGGTAACTGACTGGGGCTGCTGGTAGTGGGTGAAGAACAGGCCCCGCTGACACTGAATGGCTGATGTTCATTATCAGTCCTGTGTGGTATGCTGATGGTAACTGACTGGGGCTGCTGGTAGTGGGTGAAGAACAGGCCCCACTGACACTGAATGGCTGATGTCCATTATCAGTCCTGTGTGGTGTGCTGATGGTAACTGACTGGGGCTGCTGGTAGTGGGTGAAGAACAGGCCCCACTGACACTGAATGGCTGATGTTCATTATCAGTCCTGTGTGGTATGCTGATGGTAACTGACTGAGGCTGCTGGTAGTGGGTGAAGAACAGGCCCCGCTGACACTGAATGGCTGATGTTCATTATCAGTCCTGTGTGGTATGCTGATGGTAACTGACTGGGGCTGCTGGTAGTGGGTGAAGAACAGGCCCCACTGACACTGAATGGCTGATGTTCATTATCAGTCCTGTGTGGTGTGCTGATGGTAACTGACTGGGGCTGCTGGTAGTGGGTGAAGAACAGGCCCCACTGACACTGAATGGCTGATGTCCATTATCAGTCCTGTGTGGTATGCTGATGGTAACTGACTGGGGCTGCTGGTAGTGGGTGAAGAACAGGCCCCACTGACACTGAATGGCTGATGTTCATTATCAGTCCTGTGTGGTATGCTGATGGTAACTGACTGAGGCTGCTGGTAGTGGGTGAAGAACAGGCCCCACTGACACTGAATGGCTGATGTCCATTATCAGTCCTGTGTGGTGTGCTGATGGTAACTGACTGGGGCTGCTGGTAGTGGGTGAAGAACAGGCCCCACTGACACTGAATGGCTGATGTCCATTATCAGTCCTGTGTGGTATGCTGATGGTAACTGACTGTGGCTGCTGGTAGTGGGTGAAGAACAGGCCCCACTGACACTGAATGGCTGATGTCCATTATCAGTCCTGTGTGGTGTGCTGATGGTAACTGACTGGGGCTGCTGGTAGTGGGTGAAGAACAGGCCCCACTGACACTGAATGGCTGATGTCCATTATCAGTCCTGTGTGGTATGCTGATGGTAACTGACTGAGGCTGCTGGTAGTGGGTGAAGAACAGGCCCCACTGACACTGAATGGCTGATGTCCATTATCAGTCCTGTGTGGTATGCTGATGGTAACTGACTGAGGCTGCTGGTAGTGGGTGAAGAACAGGCCCCGCTGACACTGAATGGCTGATGTCCATTATCAGTCCTGTGTGGTGTGCTGATGGTAACTGACTGAGGCTGCTGGTAGTGGGTGAAGAACAGGCCCCACTGACACTGAATGGCTGATGTCCATTATCAGTCCTGTGTGGTATGCTGATGGTAACTGACTGGGGCTGCTGGTAGTGGGTGAAGAACAGGCCCCACTGACACTGAATGGCTGATGTCCATTATCAGTCCTGTGTGGTATGCTGATGGTAACTGACTGAGGCTGCTGGTAGTGGGTGAAGAACAGGCCCCACTGACACTGAATGGCTGATGTCCATTATCAGTCCTGTGTGGTGTGCTGATGGTAACTGACTGGGGCTGCTGGTAGTGGGTGAAGAACAGGCCCCGCTGACACTGAATGGCTGATGTCCATTATCAGTCCTGTGTGGTATGCTGATGGTAACTGACTGAGGCTGCTGGTAGTGGGTGAAGAACAGGCCCCACTGACACTGAATGGCTGATGTCCATTATCAGTCCTATTGATAAACTGGTGGCACAAAAACACACACAACAACAACGATATTGATGATCATTGACGACAACGAATACGACGACGACGATGACGATGATGTTCGATGCAGACCTGTTTCTGAGCAAGTTGTATGATGATTCTAACCTGGTGATTGACTGACGGATTGATTGATTGATTGATTGATTGATGTTGATTTGATGGGCAGGTCACTGGCGGGTTTTCGATGCAGACCTGTTTCTGAGCAAGTTGTATGATGATTCTAACCTGGTGATTGACTGACTGATTGATTGATTGATGTATTGATTTGATGGGCAGGTCACTGGCGGGTTTTCGATGCAGACCTGTTTCTGAGCAAGTTGTATGATGATTCTAACCTGGTGATTGACTGACTGATTGATTGATTGATGTATTGATTTGATGGGCAGGTCACTGGCGGGTTTTCGATGCAGACCTGTTTCTGAGGAAGTTGTATGATGATTCTAACCTGGTGATTGACTGACTGATTGATTGATTTGATGGGCAGGTCACTGGCGGGTTTTCGATGCAGACCTGTTTCTGAGCAAGTTGTATGATGATTCTAACCTGGTGATTGACTGACTGATTGATTGATTGATGTATTGATTTGATGGGCAGGTCACTGGCGGGTTTTCGATGCAGATCTGTCTCTGAACAAGATGTATGATGATTCTAACCTGGTGATTGACTGATGGATTGATTGATTGACTGATTGATGTATTGAATCATGTATTGATTTGATGGGCAGGTCATTGGCGGGTTTTCGATGCAGATCTGTCTCTGAACAAGATGTATGATGATTCTAACCTGGTGATTGACTGATGGATTGATTGATTGAATGATTGATTGATGTATTGAATCATGTATTGATTTGATGGGCAGGTCATTGGCGGGTGTTCGATGCAGACCTTTCTCTGAACAAGATGTATGATGATTCTAACCTGATGATTGACTGATTGATTGATTGATTGACTGATTGATTGATGTATTGAATCATGTATTGATTTGATGGGCAGGTCATTGGCGGGTGTTCGATGCAGACCTTTCTCTGAACAAGATGTATGATGATTCTAACCTGGTGATTGACTGACTGATTGATTGATTGATGTATTGATTTGATGGGCAGGTCACTGGTGGGTGTTCAATGCAGTCCTGTCCTTGAACAAGATGTACGATGATTCTCACCTGGTGATTGACTGATTGATTGATTGACTGACTGATGTATTGATTTGATGGACAGGTCATTGGCGGGTGTTCGATGCAGACCTTTCTCTGAACAAGATGTACGATGATTCTCACCTGGTGGTCATGAGAGAACTCAAGGAGGATGGGGTGGTCAAGACAGGTCAGACCTTATTGACATTACTGCCCTGTTGTTTTATTTTATTATTTAATGTTAGGATTAAATTTACATTCCAAATAATATCAGCAAACGCCAATCGTACTGTAGGAAGTTAATGTGCTTTGAAACTCATAACAGCAAACACTAATCATAGTATTGGAAGTTAATTTGCAGTCAAAATATATTTGTCTGCTGTAAACAATGGTTGTTTTTCTATAAGCTTGCTGTACTAAAAAAATGTTTCAGAAGTGGTTGTTGCTGTATTGTTGTTGTTATCGTGTGTGTGTGCGTGCATGTGTGCGTGTGCGCACGTGTGTGTGTCTGTGTTTTGTAAGAAGGGAATATAGGCCTCAGCCTTCTTCCCCCCCCCCCCTCCCTTCCCCCGTTATGTTTCTGCAATGATGTATTTCTGACTGTTATGTCCTTACTAGGTAAGAATCAACTCTGTAGCCTCTCTCACTTGTATGGTTTAATAATAAAACAAGTGCTTATGTCATTAGGCCTATGTGTGGATTTAAAAAACAATTTATATGTATATATTTGTTTTCCAGGGACAGTGTCGTCGAACAAGACCAAACTCCTGGGCTCACCAGTCGCTGTGGCCAACAAAGTAAGATATTGTTCACATTAACACATTGTTTTAGCCTACTCAATTTAGTCTGCTCTTACCTCCGTCGAAGCTGTCGGGTTTTTTTTGCCTCCGTCGGTTTGTCTGTCTGTCTGTCTGTCTGGTGTCAAAGTCAAAGTAAATTTTTTGTTTAAAGATGAACGTTGAATAAGCAAGCATATATGAGTTTTTTTTCGTTTGTCTGTCTGTTTGTCTGTCTGTATGCTTGTTTGTCTGTCTGCTTGATTATATTGTCTGGCTGTCTGACTATTCTGTTTGTCTGGCGTGTCTTCCTATTTACCAAAAATAATGTACAAAAGTTTTGATATAATTTACGGGAGGATTCGGATGGAGACAAAATTGTTTTTTGAAAAGAGAACACGGAAAGAGAAAGGGACGAATGGAAAAGCAGTGTGACAGATGCACATGGAGAGAGAGAGAGAGAGAGAGAGATGAAGAGAGAGAGAGAGAGAGAGAGAGAGAGAGAGGGGGAGAGGGAGAGAGAGAGGGAGAGAGAGAGAGAGACAGACAGAGAGAGAGACAGTGACTGACAGACAATCAGACAGAGAGGGAGGGAGGGAGAGAGACAGACAGACAGACAGACAGAGAGAGAGAGAGAGAGAGGTCATGATGTGTACTTATTATCATCATCTTCATCATCATCATTGTCATCATCATCATTATCATATCATCATCTGTGTTGTCGTCATGATCATCATCATCACCACCAAGATCTGTGTCATCATCAGCATCAGCATCTGTGTCGTCATCATCATCATCATCATCATCATCTGTGTCGTCGTCGTCATCATCATCATCGTCGTCATCATCACCATCATCTGTGTCGTCATCATCGTCGCCAGCATCATCACCATCATCATAGCCAAGATCTAGGTCATCATCATCATCATCAAGATCTGCTTCATTATATTCATCATCATCATCAAAATCTGCGTCATTGTATTCATCATCATCATCATCTCTGTTTTCGTCATCACCATAACCCTCTTCTTCCTCTTCTTCTTTTTCTCCACAGGTAGAACAGCAGCAGAATCCCCCCCCATCCCCCCAGCTGAGCGCTGTCCAGAAGCAGATCGCTGACCGCGTGTCCACCATGGACCAGTGGTGCCGCAGGCTGCATCCCCACTCCGTGGACCTGGGCACCTTCCCCCAGGACCGCCTGTCCATGATCCTGGTGGACAGGAAGCACCACCTGCTCTTCTGCCAGATCCCCGGGGTGGCCCAGAACGACTGGAGGCGGATCCTCATCTACCTGACGGGGCAGGTGAACGTGACGTCCCACCTCAAGATCTCCGCCTACGACGCCCACAGCAAGTACGGGAAGCACCTGAAGCGGCTGACGGACTTCCCCGCCAAGCAGCGCCAGGCCATCGTGGACGACTCGCTCAAAGTCATCTTCGTCAGGGACCCTTTCGAGCGTCTGGTGTCCACGTTTCAGAACAAGTTCCAGGCCCGCTACAGCAAGTACTTCCACGAGTCGTTCGGGAGGAAGATCATCGCCCGCTACCGGAAGAACGCCACGGCGGCCGCCAAGAAAGCCGGAAGTGACGTCAGATTCACAGAGTTCGTGCGGTTCGTGATCGACGCGGAGCGGGAGACGGACGGGGCTCTGAACGAGCACTGGGAGCGATACTACAAGCAGTGCCACCCCTGCGTCCTGCACTACGACATGGTGGGCAAGTTCGAGACCCTGGCCGACGACACCAAAGAGGTGTTGACTCGCTCCGGGGCCTTGAAGAAGCTGGGGAAGGAGCCCTTTGTGGCGGACACCTTCCTCAACTCGGAGAAGGCTCTGAAGGAGTTCTACAAGGCCGTGCCCCAGAGCGACCTCAAGAGGTTGTGGAACATGTACTACCCGGACTACAACCTGTTCAGCTATCAGTACCCCGAGGTCCTGCACAGCTTGCTGCAGAAGGCCTACCATGATTACTGAAGGGGTTGTGGAACATGTACTACCCGGACTACAACCTGTTCAGCTATCAGTACCCCGAGGTCCTGCACAGCTTGCTGCAGAAGGCCTACCATGATTACTGAAGAGGTTGTGGAACATGACTGTACTGCCCGGACTACAACCTGTTCAGCTATCAGTACCCCGAGGTCCTGCACAGCTTGCTGCAGAAGGCCTACCATGATTACTGAAGGGGTTGTGGAACATGTACTGCCCGGACTACAACCTGTTCAGCTATCAGTACCCCGAGGTCCTGCACAGCTTGCTGCAGAAGGCCTACCATCATTACTGAAGGGGTTGTGGAACATGTACTACCCGGACTACAACCTGTTCAGCTATCAGTACCCCGAGGTCCTGCACAGCTTGCTGCAGAAGGCCTACCATGATTACTGAAGGGGTTGTGGAACATGTACTACCCGGACTACAACCTGTTCAGCTATCAGTACCCCGAGGTCCTGCACAGCTTGCTGCAGAAGGCCTACCATGATTACTGAAGGGGTTGTGGAACATGTACTACCCGGACTACAACCTGTTCAGCTATCAGTACCCCGAGGTGTTTCACAGCTTGCTGCAGAAGGCCTACCATGATTACTGAAGGGGTTGTGGAACATGTACTACCCGGACTACAACCTGTTCAGCTATCAGTACCCCGAGGTCCTGCACAGCTTGCTGCAGAAGGCCTACCATGATTACTGAAGGGGTTGTGGAACATGTACTGCCCGGACTACAACCTGTTCAGCTATCAGTACCCCGAGGTCCTGCACAGCTTGCTGCAGAAGGCCTACCATGATTACTGAAGGGGTTGTGGAACATGTACTGCCCGGACTACAACCTGTTCAGCTATCAGTACCCCGAGGTCCTGCACAGCTTGCTGCAGAAGGCCTACCATGATTACTGAAGGGGTTGTGGAACATGTACTACCCGGACTACAACCTGTTCAGCTATCAGTACCCCGAGGTCCTGCACAGCTTGCTGCAGAAGGCCTACCATGATTACTGAAGAGGTTGTGGAACATGACTGTACTGCCCGGACTACAACCTGTTCAGCTATCAGTACCCCGAGGTGTTTCACAGCTTGCTGCAGAAGGCCTACCATGATTACTGAAGAGGGGGGGGGGGGGGTGTGTAGTTTATTTCTCTTGCAATGATCTCTTCTATTTTTTTAAACTTTGGGGGGTATCGTCTGAATTGTTGTTTTTACCCTTATCTGATAGCATTAACATCGTCATAATTATTATCATCATCCTCTTGTTGTTATTATCATATTCTAATTAACGGACCTCTTTTTGACTTTATACTTAGTGTCCTTATGGAATGAAATGGGGGGGAGGGGGTCAGATAGAATGGGGGGGGGGGGGGGGGGGGGGTCAGAGAGAATGTGTGTGTGTTTGGGGGGGTGATGTCAGAGACTCATATACCCTAGAAGTGACACTGAAACCTGATTGACTATATCTTAATATGCGCAGAACCCTTCTCAGTTCTATATCATCAGAATCTTCAAATCGATGAAGGCGGATGATTGATGGAAGAAGAAGAAGAAGACAAACACAGGGTTACAGAGAGAGAGAGAGAATGGATGCGCGTGTGGGCATATGTGTGTAATCAGTTTGTACTACTTCTTTGCATGAACTCGAACAGGGTATCGTTTGTAATTATGGTGTACACTGCCTATACTGCTGTGCTTACGTCGTCTTTGTTGGCATTACACTAATTATCGTCACTAAAAAATCATCTTCAGTCGTCATCATTACCATCATCATCGTCACCGTCGTCATTCGTCATTGAAATTGTCAACGCTACCAGCTGGGAGAGTGAGAACTGAAAACCGGACACATACGTACCTCACCCATTATGGCCATACGGCCTGGGAACGCAGAAGAAGAGGATGAAGTCAACGCCACCATAGTTACCCCCGCAATCATCTTCATTACAATCACCATCTCTTCTCCACTCATTATAATGTCAATAGTCATCACATTTATCATCATCGTTGTCGTCATCATCATTATCATCAACGTCATTATCATTATGATATTCATCTTTTTCATTTGATTCTTCCTGGGTTGTTCTCCCCCGTCATTCCTTCTGTGATGCAATAACCAATCCCCGTGACTTGAGCGGTTTTTGGTGATGACCTTGATTAGACTGCTAATTATATGAGTGTACAGAATTGGAATTAATTGTTGAATCGTGCTTTTTGCTTAGTGGGTTGTTTTTTGTCGACTGTATGCAAAATGGTTGTGTATCACACTTATTGGTCGCAAATCGGGGTAGAGATTTGAAATACGTAGAATAAAAAATATTGTGATTGTTGTTTTATTTCATGATAATGTTCAGTAGTTTGGATGCTGCTGTATTGTTTGGTTTACTTTTATGTCAGTCAATTTCTGTCCAAAATGTGTTTGGTACATTCATGCTACGTCAAATTCGGGTTGCTCCCACCTAGAGAGCGCGTCACTGCGACCGCAGCGCCGACTTTTTTTTTTTGGGGGGTGGGGGGAGGGGGGGCGGGGTGAAGAGGAAATTGGGGTGGACTTTGGAAACCTAGCTATCAATTTGATCATACCAGGCAGCGGGATTTCTCCCTGCTCTTACCGACTTTTAACATACTGACCGTGGGCCCTGAAGAGAACAACTACCGTGGGATTTTTACGTGCATAAAGCGCACATGCCTTTTCCCTTTGCTTTCTGTCATCTACCAGTACTATCTTTCTGACTTATTGGCCCATTCCCCTGCCTTTAATAAAAAAAATACTCCAAATAATTTTTCTCCTTTGAGCTCCTCCAAAATCGGAATGTGTCGGCTGTACGCAGCGGGGAGACTAGTAAAAACTGAAAACCGGACACGTACATACCTTACCCATTATGGCCATATGGCCTGGGAACGCAGAAGTAGAAGAATAATGCTACCCGTTGAGATCAGTGTGTGTATTCAGGGCTCCCAATCGCCCCGCAAAACAAGGGGTCCCAGGGACTCCTTTACTTACAGCATAGAGGGTCCTAGAGGTGGGATAGAGGGTCCCAGTGGCATTGCAAATGCTAAAAAGATTTTTTTCTAGTGCATCCCTGGGACCCCCTGCACATTGTTTTAAAGGGTCCTTTAGAATTTTAGTACTTCATAGACCCCCAAATGGGGGTCCCTGGGAGCCCTGGTATTGTAAACAGTTGGTCTTCACTTATCCCGATGATTTCAATCCTGGTCATTTCCCCGCCAGACAGTCTGCAGTGGGTAGTGTTTTATTCAGTGGTTGTACGCAAACTGTGTGTCGTTGAATAAGGTTGTTTTCCCGTCCTCACTATGACAAATTCTGCGGTGTAGAATCCAGTGTCACGCATCAGTTTGAATGTGTAGAATGAATTCTAAAGCATGCGTGTGGCGGGAGTGTGTGTGCGCGCGCCCACTTTTTTTAAGGGCAAGAGAGAAGTCACAATTTCCTTATACTGCTGTGTATGTGTGTGCGTGCGTGCTTGTGTGTGTGTGTGCTTGTGTGCGTGCATGCGCGTCTGTGTGTGTTTGTGCGCGCTCGCGCGTGCGTGCATGCATTTGTCCATCCAATCCCAATACTAACCTTGAAGTTGTACATACATTATTTATTGAGCACACTGTTCTGTCTGGGAGGTGTTTTATCAGTGGGGGGTCTTCATCCATTCTGAGGTGATCCATCTTTTCCATGAAATCTGGCACAATCTGACGCGAAAGTTCGTGGTCTGTGTCTGTGTCTGTTGTATTTGAGAGGGTGCGACTATTAGGCTCTTTGGCTTCTTGTGTAGTAACAAGGGACTCTTCAGTGAATGAGAATAGCGCAATGTTATGGATGGGCGTAATTATAAAAGCGAGGATATTCTTGAGAAACTTTGAAAAGTCTGGATTCGGTGCCAAAATACTATTTCAATGTTCGATTCCTCTTTTGAAAAGATTTTCTTTGTGTTTGAAAGACAATACGTAGTTGATTGATTGATTGATTTCAATTTGGTTTTCTCTTCCTTTTTGTTTTTTGTTTTTGGTGTATAGTATGTGTTTGTTGTTTTATCGTACTTTTTCTTCCTGTAGACGCTGTGAAATAAATACAATATTTTTTTTCTTCTAATAACTTATTAACTAGGACTCAATTGAGTTGTGTGGTTTTTGTTTTTTATATTCATAGATGTCTGGTTTAAAATATTCATGGTGGCCGTGTGAGGTTAGTTTTGGAATTTGTATCAATATTTCGCTTGTCAAGGGTGACTACGCACACTGGTAGAAAACAAACGGGGATGTATGCATGAGAGAGAGAGAGAGAGAGAGAGAGAGAGAGAGAGAGAGAGAGAGAGAGAGAGAGAGAGAGAGAGGTCCGCTAAGACAGAGAGAGAGAGAGAGAGAGAGAGGAAACAGAGAGAGAGAGAGAGAGAGAAACAGAGAGAGAAAGAGACAGAGATATATATTTTGCTACTCCGATCTCTAATTCTGCTCACTGACGTCCAAGTGATATATCATGCTTGTTTTTGTTGCTTGTTTTGCGATTTTTTAAAAAAGCAAGTCGGGGGTGGGTGGGGGGGAGGGTCTTGTTTTTGTGTGTCGATGACTGATGTATAAAGGGGAAGGTGGCTGTCTGGGGGTGTCTGGGCTGCAGATCTAGGTGTTCATATCCTGGTAAGACGAGTGTCCAAAGTCCTGTTCAAACTGTGTGTGTCGACCCCATGGGACCAACTGATGTTTTGTTGGCTTTTATTGGATTGTGTTTGTTGTTTTATTTTGTGTGTGTCACTTGCTGCTGGGTTGTGTTGTGTCTTCATTCTATGGCTACTCAAAATCAAGGGATGTTTTTTGACGACGAAATAGTTTTGCCGGTGTCTTAACCCTTTCACCGCCAGCCATCTTTGAACCAAACGTTTCCACAAAATGTATTTTGGTTACAGAAATATTTCATCTGTAATATTGTGCGATTGTTTTTGTGACACATTTAGAATAGGGTCAATCCTTACTGCCCAAATTTAGGAGCACAATATTATTGAATACTAGACCCTGATTCGAGAGTTTTAATGACACGAGTGTTAAATCATTGTGGTGCAAAAATGCGACATTGGCGGTGAAAGGGTTAAAAGGTCAGCCAGAGGTCAACTTACTTCCTACAATAATTCTATGGGTTATAGGTATTATTGAAGATACAATTACTGCGCTACATGCTTCAGACATGTTGTTTATTATATAAGCAACACAAAATAAACAAATTCGGGATCAATACATCTTAATCCACTTTCGCATGATAGGAAGTTGTCCTTTGTAGGACCTAATCATCTTAGCCTTTGCGACTGGTTGGTTTAAGCAAACCGAATCGAGTCGCTCGCTGGGGGGTTGCACTTTGTTAGTACTTTCTGGTTTGAATTCAAGTGTGTGGTTTTTATCGCATTGTGATTTTGTAAAGAAGATGACAGTGTTTTAGTTTATTTGTAATTGTTTGTCCTTCAAATCTCTAGTTTCCATGACAAAGGGTGAAACGTTTGTTTGTTAATGATTATTATCTGTTCCAGCCGTTGTCCTAATTGTTTTGTTTTTAGTAAACACACACACTCTCTCTCTCTCTCTCTCTCTCTCTCTCTGTTTATTTGTATTAGATCGATGAAGTGGATGAAATTGACACTGGTGAAATAAATAAAACGATAAAAGAAGCATCTTCTTATTGACCTACGACTTTGTGTGCGTCTGTGTATGGAGAGAGAGAGAGAGAGAGAGAGAGAGAGAGAGAGAGAGAGAGAGAGAGAGAGAGAGAGAGAGAGAGAGAGAGAGAGAGAGAGACGAACAATGGCCACTTTGTTTAGTTCTAGGGTGGGGTTTTTTTTCTCAACAAAAACTCAAATTTTCAGCAATTATTGCAAGGGGGAAATGGAAAGTATTAATACTAAGCTATGAAAATCTGTTTAACGTCCTCCAGTCTGGAACAGACACATATGATATATATGGGACATCAGTAGATACATGGGATGATCCAAAAGTCTGGACACTTGGTCTCTAACGGCCGTGTTTATTGCTCCAAACTTACCATTTCTTTACAGTCCCTCGAAGTACTCTCCTCCTCTTTCCACACAAAGTTGCAGTCGGGTCAGCCAAGAAACAAAGGCATTTTGATACTCCAGCAGAGGTGTGGTGTCCAGCAGAGGTGATTTCACCGCTTTTCCCAAGTCCTGTATCCTTGAAAACGTCTTGCCAGAGAGGTTTTCCTTCAGAAGTGGAAACAACCAAAAGTCACATGGTGACAAGTCTGGACTGTAAGGTGGATGTGGAAGAACTTGGACAGATTGCTCTTCTAGATAGGTCATGGTGACCTTGGCTTTGTGAGCACTGGCATTGTCATGCAGGAGCAGTTTTGCTGGTACCAACGGTTGGGCGCTGCTCAGACAGACCCAGCCACTTTGTGCAAAACTGTTCCAACATAATAGCTGGCAGTGAGTGTGCATTTCTCTGGAAGTATGTCGACTGCTACTGAGCCTTGGGTGCTGAAAAAAAAATGGAGAAAAGTCTCTTCCGACTCTGAAAAGATGGACGAAGAACAACTGGTCTCTCCTGGTCAGCACTCACCCACGCCATATTGGACCGCTTGCTTGGGATGCCATAAAATGAGATCCAAGTTTCATCTCCGGTGACTACGTCACACAGCCGTTTTGGGCCATTTGGCTCAAACATCTCCAGCAATTTCTTGGCACACAAAACCCTCTGCTTCTTTTGTTGATCTGTCAACAGGTGTGGTACCCATTTTGCAGCGATTTTTTTTAGCTGAAGATCTTGACGCAGGATCCGTTCAACTGTACCATATGAAAGCCCATGTGTTTCACTTATCTCCCGAATTGTAATATGTTGGTTCTCTTCAACGGCTTTCTTTACAAGCAGGATATTGTGCTCGTTCCTGGCATCACAAGGACGCCCAGAGCGGTATTCATCTTTAAAGTCAGCTTTTCCATCTTTGAAATTTTGAATCCATCTGCAAACTGTCATGTGTGACGTACACTGGTCCCCGTACACAGAAATCAAATCGGCATGAATTTTGATTGGAGTCTCTCCAAGTTTGAACCTTGTAAAAACATAAAACCTCAGCTGTTCAAGATTTGGATCCATATTTTTCAACCACAGTTGATAACATCATATTTTCAATGACGTCATAGGTGATGAAATATTGTGACATCATTCATAGGCGTATGCAAGCAAATAGGGAAAAGGCCAAGCTTTTATTTGACATCTTACTTTTTTATGTACACATGTCAGATGCAATATGGCAGGCCAACTGTCAAGACTTTTGGATCACCCGTATTAGCCGTTTTAGGTGGGGTTGTTACTTCCCTTGGTTTGGTGGCTCACTGATACAGTCCCTTTGTTTGCTATAACTTCCGGTGGTGAGTTGGGCAGCTACCGTAGATAGTAGATCGACTTTCCTGTTTCTGTTTGCGTCGCAGACGCCACTTCTGACGATAAATCGCGATGTTGATACGAACATGAATGTTTTGCTGTCCCTATACGTGATTACGCGAGTTTTACTACTCCTTATTTGCTTCAATAACATTTACTTTGTCACCATCTTTACCCTGCGCTTTTTGTTTTGTTTCTTTTCATGGTAGGCCTATGACGATAATGTGTTTACTGTTTACCACATCTGTGTAAATAATTACGGTGTGGCGAGAGCGCCGTATGCTTTGGTTTGTTCGATAATTCCTTTGATGGTTTTACAACAAATAAAATAATCTGAGTTTGAATTTTGATATGGTTGAGGGGAAAGGGGGCATGCAAGCAAACGGGGGATTATACTAGAGGGTGGGTGGGTCGTGGATGAAGGATTTTCACTATGATTTGGGAATGGGTAGAACTAGAAGGGTGGGAGTAAAGTGGGGCGGATGGGGGAAGGGGCTCGCACAGTGACACACACACACGCACACATGTACAGAGAGAGATATATATAGTTTTACATCAGTTTAAAGAGGCAATGCTATGGCATAGCAGGCACCTTTCTAGAATGGGTTAACCAGTGACATAATTATAAGCCTTTTACTACTTGCCTTATATGCAAATTCCTTGATGTTGACTAACTCTACTTTTAAGTTGCGATGGAGGAAGCCAAGGGTCTTACTGACTTTGCTGCGCACATTTGAGATGTGGGTGTCCCATCTAAGGTCTTGTGATATTGTAAAGCCCAGACATTTATTTTCATCTCTATCCAATCCAGGTCCTGGCCATATAGTTGGTAGTTCTTTATCAGGGGATTTTTCTTCCTGATCACATGGAGGCTCTTGCATTTGTCGGGATGGAAGGACATCCATTTGTTTTCCCATGATGCTAATTCATTTAGGTCTGGTTGGAGATCATTGAGGTCTCTGGGAGGGTCCACAGCTCGGTGACAGAGTCGTCCACAAAGAGAAAGGAAGTTGGAAGATAGTTGCCTCGAAAGACCATTGATGCCAACAGGAAAAGGGTCGGCCCAAGCACAGATCCTTGGGGGACTCCTGATTCTACAGGGATAGCTTCGGATGCAGCTCAATCAACAACTATTTTTTCCTGCCTGCCTGCAAGGAAGCTCTCAATTAATCTATTGACTGAACTTCTGATCCCATAGTGGCGAAATTATTCATAAGGAGATAGTGATAAATCTTATCAAAGGCCTTTTTAAAATCCACGACTAGGACGTTGGTCCTTCCAGATAAAAATTTAAAAATAAGCGACAAAAATGTGCTTGATAGTGGTGGTGAGAAATACTGGGTCACCAACTCACTCACACCACAACTCGCATACACACACAACACAACTCACACACACACGCACGCGCACACGCACACACAGAGGCGCGTGAAGGTCGAGAGGGTATACAGTCGTATATTGTAAAGACAAACAATTTATCATGTGTGTGTGTGTGTGTGTCACTGACTGAGTCAGTTGTGTCTGACTATAACCTTTTCATAGCAGATAAAGCGACTGCTATTCTACTTTTACAGGGCTGGACTGAAATTTGTTTTCATTGGTGGTAGGTGATAGAAGCTGTGAAGCAGTGACCGACACCTAGGCATCTATATATAAAAAAAAGACAAACAATGTATCGTGTGTGTGTCACAGTGTGTGTGTGTGTGTGTGTGTGTGTGTGTGTGTGTGTGTGTGTGTGTCACTGACTGAGTCAGCTGACTATGACTTTCACATAGCAGATAAAGCTACTGCTATTCTACTTAGAACTACAGGGCTGGACTGAAATTTGTTTTCAGTGGTGGTAGGTGATAGAAGCTGTAAAACAGTGACAGACACCTAGGCATCCATTGTTTCAGAAGGCGTAAAATCTCTATTTTTCTCTCTCTCTAGGCATCCATAAAATAAGTTTTTAAAAAAGGACCTAGAATACTACCTTAAGGAACACTACTGCTAACATGTGCAGCCTACAGACTGATTTCACATCTTTACTATTACAATACTGAGTTCTGTTACATGAAAAGTCTTCTATTGTTGTGGATTCCATAACCATGTAATTTAATTGTATGTTGTAGGCCTACTTACAACAGTTGTGTTGTAATGGAAAGAGTGACTTGTTTTGGGCTTAAAAGCTGATTAAGTTCTTTTAAAACATTATTTATTATTTATTTTGTTATTATTTGTTTTTAAATAAATAGATCTAGCGCAGGCCAAACAATGTCTTAGCGTGTACTATTTCACTTCTGAGTACTGGGTGCACTATCCCAGGTTGTTGGGGTGATGGCTTATGCACAGTTTCTTATTTCAAGCACTGGGAGAGGGGTGGAAGTAAAGTACATTTTCTTACTACACATTTCATAATTTGCACACCATTTCAACGCCCCAGGAGAAATATCAGTATGCAGTACACTTTCTTGTTACAAACTTGCTGTTTGTATACCCTTTGAAAATCCAAAATAACCCTCTTTTTAAAAAAAAAGCGTGAATAGCAAATTTCTCCTTTACATCCTGCAGTCCTAAAGATTACAGGCACATGGGAGGGAACATGAGAATCAGTGAATAATTGACATCATTGGTAGTGCAACATACTGGGAATGAGATTGAATCATACAAATTATTTTTAAATTTTGTCTGAAATTGAGAGGATTTGTGGGGATACCCGGATAGTGTTGGTTAAAATAATGTGAATACGTCTTACTTTGTTGTGTCAGTGTATTTGTATTTAATGCTGTTATAAAGCAAAGTACACCTGTGCATGCGCATTAATTTTGAATAAAATCATACCAGCCCCGAAAGTCTCAAAACCTTTTCGTACGAACCTCCCCCCTTCCTCACTACTAGGCAAACGTGTTTTGAATAGGCAAACGTGTATGTAATTTTTTTTGGGCGTGGTTTCATGATCACAATAGCAGGCAAATGTATTTCACTTTTACCAAAACCGTTTTGAAAAAAAAAATGTAACGAAGCCTACCTAACTGCCCCCTTCCCTCCCCTTTTTGTGGGGAAGATTTACTAACTATCCTGGGATAAACACTGATTTTAAGCACTGAGAGAAAGAGCATCATCACCCTAAGCTAAGTGACCCAGCCAGTCAGGATCCTTTCAGCGGGCACCCAACGTGATGCTGAATGGAGCAGCTACCTTCACTCTAAGCTAAGTGACCCAGCCAGTCAGGTCCCGATCAGCGGACACCCAACATTATGAAACATAATAGAAAAGGAACCGCCTAAGCTAATGAAAAAAGTTATGTTCTGTGGCTTTTTCGTGCAAGACAGTATGAGTTTGCTCAGTTGCAGGGTTTGTGATCGAATAAATAATCACAACTGAGCCAAACAAATAAGATCGTGATCTGTTATGAGAAACACACAGTGTTGTGTAAAAGTAGAGCTGATTAATTAAAAAAAATCAGTGACAAAATTGTGTGTCAGAGATTCAATGCGAGATCTGCAAGCTGCACGCACATCTTTGGTTGTTCTTTGCCCATTACTTGTCGTCAGGCAAACATTCAGCCCCATCGGCTCGGAAGTGAGTAGATCACTTTTCGCGACTCCGCGCGCTAGAGATAAACAAGCGCATTCACTCTTGCAAACCAGCTTCGATAAAACGGCTAATAAAGATGGTGGGAACGATCCTGGACGCAATGCCCGAAGGCAGTGCAACACCAGGAAAGTCCCGATTTTTTTTTAGCCATACAGATGTATTATAACAGCTGAAGTATTGTAGTAAAAAAAATACTTAACTCACAATGAATCAGTTTCAAAATGAATAAGTCAAAAGCGTATTGGGATTACATGCTACCATCTGTTCAGGCGAGTCATTTTTATTTTGTGTGTGTGTGTGTGTGTGTGTGTGTGTGTACGCACGCGCGTGTGCGTAAGTCTGTGAATGAATGAGTGCAAGGCAAGGCAAATGTGCAAAGTTTACACATTACCTTTTCAAAAAGATTGCCCTGACAAGGGAAATAACCTACCTTTTGAAACAAAAACGAGTTACCAGTTGTTACACTTGGTTGTTTCCCTTGTCAATGGCTAGATTCTGTTCACCATTAACCCTCCACGAAACAGCAAAGTGGCAGATACTTGGTGAAGGTCTAATGCAAATTAAATCGCAAGTATCTTTTCCTCTTCTTTTCAGTTTTGTTTTTTCGCGTAATATCCCGTGAACTACTGCACAGATTCACCTCAAATTTAGTACTCAGGTAGATTAATTGAAACCCAGGAAGTGTACTTGCCACGTAACTGCGTCGGAGGATTTAACGGCATATCAGGCGACCCCCCACCCCCACGTTATAATGATGTCCTTGTACAGTCAATCCCCTACAAGAAAGCAAAAAAAAGAAAAACAAACAAAAACCTAATGGTCAGTAGTTTCTGGCTCAGATGGTGATCCTGATCAGCGCTGACGGAGCCTGCGGTGATAGTGGCCTCACTCAGTTGGTTCCACTCCATGGCAGTCTGGATGAAGGAGCTAGTTTTAAAAAAAAACACCTTGTTAAAAACAGTTTAAAAGAAGCAAAGCTGCTTACTTGTCATACTCATAATACTGACAGATTGATATTGAAGGATTATCAAGGTTTTTAATGTGTTAAATTCTCTGCATGTTTAATGTGTGCAGGAAGGTTATTTCAAAACTTTGTTACTCTGTTAGAGAAGAATGTTGTTTTTCTTCTAATGTTAGTTCTACTGTACTGTGTTACTATTTTTCAATTCATCGTTACAGGTTCTTGAATCTTAAGGGTGGAGTACTCCTCCGAAGTCGGTGTGTGGCTGCCCACGTGGTCGGGTAATCAAAAACGGTCACACACGTAATGTTCTCATCCCTAGCTGGTGCATTTGTGCCATAGTGTTCAAGTGCTTCGGCTGTTGGGATGATCCCTGGAGTCTTTAAGCCAGGGTAAGACAAGAATAAAGGTGGAGAGGAAGTAGCAAGGCAGGAATGGTGAAGAACATAAAGCAAAGAACATGACCTTTTGTGTGACTGTGCTTGTGTTCAACTACACTCTCCTGGCTCCCAATAGCAGAGGACATATCTGCTATTCAGAAAAGTTGGGATGAAATTCGTTCACTGTCACGTGGGCCCAGGGAGCATGCCTACTCCCTCGCCTATGACATAAGACGTTTAATTAATTTATAACGTTCACTGTCACTCAGATTCTGAATGCAGACTCATACACACATTATGCACACACAAGAAAGCATGAACAAAATAAGCATGTACACACCCTAAACATGACACACCTTAAACATGACACAAGCTTGCAAGCCTGTAAACACATGTATGCACACACACACACTCCCCCCCCCCCCCCCACCATCCCCCATACACTTTCAAACACACACACTTTCCTACAATCCACACACACTTTCAAACATGCACACACACACACTCACACTTTCAAACACACACTTTCCTACAATCCACACACTTTCAAACATGCACACACACACACACACTCACCCCCCCACTTTCCTACAATCCACACACTTTCAAACATGCACACACACACTCCCCCCCCCCCTCCCCCCACACACACATCACACTTTCAAACACACACTTTCCTACAATCCACACACTTTCAAACATGCACACACACACACACACACTCACCCCCCCAACTTTCCTACAATCCACACACTTTCAAACATGCACACACACACTCCCCCCCCCCCCTCCCCCCCCACACACATACACACTTTCAAACACACACTTTCCTACAATCCACACTTTCAAACATGCACACACACACACTCCCCCCCCCCCCCCCCCCCCACACACACACTTTCCTACAATCCACTTTCAAACATGCACACACACACACACTCACCCCCCCCCCCCTTTCCTACAATCCACATACACTTTCAAACATGCACCCCCCCCCCTCCCCCACTTTCAAACACACACTTTCCTACAATCCACACACACTTTCAAACATGCACACACACACACACACCCCCCCCCCCCCCCACACACACTTTCAAACACACTGAGACAAGTCAAAACATAATTTTTCATTGACCTTTAATCCAGAACTTTTAAAACTCTTCAACAACGATGAGAGATAGTGACAGCAATAATGACCATGACAACGATTCATTTTTTTTCATTTTTCTTTTCTTTATTGATTTCGCTTTATTTATTTCTTCCAACTCCAGAGACATGAGAGAAAACCAAAATGCATTCCACAAAAAATATATAATAAAGACAATAATAACGTGGATAGGTAATAGTAATGATAATGATAATAGTTCTATCGCTTTTACGGCAATCCAAAGCACAGAGGCTCAGCTACACTCCATAACTTTCTAACTATGCTCACACCCACACCACAATTGCAACACACAAAAAAGGTCAACACAGGGGAACCTCCCTTATAAGACCTTCAACAATCACCCCAAATCATCTTTATGTTCAAATTCTGATCGCTTCTCGGCCTTTTGGCTAAGACAGTGATTCAGGAACATAAATTTTTGTTTATATCCTGGTTGGTTTGTTCAGCCCGTCGTACATGGCGAAAGCCGATACGCGACGTTAAACTGAACTTCCATCCACCCCAAATCAGGTCTTAAATGGGAGGGAGTTGAATAAGGGAGGTAATTTTAATACTTCTAAAGAAGGGCAATGTATCAAAGAAGTTCTTAAGTGGGAGGGAGTCTTATAATGGGGGGGTCTTATAAGGGAGGTATTTTTGATACTTCTAAAGAAGGGCACTGTCTCAGAGAAGTAGGTCTTAAGTGGGAGGGAGTCTTATAAGGGAGGTATTTTTGATACTTCTAAAGAAGGGCAATGTATCAGAGAAGTAGACCTTAAGCGGGAGGGAGTCTTATAAGGGAGGTTCCACTGTGCATGCATAAATTAAACTAGAACACCTCCCCCCACCCCAATTTCAATACAATAATTTAGTATTTTAAATTCTCCCGATTACAATCACTCGTATGTCAATTGTAGGGCACATGGACTGAGCACACAAAGCTAACAAAACATGGACCAAGTGAAGAAAAGCCAGATGTAAGTTTGCCGGTTTGAATGCTGTTTGAAATGCCTGCTCCTCTCTGTCTTACATTGATATTATCAGGCATGAGAATAGTCTGAAGTCCAATCCTCTGAAAACTGCGGTTAAACTAAAGGGTCGTCAAGATCCTAGACTGTAGAGGGACAGCACTGAAAGGAGTTCCCCACACCACCAACAAGGCTTAATGCAGTGATGAATCACTTTACAGTCTGAAGTCCAATCCTCTGAAAACTGCGGTTAAACTAAAGGGTCGTCAAGATCCTAGACTGTAGAGGGACAGCACTGAAAGGAGTTCCCAACACCACCAACAAGGCTTAATGCAGTGATGAATCACTTTACAGTGTGAAGTCCAATCCTCTGAAAACTGCGGTTAAACTAAAGGGTCGTCAAGATCCTAGACTGTAGAGGGACAACACTGAAAGGAGTTCCCAACACCACCAAAAAGGCTTAATGCAGTGATGAATCACTTTACAGTGTGAAGTCCAATCCTCTGAAAACTGCGGTTAAACTAAAGGGTCGTCAAGATCCTAGACTGTAGAGGGACAACACTGAAAGGAGTTCCCAACACCACCAACAAGGCTTAATGCAGTGATGAATCACTTTACAGTCTGAAGTCCAATCCTCTGAAAACTGCGGTTAAACTAAAGGGTCGTCAAGATCCCAGACTGTAGAGGGACAACACTGAAATGAGTTCCCACACCACCAACAAGGCTTAATGCAGTGATGAATCACTTTACAGTGTGAAGTCCAATCCTCTGAAAACTGCGGTTAAACTAAAGGGTCGTCAAGATCCTAGACTGTAGAGGGACAACACTGAAAGGAGTTCCCAACACCACCAAAAAGGCTTAATGCAGTGATGAATCACTTTAAAATATTATTTAAGACAAAGGATAACACTGAATAAAAAGGTAAAACCTCTGACAAGAGAAGCCAATCCTGTCATAAATTCTTAATCCTCTGATAATTCTGATGCCTGTATAAAGCCTGTATTAGACATGATTTTCTACAGTGATGAATCATGGTACAGCTTAGTCTCTTGTGGAAGACTATGACTCTTAAATGAGGACTTGGCACCGACTCTGGTGCTGCAGCCAAAGGGATTGGTTGGCCTTTGGGGACCTTCCCCAATGCCAGCAGTCCTCCTAATTCTTTGGTTGAGAAAGTGGGGATGTACCCTGATGTATCTCCACCATAAACAAATTCTAGCCCAGCCCGCCGGAATAGCATCTGCCCCCTCTGCTATCTGGCAGTCATTGTTGGAAACGACTGACTGGCCTACGTACATACATAACATTGATATAATTTCTTCCAACACTTTTCATTCCTGTGTTACACAATGGAAGCCATTAGAGTGAGTGATGTTTGATAGAGAACAATAGTGTTGAAAAAACCCAAAAAATATCTGAATGACTTGATTTTCAATCAGTGGCGAACATTGAACTTATAAGGCCACAGTCCCAGTATTGTAATTTGTACACATTATGATGTACATTCCAGCACAGAAAACTTTCTCAGGGAAAAATGCGTAGCTCTGTATATCAAATTTAGCATTAAATTACTAACAGTTCACAGTAAACGAGGACAGTTCTTTGCTTCCTACCAATACTGTACAAAATGTGAACTATTCTTCACCCAAGCTGTTCTCACTCATCATCAAAGAAAGACAGAAAAACACCCTAAACAAATCACCATTGTGATGAAGTAAAAAACACACCATAACCTACAAACAAACAAGAATCAAACACCATTTGAGCTTCCCAAAGAAAGAAACCGTGTGAAACCTAAACTGACTCTGCCTACAAGAATCGACATTGCCGGCAACATTTAACCGATAAACATTTCGTCGCCGCATGCAAAAGAGTAAGTCGAATGACGCCACTTCACATGAGGAATGGAAAACTCAATATTTTGGTCATTTCAGGCCAAATAACATCATTATTTGTTCATTTAGCGTCACCATCGGTATTTTTATCTTTGCAAATTGTTGTTTTACAGCTTTGTTAGATGATGCAGCTTGTCTAGATCAACTGGTAAGTCCAACACATCGAGGATGACCAATTTTGATACCTTATGCATAAGCTGTTTTTTATTTATTAAGAGGTTGAACGCACGAGAAAAGAAAAAGGGGAGTAGAATTTTCCAAGCACTAACTCAACCAATGTTCCTTTTTGTTTCACTCGCTGGTCTTCTGACAAACTTCAACATCGCCCACCATGGGAACAATCCTTACTCTTCGCCTCCACTCTTCACACACATTATCCATCGAGATTGAACAGGTTTTACATTCACCTAAAAGCCAAACAAAACACAAACATGTGGCTGATTCGGCATCAAGTGGTAAAATAAGGGACTTGCTTCTTCAGCCAGGTCATGATTAGCCAACGCTCAGTCATGACGGACCCAGACAATCATTAACACTCGTTACACCAGATTCGGTATCAAGTGGTAAAATAAGGGACTTGCTTCTTCAGCCAGGTCATGATTAGCCAACGCTCAGTCATGACGGACCCAGACAATCATTAACACTCGTTACACCAGATTCGGCATCAAGTGGTAAAATAAGGGACTTGCTTCTTCAGCCAGGTCATTATTAGCCAACGCTCAGTCATGACGGACCCAGACAATCATTAACACTCGTTACACCAGATTCGGTATCAAGTGGTAAAATAAGGGACTTGCTTCTTCAGCCAGGTCATTATTAGCCAGACCTGCCTACTTGGAATTTTCCCAATCAGTAGCCCAGCCATCAATTTTCAGTAGCATGGCAAATTTTTTCGTAGCATCCACAAACGACGGCAATCAATTTGTTCTCTTCCTGAGCCGAAACGTACTGTTTATGTTTCGCCGATTGAACGTGTTGACGGTCGTCTCTACCGCCATGATTCACAGCGAAGTCTGCATGGTTCGCACCAAGTCGACTTCTGACGATGTAAGGCCACTCCTCCGTGTAAGCTATTTTGAAAACTTGTGCATCAGGCCGATGTTTTTTCTTAGAACAAGATGGTGTGGCAGATGATTCTCGTTTTCTGGTTTGGGTTCTTTTTTTTCCGTTTGAAACATCCCCCGAATCGCTACTGCTGCTGGAGTCCGCCATTTTTTCCAGAGAAAGTAATAAGAATGCATGCGCAGTCACTGATAAAAACGGAAGTGACTAGGTTATCGCGCGTGACACGGCGTCTGCTCTTAGAAACAGACAAAACCGGGAAGGGCATAAGCAAAAATAAAATGCGGCGGCATTTTATTTTCTCCGTAGCAATGTTAAGGTTGCCGTAGCTCCGTAGCCAAGCTTTATTTTTCGTAGCTGCTACGGCCAAATCGTAGCAGTAGGCAGGTCTGATTAGCCAACGCTCAGTCATGACGGACCCAGACAATCATTAACACTCGTTACACCAGATTCAGTAATAAGTGGTAAAATAAGGGACTCGAGTCTTTCCGTTGAACTGTGTGAATAAGCCAGATCTCTTTACCCCCTACACAAGTCTTGAGTAGTCTGGGTAGCTGAAATGAGCAGTTTTGGTGCCAAATGTGTAGTTTTATTCATTAAACCATCAAACAAAATGTTCACTGAAAATGAGTAGAATCTAGCATTATTTTCAATTTTGAATAGTAGAGATCCAAATTGAGTAGAATGCTACTCAAAAAGAGTAGAGTAAACAGGTCTGATAAGCGAACGCTCAGTCATGACGAACCCAGGCAATCATTAACGATCGTTACACGAGTGATGCCGTTTGAGGAGATGAGACACGATATTGCCATGAAACCAAAGTCTCTTCAGAACAACAAATAATAATGAACCCAACTTAGCTTTGAAACCAACGTTGCTACTATGCAAAGCCTTGGCAAACCTTGGACATAAACGAAAAATAATTTAAAAAAAAATCAAAGCTCTTATTGTTGTAAGCTGAATACAATAATGAGAAAGAGAATATCGTATTTTTCGGACTATAAGGCGATACTTTTTCCCCAGACTCAGACCCCTGCGCCTTATAATATGACTGATAATATAGTAAGAAAATCTGAAATGTTGGTAAAATTTGGGAGCCTTATAGTCCGAAAAATATGGTAGTGAAAAGAAAGGGGAAAAAAGTGAATACAATCCATAGCCCTTGCCACGGACACACCAAGGTACTTGCTACAACAGCTCAGTTATATTCTGAGGCCGCTGCTCAATATGGCCACCAAAAAATCATGAAACGCAACACGCATACAGCCGAATGATTCCATAAAACTGTGTCAAAGTCAGAGATGAGATTCCCAGAGAACCAAAAAGGCGGGGGTCCGGAGGCTGTGTAGGCCCCCGTTGGGGTCCAGGAACAATGCCTCCTGGTGGGTGTCAGGGGACAAAACTCCCTGAAGCTGAAGAATATTTGCTTGTTAACCTGTAATAATCCGCCTCTGGTATAGGAAAGTTATCAAAAATGTACAATCCTTGATCCTATTAATAAAAAAAGTGAAATCACAAAAGACCATTGACTCAGGGCTGGTGATTTTCTGGTAGCTAAAGAGAGAGATACAGACAGACAGAGAGACAGACAAACAGAGAGACAGACAGACAGACACAGATGACAGAGAGAGAGACACCCCACCTCCCTCCAAATGTTCTCCACTGATCTCAAAATGACCCCTGGGGCCATCACAGAGGAGGAAATCCTCCAATCGGAGGACAAATCTCATCTCTGAAAGTGGAACATTTTGTCGACAGTTTTAAGAGACAACCTAGTTTTTGTTTTGCTTCATATCACGTCCTTCACCAGGCTTGAAGAAACTTTGAAAAGAATGAAATGAAATGAAAGTGAAACCCAACTTCATCAACAACGCAACACGTCTTCATTCACCCCCCTCTCTCTCATCTGGTCCGATTAAACGCACACATAGCTTACACATGTACAGTGGAGCCTCCCTTATAAGACCTTCACAAAATCATCCAAAATTAGGTCTTATAAGGGAGGGGTCTTATAAGGGAGGGGTCTTAAAGGGAGGGGTCTTATAAGGGAGGGGTCTACTAAGGGAGGTAACTTTAATACTTAACAAAGAAGGGCAATGTCTCAGAGAAGTAGGTCTTATATGGGAGGGAGTGTTATAATGGGAGGTCTTATAAGGGAGGTTCCACTGTACATAGAGATACGCATTCCAGACATTCTGATTATTGAAACAACAATTTAATGCACAGCATCCATCTACATTCATAGCGCAAAACAAAAAACCAACAACAGAAAAACATGAAACATCGATTATATCATCACAGTGAGAACAAAAAGTATCACACACATTAAACCGCATACAGTTCAGTTTTCACACCAGACATTTCAATAACAACAAAAATAGCTTCACATTTGGAAACGTTAAAACTCCCTCCCCAAATCCTCTTTCTTTTAGTTTTACAGGTGTGCACCACGAACCAACCCTCGTTCCGACGACAATTTGACAATAGATTCATGGCAAGCAACTTTGGTCACAACTACAATTTTTAATAGGCTCTTTTGCCATTTCTTCCGATTCACTCCATTCCTGTTGACGATATCTCCAAGCGGAGGTTTGTCAACACTGTTGTAAAATAGCAATTCCATTACTAAGCCGTAGAAATAGAACCGTAACAAGTCTGGGAATGTGTTTCAGGGTGCTTTTTACTATTGTTATGGGCCTAAAATCAATGCGCTTTGATTGACTTTACATTTTGATAAAACACGATATTGGGGATACATCTGGTCGATTTCATTACGATCGGTTCAGTAATTTTAGGCTGAGGCACCTTAAGCAACATTTTTTTTACACACACACAGGCACGCATGCATGCACACACACAAATAGTGACACACACACACAGTGACACACACACATATGCACGCACACACACACATATGCACGCACACACATACGTGACATAGTGACACACACACATATGCACGCACACACAGTGACACACACACACAGTGACACACACACATATGCACGCACACACATAGTGACACACACACATATGCACGCACACACAGTCACACACACACATGCACGCACACACATAGTGACACACACACATATGCACGTACACACATAGTGACACACACACACACATGCACGCACACATAGTGACACACACACACACATGCACGCACACACAGTGACACACACACATATGCACGCACACACACATAGTGACACACACACACACATGCACGCACACATATGCACACATAGTGACACACACACACATATGCACGCACACACATAGTGACACACACACACATATGCACGCACACACATAGTGACACACACACACATATGCACGCACACACACAGTGACACACACACACACATAGTGACACACACACATAGTGACACACACATGCACAGTGACACACACATGCACAGTGACACACACATGCACAGTGACACACACACATAGTGACACACACACATAGTGACACACACACACATAGTGACACACACATGCAGTGACACACACATAGTGACACACACACATAGTGACACACACACATGCACAGTGACACACACAGTGACACACACATAGTGACACACACATGCACAGTGACACACACACATAGTGACACACACACATAGTGACACACACATGCACAGTGACACACACACTGACACACACAGAGAAATGCATGCTTCCGGTGTAAAAAAAATATCCCTGTTCTTAAGGATCTGCGAGTACAAAAACTAACATAAAGCTGCACAATTTGAACGCAGTTAGTGTTAATGTTTTTATCAACAAGGAAGATCACGAACAAGGCTATAATATAGCCCTGTCTGCAGGAAGCCAACATGAAAAAACCCATAAAAGGAATTACTTGGCCTCCAATAGTACCTTTTCAAAATGTACCTCTAAAACAGATTTTTTTAATTTTAAATTACTATTGCTCTAGCCTAAATATTACACCAGACACACACACATATAATATATAGAACACTCAACACAATTCAAACTAAAAATTAATGATCAAATAAACAGCACATGCCCACTCAAACGAACCTCATACCTCTTCACACATTTCATCAAATCATCCGTGTTTTCTGTTTGTTTAATTCAATCCAAAAACCCTATGAAACAAGCATAATGCTTTTCACATAAATAACGTATTCCACCCACATCCAAATGCATCTTAAATACCATTTTGAAACTCACGCACAGCATTTCACATTCAAAGAAACCGCAAGCACGCTCTTTGCAAATGAAAAATACATATACTGACAGGCAGAAGTTCTGCACGCACGCATTGCAAAAATCATCAAAAATGTAAATCAGATTCAAAATTAATTTTACTTTGGGTGATCCTAAATCATGCTGTGTACAATTGCATGACTCAGGATTACCCAAAGTAACATTAATTTTGAATCTGATTTACATTTTTGATGATTTGTGCAATGCGTGTGTGCAGAACTTCTGCCTGTCAGTATATGTTCATGAATGTAAATTCCAAACAAAGCTCTCACATCATGCACACAGACATACACCCCCCCCCCCCCCCCCACTTGCTCTATTGAAAGTACACACACAAACGCTTGCTCTATTGAAAGTACACACACACAAACACAAGCGCTTGTTCTATTGAAAGTTATGCACCAACAAATCCAGACAAAAATCACACCCAAATTGACCCAAAAGATGCATCGCTTAAACACACACCCATTATTAAATAATCCCTTCACAAATGATTTTTCCCAATACAACTTATCCACCAAAATATTTACCTCAACCAAACATAACAAGGATGTGAAAGAATTCAACAAACCATTCTTTTCTAAATAAATATATCCCAAATTTGAAAGAAACTCGTAACCAAACACTCCTGTTTAAAAAGAGCAGAAAAACATACACCCTAAGAGAATAAAACTTTCAAAATATCCTTTCACCTTATAATCAGTTTATTTCAATCAGAGATTGGGCATTGCGAACACGCACACACATTCGTTCTACTCTTCAAAGAAATGATTTCTTTAAACAACTACAGAGCTTCTCATTTCGGCTTCATTTTACACACTTTCACAGATTATATGAACAACAGTAAATCAAGCTATACAAGAAATCATTCTTTTCACACACACAGACATCAACCTCTTCCCAAAATATGCACATACACACACAGAAGCTAAACTAAAAATAAACCAGAGATGAAAATGAAATTCTGAACAGCCAATTGAACAGCATAAAGCAGGCATCTAACCAAAGAAGAAAAGGAAGAAGAGAGAGAGAGAGAGAGAGAGAGAGAGAGAGAGAGAGAGAGAAAGAGGGAGAGAGAGAGAGAGAGAGAGAGAAGAGAGAGGGAAAGAGAGAAGAGAGAGAGAAAGAGAGACAGATGGAGAGAGAGAGACAGAGAGAGAAAGAATGGAAGATTGAAAGAGACTGACAGACAGGCAGAGAAAGACAGAGACAGAAACAGACAGAGAGAGAGCGAGCGAGAGAGCGAGGGAGAGAAGCCAATGTTGCCCTAAAGTCTATCAGAACACAATGGCCGCAGGTAATACAGACTGGAACCTCCTCCAACAGGCAACAAGGCAAAGGGGCCCATAACCGCTGAGCCAGAGGTTTGAACCGTTTACTTGGGGGTCTTCTTGGAGGAGGAGGAGGAGGAGGTGGAGGAAGGTTTCCTGCCTTTCACTATCTTCGGTTTCTTCCCGATGACGCCGGCTTTTTTGCTCTGAAAAATACAGACAAAATCTTTATTGTACAAGTGTTGTTTTATTGAAGCAGCATGAAACGGTCTTAGATGTGTTGTTGTTGACGTACCAGGGACCCCATTCGTCCCGCAAAACAAGGGGTCCCAGGGACTCCTTCACTTACAGAATAGAGGGTCCTAGAGGAGGGATAGAGGGTCCCAGTGGCATTGCGAATGCTAAAAATATTTTTTCTAGTGCATCCCTGGGACCCCCTGCACATTCTTTTAGAGGGTCTTTTAGAATGTTAGTACTTCATAGACCCTCAAATGGGGGGCCCTGGGAGCCCTGCGTACCCTGGCTAAAAGATTCCAGGGATTATCCCAACAGCCGAAACACTTGAACACTATGGTACAAATGAATCAGCTAGGGATGAGAACATTACGTGTGTGAACGTGTTTGTTTTTTATTACCCCGCCACATGCTCTAAGATATAAAAACACACGCACGCACACACACACTAGCTCTTATATCTCCCCCCCCCCCCTTTCCCCAGCCCCTTACATTAACCCCCCTCTCACCCCACCCCCCTACCCCTCTCTCTCCCCTTTGTGGACATTTTCCTCTTACAGTGTTAGTTCTCTTCACAGGTTTCTTAGTCTTTCCAATCATGGGCCAGTTGGCGATGTCCTTGACCCTGTAGATCCTGACCAGCCAGTGTTTCCACCACCCCCCTCCCCATCCCCCCTTTCTCCCTCCCTTCTTGGATGTTTTCCTCTTGGTCCTCTTGACCGGCTTGTTGGTCTTGCTGATGGTGGGCCTGTTGGCGATGTCCTTGACCCTGTAGATCCTGACCAGCCAGTGTTTCCACCACCCCCCTCCCCATCCCCCCTTTCTCCCTCCCCTTCTTGGATGTTTTCCTCTTGGTCCTCTTGACCGGCTTGTTGGTCTTGCTGATGGTGGGCCTGTTGGCGATGTCCTTGACCCTGTAGATCCTGACCAGCCAGTGTTTCCACCACCCCCCTCCCCATCCCCCCTTCTTGGATGTTTTCCTCTTGGTCCTCTTGACCGGCTTGTTGGTCTTGCTGATGGTGGGCCTGTTGGCGATGTCCTTGACCCTGTAGATCCTGACCAGCCAGTGTTTCCACCCCCCCCCCCCCCCCCCCCTCCCCCCTTTCTCCCTCACCTTCTTGGATGTTTTCCTCTTGGTCCTCTTGACCGGCTTGTTGGTCTTGCTGATGGTGGGCCTGTTGGCGATGTCCTTGACCCTGTAGATCCTCACCAGCCAGTGCTCCGTGGTATAGGCCTCCTCCAGGTGGGTCAGGTCAAAGTTCTTGTTGCCAATCTCCACACCGCGCGTGCGGTCAAACCCCGCCGGAGAGCGGAAGTCCAGCTGTGAAGGGACATTTGAGGGTCAGAGTCATGCAAGAAGGTACTATCATTAGTGAGTCAAGCCTAACATTTGAGGGTCAGTCATGCAAGAAGGTACTATCATTAGTGAGAGTTAAGCCTAACATTTGAGGGTCATAGTCATGCAAGAAGGTACTATCATTAGTGAGAGTTAAGCCTAACATTTGAGGGTCAGTCATGCAAGAAGGTACTATCATTAGTGAGAGTCAAGCCTAACATTTGAGGGTCAGTCATGCAAGAAGGTACTATCATTAGTGAGAGCTAAGCCTAACATTTGAGGATCAGTCATGCAAGAAGGTACTATCATTAGTGAGAGTTAAGCCTAACATTTGAGGGTCAGTCATGCAAGAAGGTACTGTCATTAGTGAGAGTTAAGCCTAACATTTGAGGGTCAGTCATGCAAGAAGGTACTATCATTAGTGAGAGTCAAGCCTAACATTTGAGGGTCAGTCATGCAAGAAGGTACTATCATTAGTGAGTCAAGCCTAACATTTGAGGGTCAGTCATGCAAGAAGGTACTATAATTAGTGAGTCAAGCAAGAAGGTACTATCATTAGTGAGTCAAGCCTAGCAGTTGAGGGTCAGTCATGCAAGAAGGTACTATAATTAGTGAGAGTCATGCAAGAAGGTACTATCATTAGTGAGTCAAGCCTAGCATTTGAGGGTCAGTCATGCAAGAAGGTACTATAATTAGTGAGAGTCATGCAAGAAGGTACTATCATTAGTGAGTCAAGCCTAACATTTGAGGGTCAGAGTCATGCAAGAAGGTACTGTCATTAGTGAGTCAAGCCTAACATTTGAGGGTCAGTCATGCAAGAAGGTACTATCATTAGTGAGTCAAGCCTAACATTTGAGGGTCAGTCATGCAAGAAGGTACTATCATTAGTGAGTCAAGCCTAACATTTGAGGGTCAGTCATGCAAGAAGGTACTATCATTAGTGAGTCAAGCCTAACATTTGAGGGTCAGTCATGTAAGAAGGTACTATCATTAGTGAGTTAAGCCTAACATTTGAGGGTCAGAGTCATGCAAGAAGGTACTGTCATTAGTGAGTTAAGCCTAACATTTGAGGGTCAGTCATGCAAGAAGGTACTGTCTTTAGTATTTGTTATTAGGTATTAGGTACTTTATAGTCACAGAGGCGTCTCTGTGAAATTCGGGTTGCTCCCACCTGGAGAGTGCGTCGCAGCCAGAGGCGCGCCACCCAATTTTTAAAAAAAAATTTGCATGTGATTTTTGTGTGACCTATGAGGAAGGAAAGGGGTGTGGGGGGGGGGGTTGGTAAATTTTGACCAAATGACATCTTTTCCGTTGCCACTGGGCTTAACGTATCATGTGCATGGGCATAACGGGACCTCGGTTTATCGTCTCATCCGAAAGACTCCACGTTCAGGCCGTAAGGCCTAGTGCAGAGTGAGAGGAAAAATCCCCTGTAAGAGCTCTGTCAGAGAACGGAAGTCCAGCTGAAATAGAGGGTAAGAAACTGCCTAGGGTACATCCCCACTCTCTCAGGACAAAGTTCTTGTTCCCAATCTCCACAGCGCGTGTACGGTCAAACCCCGTTGGAGAACGGAAGTCCAGTTGAACGTAACAACGGCAAGAACTTGAGCTTCAGGAGTAAGGGTCAAAAATTGTTCTAACTACTCAATGGACCAGGATTGGGTTTGGTTAAAGTGTGTCTGCGATCGATTTTTGTTGTCTTTTTCTTCTGATGAAAGTGTGCAAGGGGTTGAAAACACAGACACACAACAAAGCAAAACGGAAACCACCAGGTTCAGTCGATGTACGGTATAGTTTGCGGATACAAGGCAGTACTTTTCCCAGACTAAGACCCCTGTGCCTTAGAATATGATGAACCAAACAGAAACCACCAGGTTCAGTCGATGTACGGTACATATTGCGGATACAAGGCAGTACTTTTTCCCAGACTAAGACCCCTGTGCCTTAGAATATGATGAACCAAACAGAAAGAAAGTTCAATAACAAAATCTGAATTGTGTGCGAAATGTGGGGGTGCGCCTTATATCAAGACTGTGTGCCTCGGGCCTTTTGCGCATTCATGGGCGCTCCTGGGATATTTTTAAATCCTGCAAGGGGGCGGTCCTGGCGGAGTGCACATACATTTATTGCTCAATTTTTCACCCCTCTAGACTAGTACAAGTGCTACATTCTTTGGAATATAGCAAATGCTTGTATAGGCACTTTTTATAGTACAACTGTGTGTGTGTGTGTGAAAATCGTTGCTTCTCAAATTCTCATAATCCGGCAACGCCGGCTCTAGGCAATTTAAAAATCCAACAATTCAGAACGTTCTGAAAGAATTAGATCTGCAATCTACACGTTCCGCATGGAAACCCCATACTTTTATCAGAAAAAAGCGTGTGGGTTTCCGTGTGTAATGGGTACACTCACTCATATTTCCTACTTTGTGTGTCAGTGTGTGGATTGCGCATGGGTTTCTGTGCGAACGTGCGCACATACACACAGCCTTCTACTTAATAGTCCTACAAATCTGGCAGAAGGAAACAACAGAGGGGCATAGTAAAAGTGTGGCAGAGTACAATGGTGTAAAATACCAGACCTGCATCTGTCCAAAGCGGTAGTAGGACAGTTTGTACATCAGACACTGGAGCAGAGTATTAAAACAAAAACAAACTATGCACATTAACAACACACTCTGTATCATTACCGACCTGCATCTGTCCAAAGCGGTAGTAGGACAGTTTGTACATCAGACACTGGAGCAGAGTATTACAGCAGAAAAACAAACTATGCACATTAACAACACACTCTGTATCATTACCGACCTGCATCTGTCCAAAGCGGTAGTAGGACAGTTTGTACATCAGACACTGGAGCAGAGTATTACAGCAGAAAAACAAACTATGCACATTAACAACACACTCTGTATCATTACCGACCTGCATCTGTCCAAAGCGGTAGTAGGACAGTTTGTACATCAGACACTGGAGCAGAGTATTAAAACAAAAACAAACTATGCACATTAACAACACACTCTGTATCATTACCGACCTGCATCTGTCCAAAGCGGTAGTAGGACAGTTTGTACATCAGACACTGGAGCAGAGTATTAAAACAAAAACAAACTATGCACATTAACAACACACTCTGTATCATTACCGACCTGCATCTGTCCAAAGCGGTAGTAGGACAGTTTGTACATCAGACACTGGAGCAGAGTATTAAAACAAAAACAAACTATGCACATTAACAACACACTCTGTATCATTACCGACCTGCATCTGTCCAAAGCGGTAGTAGGACAGTTTGTACATCAGACACTGGAGCAGAGTATTAAAACAAAAACAAACTATGCACATTAACAACACACTCTGTATCATTACCGACCTGCATCTGTCCAAAGCGGTAGTAGGACAGTTTGTACATCAGACACTGGAGCAGAGTATTAAAACAAAAACAAACTATGCACATTAACAACACACTCTGTATCATTACCGACCTGCATCTGTCCAAAGCGGTAGTAGGACAGTTTGTACATCAGACACTGAAGCAGAGTATTAAAACAGAAAAACAAACTATGCACATTAACAACACACTCTCTATCATTGCACTATGCACATTAACAACACACTCTCTATCATTGCACTATGCACATTAACAACACACTCTCTATCATTGCACTATGCACATTAACAACACACTCTCTATCATTGCACTATGCACATTAACAACACACTCTCTATCATTGCACTATGCACATTAACAACACACTCTGTATCATTACCGACCTGCATCTGTCCAAAGCGGTAGTAGGACAGTTTGTACATCAGGCAGTTGAGCAGAGTCTGGGAACCGGCGGCATCCACACGAAACTCTCCTTGAGGAGTGAAGTAGTCTGACTCCTGAAACAACACAATGTGACATGGCAGTGTTAGCAAAACTCTTCATCACAAATGTATACTACACACACACATGCACATACACACACTCTCACAGACACAGAGGCACGCATGCACACACACACACACACAGTGTACTGACCCTGATATCCTTAGGGTGTTCGCCCTCCGCTATGCGCACCATCCATAGAAACTTGTTGATGTCGTCCCCGGAATAGCCGATCACACACACACACACAGACACACACAGTGTACTGACCCTGATGTCCTTAGGGTGTTCGCCCTCCGCTGTGCGCACCATCCACAGAAACTTGTTGATGTCGTCCCCGGAATAGCCGATCACACACACACACACACACACACAGCGTACTGACCCTGATATCCTTAGGGTGTTCGCCCTCCGCAATGCGCACCATCCACAGAAACTTGTTGATGTCGTCCCCGGAATAGCCGATGACACACACACACACACAGTGTACTGACCCTGATATCCTTAGGGTGTTCGCCCTCCGCTATGCGCACCATCCATAGAAACTTGTTGATGTCGTCCCCGGAATAGCCGATGACACACACACACACACACACACACACAGTGTACTGACCCTGATATCCTTAGGGTGTTCGCCCTCCGCTATGCGCACCATCCATAGAAACTTGTTGATGTCGTCCCCGGAATAGCCGATGACCCCCCCGAAGATAACCAGCACGTAATCCACGTCCAGCATGCGCATGATGTCATAGGCCGCTGTCTCATTGGACGACATGGCCTTGCCCACCTGCCGTCATCAATAGCAGTTAATGAAGGTCAAACATTGCACAACACACAATATGTGTTAATCTTCATGCACAAATTGCATCTCTGGTGCTCCAAACTCCGACCCAAGCATACCTGCTAACCTTTGAGAAGCAATATAAGGGTTGGAAAAGATGGACCTGCATTGGAAACCTGCACGCATGGTGACTCTCAACTCGATTTTAAGCGCCCTTTATTAATTTTTTGGTTGAAATTTTGGAATCAGGAATTTTTTTATTTAAATTGCAAAAGCGGAATCGCGGCCAGAAAACGGAAACATTCTGTGAAAAAGGGAATGGTTGGCAGCTGTGCTCAAGTTTTTCAGACCAGCACATCAATAAACGTAACAAAATTTGACCTGATGCAGTTTTTCAAAAAAACCATTTAACAACCTCAAAAGATACTGTTTAAAACGTCCAGGTATAAAAATCTAGAGATATCCTTTGTGCACGGACTCTGACCCCCTGAATTTGAAGGTAGAGTTAACCCCTTGCCTGCCGACCATTTTTGTGTTCAAGGAATTCCTGTGTGCCGAGCAAAAGAAGCTCAATTTCACCCAACAATGCTAACATTGCTATAACTCCTACAATATTGAACTTTGAAGCTGCACACTTCACAGCATTATTGTCAATAGATCATACTGCACATACAACACAATGCAGACAAAATAAACAAGACAAAAATACAAACAAACAGACAAACAAACATGCAGGTGAATAAACACTAGATCGAAAACTGACTGACCTTTCCATCTTGTTGCTTATTTCTTCAACATTACAGGGTAATCCAGATATAATCCACTAGGTAATCCAGAACACACACTTCAGTGACTGCATCATTTAGCACTTCATCCAACACTTTTAGTGCAGTATATCGTCTAAAACATCCACGTTGTCGACTACTGCCGCTTGTTGATGCCATCTTGGTTTTTTTCCAAGAACAAAAATCTCAAATTCCAGTAAAATTCGCCAAATAAAGGCCAAGGTAGATGACTCTGTACAGTCATTAAACCCTTCTACTGGGTTCTAGGTCATTTTCTGCAGTTATTTCCCTTACACTGTAGCTGAAATATGGTGATGAACAATGCACGTAGTACCTACGTTTACAGGCACACAACAATCATAGCAACAGGACGTAGTAGCTACGTTTACAGGCACACAACAATCATAGCAACAGGACGTAGTAGCTACGTTTACAGGCACACAACAATCATAGCAACAGGACGTAGTACCTACCTTTACAGGCACACAACAATCATAGCAACAGGACGTAGTAGCTACGTT
>CM065703.1:2280881-2325881 GCA_017654935.2 Phymorhynchus buccinoides | reverse complement strand
CTAAAAGGAGAAAAATGATTTGGAAGATTGTTTTTAACTATTTAAGGCAAGAGAATGGGCCAATGAGTCAGAAAGATAGCAGATGACAGAAAGCAAAGGGCAAAGGCAGAGTCAGAGAGTGGCAGATTAGAGGAAGTTAAAACACAAAACTTCCAGAAGGTGGGGAAACTATTTTTACAAAAGAACCCCCGGTATCCCCACGGGGAAGAAAACAAGGTCCCAAAACATGAACTTTGAATTCCTGAAAACCCTTGACAAAAATTGAAATGAAAGATTGTGAAAATCCCACCAAAAGCTAAAACTGAAGTTAATGACGTTTTTTATGAAACGTTACAACACACAAATGTCAAAACTTGCCTGCCTTGCAACACAATCATTTCGCTGCCTTCCTATCTTGCCTGCTCTGCAACAGACCTTTTGATCAAGTCGCTGATCCCAGGATTTTTGATTTTTTTTTATCATCGAAGAGCGCTATAGAAGCTTTATTTATTATTATTATTTTTCCATCCCAATTTACTCCATTTTGGGCCGTCCAAAATCCGGAAATCTGATGTATGTCAAAAGAAAAAGAAAAAACAACAACGCCCCTTTTGTTATTTAACAGCATTTGGTCATTACTTTACAGCAATAACCCATCCTTCTGCCTTGGAGGATCTAAATGTAAAGCTGAAGGAGAAAAAACAACAACGCCCCTTTTGTTATTTAACAGCATTTGGTCATTACTTTACAGCAATAACCCATCCTTCTGCCTTGGAGGATCTAAATGTAAAGCTGAAGGAGAAAAAACAACAACGCCCCTTTTGTTGTTTAACAGCATTTGGTCATTACTTTACAGCAATAACCCATCCTTCTGCCTTGGAGGATCTAAATGTAAAGCTGAAGGAGAAAAAACAACAACGCCCCTTTTGTTGTTTAACAGCATTTGGTCATTACTTTACAGCAATAACCCATCCTTCTGCCTTGGAGGATCTAAATGTAAAGCTGAAGGAGAAAAAACAACAACGCCCCTTTTGTTGTTTAACAGCATTTGGTCATTACTTTACAGCAATAACCCATCCTTCTGCCTTGGAGGATCTAAATGTAAAGCTGAAGGAGAAAAAACAACAACGCCCCTTTTGTTGTTTAACAGCATTTGGTCATTACTTTACAGCAATAACCCATCCTTCTGCCTTGGAGGATCTAAATGTAAAGCTGAAGGAGAAAAAACAACAACGCCCCTTTTGTTATTTAACAGCATTTGGTCATTACTTTACAGCAATAACCCATCCTTCTGCCTTGGAGGATCTAAATGTAAAGCTGAAGGAGAAAAAACAACAACGCCCCTTTTGTTATTTAACAGCATTTGGTCATTACTTTACAGCAATAACCCATCCTTCTGCCTTGGAGGATCTAAATGTAAAGCTGAAGGAGAAAAAACAACAACGCCCCTTTTGTTATTTAACAGCATTTGGTCATTACTTTACAGCAATAACCCATCCTTCTGCCTTGGAGGATCTAAATGTAAAGCTGAAGGAGAAAAAACAACAACGCCCCTTTTGTTGTTTAACAGCATTTGGTCATTACTTTACAGCAATAACCCATCCTTCTGCCTTGGAGGATCTAAATGTAAAGCTGAAGGAGAAAAAACAACAACGCCCCTTTTGTTGTTTAACAGCATTTGGTCATTACTTTACAGCAATAACCCATCCTTCTGCCTTGGAGGATCTAAATGTAAAGCTGAAGGAGAAAAAACAACAACGCCCCTTTTGTTGTTTAACAGCATTTGGTCATTACTTTACAGCAATAACCCATCCTTCTGCCTTGGAGGATCTAAATGTAAAGCTGAAGGAGAAAAAACAACAACGCCCCTTTTGTTGTTTAACAGCATTTGGTCATTACTTTACAGCAATAACCCATCCTTCTGCCTTGGAGGATCTAAATGTAAAGCTGAAGGAGAAAAAACAACAACGCCCCTTTTGTTATTTAACAGCATTTGGTCATTACTTTACAGCAATAACCCATCCTTCTGCCTTGGAGGATCTAAATGTAAAGCTGAAGGAGAAAAAACAACAACGCCCCTTTTGTTATTTAACAGCATTTGGTCATTACTTTACAGCAATAACCCATCCTTCTGCCTTGGAGGATCTAAATGTAAAGCTGAAGGAGAAAAAACAACAACGCCCCTTTTGTTATTTAACAGCATTTGGTCATTACTTTACAGCAATAACCCATCCTTCTGCCTTGGAGGATCTAAATGTAAAGCTGAAGGAGAAAAAACAACAACGCCCCTTTTGTTATTTAACAGCATTTGGTCATTACTTTACAGCAATAACCCATCCTTCTGCCTTGGAGGATCTAAATGTAAAGCTGAAGGAGAAAAAACAACAACGCCCCTTTTGTTGTTTAACAGCATTTGGTCATTACTTTACAGCAATAACCCATCCTTCTGCCTTGGAGGATCTAAATGTAAAGCTGAAGGAGAAAAAACAACAACGCCCCTTTTGTTATTTAACAGCATTTGGTCATTACTTTACAGCAATAACCCATCCTTCTGCCTTGGAGGATCTAAATGTAAAGCTGAAGGAGAAAAAACAACAACGCCCCTTTTGTTGTTTAACAGCATTTGGTCATTACTTTACAGCAATAACCCATCCTTCTGCCTTGGAGGATCTAAATGTAAAGCTGAAGGAGAAAAAACAACAACGCCCCTTTTGTTGTTTAACAGCATTTGGTCATTACTTTACAGCAATAACCCATCCTTCTGCCTTGGAGGATCTAAATGTAAAGCTGAAGGAGAAAAAACAACAACGCCCCTTTTGTTATTTAACAGCATTTGGTCATTACTTTACAGCAATAACCCATCCTTCTGCCTTGGAGGATCTAAATGTAAAGCTGAAGGAGAAAAAACAACAACGCCCCTTTTGTTGTTTAACAGCATTTGGTCATTACTTTACAGCAATAACCCATCCTTCTGCCTTGGAGGATCTAAATGTAAAGCTGAAGGAGAAAAAACAACAACGCCCCTTTTGTTATTTAACAGCATTTGGTCATTACTTTACAGCAATAACCCATCCTTCTGCCTTGGAGGATCTAAATGTAAAGCTGAAGGAGAAAAAACAACAACGCCCCTTTTGTTGTTTAACAGCATTTGGTCATTACTTTACAGCAATAACCCATCCTTCTGCCTTGGAGGATCTAAATGTAAAGCTGAAGGAGAAAAAACAACAACGCCCCTTTTGTTATTTAACAGCATTTGGTCATTACTTTACAGCAATAACCCATCCTTCTGCCTTGGAGGATCTAAATGTAAAGCTGAAGGAGAAAAAACAACAACGCCCCTTTTGTTGTTTAACAGCATTTGGTCATTACTTTACAGCAATAACCCATCCTTCTGCCTTGGAGGATCTAAATGTAAAGCTGAAGGAGAAAAAACAACAACGCCCCTTTTGTTATTTAACAGCATTTGGTCATTACTTTACAGCAATAACCCATCCTTCTGCCTTGGAGGATCTAAATGTAAAGCTGAAGGAGAAAAAACAACAACGCCCCTTTTGTTATTTAACAGCATTTGGTCATTACTTTACAGCAATAACCCATCCTTCTGCCTTGGAGGATCTAAATGTAAAGCTGAAGGAGAAAAAACAACAACGCCCCTTTTGTTGTTTAACAGCATTTGGTCATTACTTTACAGCAATAACCCATCCTTCTGCCTTGGAGGATCTAAATGTAAAGCTGAAGGAGAAAAAACAACAACGCCCCTTTTGTTATTTAACAGCATTTGGTCATTACTTTACAGCAATAACCCATCCTTCTGCCTTGGAGGATCTAAATGTAAAGCTGAAGGAGAAAAAACAACAACGCCCCTTTTGTTGTTTAACAGCATTTGGTCATTACTTTACAGCAATAACCCATCCTTCTGCCTTGGAGGATCTAAATGTAAAGCTGAAGGAGAAAAAACAACAACGCCCCTTTTGTTGTTTAACAGCATTTGGTCATTACTTTACAGCAATAACCCATCCTTCTGCCTTGGAGGATCTAAATGTAAAGCTGAAGGAGAAAAAACAACAACGCCCCTTTTGTTATTTAACAGCATTTGGTCATTACTTTACAGCAATAACCCATCCTTCTGCCTTGGAGGATCTAAATGTAAAGCTGAAGGAGAAAAAACAACAACGCCCCTTTTGTTATTTAACAGCATTTGGTCATTACTTTACAGCAATAACCCATCCTTCTGCCTTGGAGGATCTAAATGTAAAGCTGAAGGAGAAAAAACAACAACGCCCCTTTTGTTGTTTAACAGCATTTGGTCATTACTTTACAGCAATAACCCATCCTTCTGCCTTGGAGGATCTAAATGTAAAGCTGAAGGAGAAAAAACAACAACGCCCCTTTTGTTATTTAACAGCATTTGGTCATTACTTTACAGCAATAACCCATCCTTCTGCCTTGGAGGATCTAAATGTAAAGCTGAAGGAGAAAAAACAACAACGCCCCTTTTGTTATTTAACAGCATTTGGTCATTACTTTACAGCAATAACCCATCCTTCTGCCTTGGAGGATCTAAATGTAAAGCTGAAGGAGAAAAAACAACAACGCCCCTTTTGTTATTTAACAGCATTTGGTCATTACTTTACAGCAATAACCCATCCTTCTGCCTTGGAGGATCTAAATGTAAAGCTGAAGGAGAAAAAACAACAACGCCCCTTTTGTTGTTTAACAGCATTTGGTCATTACTTTACAGCAATAACCCATCCTTCTGCCTTGGAGGATCTAAATGTAAAGCTGAAGGAGAAAAAACAACAACGCCCCTTTTGTTGTTTAACAGCATTTGGTCATTACTTTACAGCAATAACCCATCCTTCTGCCTTGGAGGATCTAAATGTAAAGCTGAAGGAGAAAAAACAACAACGCCCCTTTTGTTATTTAACAGCATTTGGTCATTACTTTACAGCAATAACCCATCCTTCTGCCTTGGAGGATCTAAATGTAAAGCTGAAGGAGAAAAAACAACAACGCCCCTTTTGTTGTTTAACAGCATTTGGTCATTACTTTACAGCAATAACCCATCCTTCTGCCTTGGAGGATCTAAATGTAAAGCTGAAGGAGAAAAAACAACAACGCCCCTTTTGTTATTTAACAGCATTTGGTCATTACTTTACAGCAATAACCCATCCTTCTGCCTTGGAGGATCTAAATGTAAAGCTGAAGGAGAAAAAACAACAACGCCCCTTTTGTTATTTAACAGCATTTGGTCATTACTTTACAGCAATAACCCATCCTTCTGCCTTGGAGGATCTAAATGTAAAGCTGAAGGAGAAAAAACAACAACGCCCCTTTTGTTGTTTAACAGCATTTGGTCATTACTTTACAGCAATAACCCATCCTTCTGCCTTGGAGGATCTAAATGTAAAGCTGAAGGAGAAAAAACAACAACGCCCCTTTTGTTGTTTAACAGCATTTGGTCATTACTTTACAGCAATAACCCATCCTTCTGCCTTGGAGGATCTAAATGTAAAGCTGAAGGAGAAAAAACAACAACGCCCCTTTTGTTGTTTAACAGCATTTGGTCATTACTTTACAGCAATAACCCATCCTTCTGCCTTGGAGGATCTAAATGTAAAGCTGAAGGAGAAAAAACAACAACGCCCCTTTTGTTGTTTAACAGCATTTGGTCATTACTTTACAGCAATAACCCATCCTTCTGCCTTGGAGGATCTAAATGTAAAGCTGAAGGAGAAAAAACAACAACGCCCCTTTTGTTATTTAACAGCATTTGGTCATTACTTTACAGCAATAACCCATCCTTCTGCCTTGGAGGATCTAAATGTAAAGCTGAAGGAGAAAAAACAACAACGCCCCTTTTGTTGTTTAACAGCATTTGGTCATTACTTTACAGCAATAACCCATCCTTCTGCCTTGGAGGATCTAAATGTAAAGCTGAAGGAGAAAAAACAACAACGCCCCTTTTGTTATTTAACAGCATTTGGTCATTACTTTACAGCAATAACCCATCCTTCTGCCTTGGAGGATCTAAATGTAAAGCTGAAGGAGAAAAAACAACAACGCCCCTTTTGTTGTTTAACAGCATTTGGTCATTACTTTACAGCAATAACCCATCCTTCTGCCTTGGAGGATCTAAATGTAAAGCTGAAGGAGAAAAAACAACAACGCCCCTTTTGTTGTTTAACAGCATTTGGTCATTACTTTACAGCAATAACCCATCCTTCTGCCTTGGAGGATCTAAATGTAAAGCTGAAGGAGAAAAAACAACAACGCCCCTTTTGTTATTTAACAGCATTTGGTCATTACTTTACAGCAATAACCCATCCTTCTGCCTTGGAGGATCTAAATGTAAAGCTGAAGGAGAAAAAACAACAACGCCCCTTTTGTTGTTTAACAGCATTTGGTCATTACTTTACAGCAATAACCCATCCTTCTGCCTTGGAGGATCTAAATGTAAAGCTGAAGGAGAAAAAACAACAACGCCCCTTTTGTTATTTAACAGCATTTGGTCATTACTTTACAGCAATAACCCATCCTTCTGCCTTGGAGGATCTAAATGTAAAGCTGAAGGAGAAAAAACAACAACGCCCCTTTTGTTATTTAACAGCATTTGGTCATTACTTTACAGCAATAACCCATCCTTCTGCCTTGGAGGATCTAAATGTAAAGCTGAAGGAGAAAAAACAACAACGCCCCTTTTGTTATTTAACAGCATTTGGTCATTACTTTACAGCAATAACCCATCCTTCTGCCTTGGAGGATCTAAATGTAAAGCTGAAGGAGAAAAAACAACAACGCCCCTTTTGTTGTTTAACAGCATTTGGTCATTACTTTACAGCAATAACCCATCCTTCTGCCTTGGAGGATCTAAATGTAAAGCTGAAGGAGAAAAAACAACAACGCCCCTTTTGTTATTTAACAGCATTTGGTCATTACTTTACAGCAATAACCCATCCTTCTGCCTTGGAGGATCTAAATGTAAAGCTGAAGGAGAAAAAACAACAACGCCCCTTTTGTTGTTTAACAGCATTTGGTCATTACTTTACAGCAATAACCCATCCTTCTGCCTTGGAGGATCTAAATGTAAAGCTGAAGGAGAAAAAACAACAACGCCCCTTTTGTTATTTAACAGCATTTGGTCATTACTTTACAGCAATAACCCATCCTTCTGCCTTGGAGGATCTAAATGTAAAGCTGAAGGAGAAAAAACAACAACGCCCCTTTTGTTGTTTAACAGCATTTGGTCATTACTTTACAGCAATAACCCATCCTTCTGCCTTGGAGGATCTAAATGTAAAGCTGAAGGAGAAAAAACAACAACGCCCCTTTTGTTATTTAACAGCATTTGGTCATTACTTTACAGCAATAACCCATCCTTCTGCCTTGGAGGATCTAAATGTAAAGCTGAAGGAGAAAAAACAACAACGCCCCTTTTGTTATTTAACAGCATTTGGTCATTACTTTACAGCAATAACCCATCCTTCTGCCTTGGAGGATCTAAATGTAAAGCTGAAGGAGAAAAAACAACAACGCCCCTTTTGTTATTTAACAGCATTTGGTCATTACTTTACAGCAATAACCCATCCTTCTGCCTTGGAGGATCTAAATGTAAAGCTGAAGGAGAAAAAACAACAACGCCCCTTTTGTTATTTAACAGCATTTGGTCATTACTTTACAGCAATAACCCATCCTTCTGCCTTGGAGGATCTAAATGTAAAGCTGAAGGAGAAAAAACAACAACGCCCCTTTTGTTATTTAACAGCATTTGGTCATTACTTTACAGCAATAACCCATCCTTCTGCCTTGGAGGATCTAAATGTAAAGCTGAAGGAGAAAAAACAACAACGCCCCTTTTGTTATTTAACAGCATTTGGTCATTACTTTACAGCAATAACCCATCCTTCTGCCTTGGAGGATCTAAATGTAAAGCTGAAGGAGAAAAAACAACAACGCCCCTTTTGTTATTTAACAGCATTTGGTCATTACTTTACAGCAATAACCCATCCTTCTGCCTTGGAGGATCTAAATGTAAAGCTGAAGGAGAAAAAACAACAACGCCCCTTTTGTTATTTAACAGCATTTGGTCATTACTTTACAGCAATAACCCATCCTTCTGCCTTGGAGGATCTAAATGTAAAGCTGAAGGAGAAAAAACAACAACGCCCCTTTTGTTATTTAACAGCATTTGGTCATTACTTTACAGCAATAACCCATCCTTCTGCCTTGGAGGATCTAAATGTAAAGCTGAAGGAGAAAAAACAACAACGCCCCTTTTGTTGTTTAACAGCATTTGGTCATTACTTTACAGCAATAACCCATCCTTCTGCCTTGGAGGATCTAAATGTAAAGCTGAAGGAGAAAAAACCCCACACACCTGCCTTTTTCCCTTTGCTTTGGGCCCAAAATATGTGAAAGCTTGGGGTGAATTGGAGAGGGTGGGGATGTGGGGGTGAATAAATGAGAAATGGCAGGAAAGAATGCAGTTCTTAACGTTTTGGTAGTAGTCGCTTGTATCGACCCTAACTACGTCCGACTTATTGTGAAGCATGGTCTGTTGTCCATTTTTCCTTAGTTTTGTTTCTATTTTTAATGCATGCAAATGTGTTTCCTTGCTTGTATTGTGCTTGTACGAGACCACACTGTAATTTCACCTAACGTGATAATAAAGTATTTTTGACTTTTGACTTGACTTTGACACATGCACACACACCCACCTTATCATAGAGGCGATTGTTCCTGCTGTCCGAGCCGTCTTCAGAGTTCTTGTGCCCTTTGTTGGGCGACTCATCCTTCAGGTAGATCTCAAAGGTCTTGACTTTGACACATGCACACACACCCACCTTATCATAGAGGCGATCGTTCCTGCTGTCCGAGCCGTCTTCAGAGTTCTTGTGCCCTTTGTTGGGCGACTCATCCTTCAGGTAGATCTCAAAGGTCTTGACTTTGACACATGCACACACACCCACCTTATCATAGAGGCGATCGTTCCTGCTGTCCGAGCCGTCCTCAGAGTTCTTGTGCCCTTTGTTGGGCGACTCATCCTTCAGGTAGATCTCAAAGGTCTTGGAGAAGGCGATGGCCGCCAGCACGCACACCACGGGGGTCAGGGTCAGCATCAGGCGAACCATCACCCCGGCGAAATAACTGGCGAAGATGGCGTACAGCACCACTGCAAGGAGAAAGCAATGATCAACATGATGATATTGATAACAACATCAACAGTGAAGCATTAACAATATCAGGCGAACCATCACCCCGGCGAAATAACTGGCGAAGATTGTGTACAGCACCACTGCAAGGAGAATGATAGTAATGATGAAAATAACACCAATATAAGAAAATAATTATATTATTATATCACTGATAATATTGAAGCATTTAAATGAGGGTTCATGATCAACATCAGACGAACCATCACCCCGAGCTTGCTATGGCCCGGGCAAAGCCTGCCAGCAAATTGGAAGAGAATCGGGAGAGCGCGTCACTCTCAGAGCAGCGCCAACGGGAAACGGGGCCTTATAACTCCGCCGTTTCTTAACCGAATCGCTTCAAATTTCCTGTACTCAGCGTTACCAGTACTTGGCGTTACCGTTACTAGGCGTTACCGTTACTAGGCGTTACCAGTACGGTGCATTGCCAGTACTAGGCGTTGCGCTAGTAACACTAATATTAGAAAATAATATTATATCACTGATAATAGTGAAGCATTTAAATGAGGGTTCAAGATGAACATCAGACGAACCATCACCCCGGCGAAGGTTGCGCATAGCAGCACTGCAACGATAATGATTACGATGATGGAAATAACTTCCACTCTCCCTCCACCAGCGAACAACCATTTTCCATTTTACTTCAAAGCTAGTGGAACCTCCCTATTTAATTAAACTGGCGACCGGACTATAAAAGGAGGGAGGTGCTAGACGCGCGCCACATTTGAATCACAGCTGGCGAGAGACGGTTCGCCCTTCTTTGTTCCCTGTTGTGCGAGCCACCGCGAGGCAAAGCTTTTCTGACGAGAACAACCCGGTTGTTTTCCCTTTAAAACCTTCCACATTAAGATGTGACCCCATTTTTTTCACAGATGTCCCCCCCCCCCCCCTTCATACTCTGACTACACCTCCCTATTAAGACATGTATTTGTAGGTAAATAGTAAAAACACCTTCATTTGGCCGATTGTTCAAGGTTTTCATAGGGAGCTTCCACTGTCAATTACTTTTAACTCTCTCTCTCTCTCACACACACACACACTGTCTCTCCATTGTGTAATAACATTTTCCAGCTTTCAGTCTTCTCTCTGTCTGTCTGTCTGTCTCTCTCTCTCTGTCTCTCTGCTACATACCAAACACTCTCTCATCGTTGATGTTCTTGACGCAGTACCACACGCCGGCAGGGAAGGCACAGACCAGGATGTGAAGGTCGAAGAAGAAGGACACCCAGGTGGTGGGCTGGTGCTCCGACACCGACGCGATGATGGGGATGTGGATCTTGGCATAGCCCGTGTCCCACAGCGAGTAGAACCGCCCGCTCCACGGGGCTATGTAGCCTGGAAACACACAAGATGGAAAGCCATATAAATAAACCCAGTAACTTGGCCTGAAAGTGAGATGGAAAGTCTACAAACATGGTCCCATGGACTTTACTCGGTCCCAGAGGAAGAGGTAGAAACGCCCTGGAAAGTTAGATATGACAACCATATAAAAGTGAGATGGAAAGTCTACAAACATGGTCCCATGGACTTTACCCGGTCCCAGAGGAAGAGGTAGAAACGCCCTGGAAAATTAGATACGACAACCATATAAAAGTGAGATGGAAAGTCTACAAACATGGTCCCATGGACTTTACCCGGTCCCAGAGGAAGAGGTAGAAACGCCCTGGAAAGTTAGATACGACAACCATATAAAAGTGAGATGGAAAGTCTACAAACATGGTCCCATGGACTTTACCCGGTCCCAGAGGAAGAGGTAGAAACGCCCTGGAAAGTTAGATATGACAACCATATAAAAGTGAGATGGAAAGTCTACAAACATGGTCCCATGGACTTTACCCGGTCCCAGAGGAAGAGGTAGAAACGCCCTGGAAAGTTAGATACGACAACCATATAAAAGTGAGATGGAAAGTCTACAAACATGGTCCCATGGACTTTACTCGGTCCCAGAGGAAGAGGTAGAAACGCCCTGGAAAGTTAGATATGACAACCATATAAAAGTGAGATGGAAAGTCTACAAACATGGTCCCATGGACTTTACCCGGTCCCAGAGGAAGAGGTAGAAACGCCCTGGAAAGTTAGATACGACAACCATATAAAAGTGAGATGGAAAGTCTACAAACATGGTCCCATGGACTTTACTCGGTCCCAGAGGAAGAGGTAGAAACGCCCTGGAAAGTTAGATACGACAACCATATAAAAGTGAGATGGAAAGTCTACAAACATGGTCCCATGGACTTTACCCGGTCCCAGAGGAAGAGGTAGAAACGCCCTGGAAAGTTAGATACGACAACCATATAAAAGTGAGATGGAAAGTCTACAAACATGGTCCCATGGACTTTACCCGGTCCCAGAGGAAGAGGTAGAAACGCCCTGGAAAGTTAGATACGACAACCATATAAATGTGCTCCAAAGACTAATGCAAACCTGGCTTTAACCCTTTCACCGCCAATGTCACATTTATGCACCACAATGCTTTAACCCTTTCACCGCCAATGTCACATGTATGCACCACAATGCTTTAACCCTTTCACCGCCAATGTCACATGTATGCACCACAATGCTTTAACCCTTTCACCGCCAATGTCACATTTATGCACCACAATGCTTTAACCCTTTCACCGCCAATGTCACATTTATGCACCACAATGCTTTAACCCTTTCACCGCCAATGTCACATTTATGCACCACAATGCTTTAACCCTTTCACCGCCAATGTCACATTTATGCACCACAATGGTTTAACACCCATGTCATTTAACCCTTTCACCGCCAATGTCACATTTATGCACCACAATGCTTTAACCCTTTCACCGCCAATGTCACATTTATGCACCACAATGGTTTAACCCTTTCACCGCCAATGTCACATTTATGCACCACAATGCTTTAACCCTTTCACCGCCAATGTCACATTTATGCACCACAATGGTTTAACCCTTTCACCGCCAATGTCACATTTATGCACCACAATGGTTTAACCCTTTCACCGCCAATGTCACATTTATGCACCACAATGGTTTAACCCTTTCACCGCCAATGTCACATTTATGCACCACAATGCTTTAACCCTTTCACCGCCAATGTCACATTTATGCACCACAATGCTTTAACCCTTTCACCGCCAATGTCACATTTACGTACCACAATGCTTTAACCCTTTCACCGCCAATGTCACATTTACGTACCACAATGCTTTAACCCTTTCACCGCCAATGTCACATTTATGCACCACAATGCTTTAAACCTTTCACTGCCAATGTCACATTTATGCACCACAATGCTTTAACCCTTTCACCGCCAATGTCACATTTATGCACCACAATGCTTTAACCCTTTCACCGCCAATGTCACATTTACGTACCACAATGCTTTAACCCTTTCACCGCCAATGTCACATTTATGCACCACAATGCTTTAACCCTTTCACCGCCAATGTCACATTTACATACCACAATGCTTTAACCCTTTCACCGCCAATGTCACATTTATGCACCACAATGCTTTAACCCTTTCACCGCCAATGTCACATTTATGCACCACAATGCTTTAACCCTTTCACCGCCAATGTCACATTTATGCACCACAATGCTTTAACCCTTTCACCGCCAATGTCACATTTATGCACCACAATGCTTTAACCCTTTCACCGCCAATGTTACATTTATGCACCACAATGCTTTAACCCTTTCACCGCCAATGTCACATTTATGCACCACAATGGTTTAACACCCATGTCATTTAACCCTTTCACCGCCAATGTCACATTTATGCACCACAATGGTTTAACACCCATGTCATTTAACCCTTTCACCGCCAATGTCACATTTATGCACCACAATGGTTTAACACCCATGTCATTTAACCCTTTCACCGCCAATGTCACATTTATGCACCACAATGGTTTAACACCCATGTCATTTAACCCTTTCACCGCCAATGTTACATTTATGCACCACAATGCTTTAACCCTTTCACCGCCAATGTCACATTTATGCACCACAATGGTTTAACACCCATGTCATTTAACCCTTTCACCGCCAATGTCACATTTATGCACCACAATGGTTTAACACCCATGTCATTTAACCCTTTCACCGCCAATGTCACATTTATGCACCACAATGGTTTAACACCCATGTCATTTAACCCTTTCACCGCCAATGTCACATTTATGCACCACAATGGTTTAACACCCATGTCATTTAACCCTTTCACCGCCAATGTCACATTTATGCACCACAATGGTTTAACACCCATGTCACTAAAAAGCATCAAATCAGGACCTGTTATCCAAATACCCTATTTTCTTAGTTTTAGGAGGTAAGGATAGACCTCATTTTATATCATGTCACAGAAGAATCCCCAATACTGCAGATGGATTTTGTTCTCTACCCAGGTAATGTTAATGGACATTTTTGGCTGAGATATGGCTGGCGGTGAATGGGTTAAGCTTAACTACAAGTAATGTTATTAACTCATTCAAGTCGTTCCGGCCATATATGTCCGGAATTAATAGATAGCTGTCAATTTGATACATTTGCTTCAAGGGAAGTAAATCTGTGTGCACACCATACCTTGGTCACTTCTAAACTCGCTTCGCTCCCTTAGACCACAATTTTGCCTCTGACTTTGCTTTTGTAGTGGTTTGTTGTGGGGGAACCAATCGGTGTAGTGTTTCTATATAAAACAGTCTGATCTACCACTTCCCTATGTCTAAACCTTAAGTAAAAGCCAGTAATCTTCTTTCATTTCTTGTTTTGTGTTTATGTATGTTTTGTCTGCGTGCATGGCTGGAGTGATTTGTGAGGTTTGTATGTATTGTTTGCGTGCATGGCTGGAGTGATTTGTGAGGTTTGTATGTATTGTTTGCGTGCATGGCTGGAGTGATTTGTGAGGTTTGTATGTATTGTCTGCGTGTATGGCTGGAGTGATTTGTGAGGTTTGTATGTATTGTTTGCGTGCATGGCTGGAGTGATTTGTGAGGTTTGTATGTATTGTCTGAGTGCATGGCTGGAGTGATTTGTGAGGTTTGTATGTTTTGTCTGTGTGTATGGCTGGAGTGATTTGTGAGGTTTGTATGTATTGTCTGAGTGCATGGCTGGAGTGATTTGTGAGGTTTGTATGTATTGTCTGTGTGCATGGCTGGAGTGATTTGTGAGGTTTGTATGTTTTGTCTGTGTGCATGGCTGGAGTGATTTGTGAGGTTTGTATGTATTGTCTGCGTGTATGGCTGGAGTGATTTGTGAGGTTTGTATGTATTGTCTGTGTGCATGGCTGGAGTGATTTGTGAGGTTTGTATGTATTGTCTGCGTGTATGGCTGGAGTGATTTGTGAGGTTTGTATGTATTGTCTGTGTGCATGGCTGGAGTGATTTGTGAGGTTTGTATGTATTGTTTGCGTGCATGGCTGGAGTGATTTGTGAGGTTTGTATGTTTTGTCTGAGTGCATGGCTGGAGTGATTTGTGAGGTTTGTATGTTTTGTCTGAGTGCATGGCTGGAGTGATTTGTGAGGTTTGTATGTATTGTCTGCGTGTATGGCTGGAGTGATTTGTGAGGTTTGTATGTTTTGTCTGAGTGCATGGCTGGAGTGATTTGTGAGGTTTGTATGTATTGTCTGCGTGTATGGCTGGAGTGATTTGTGAGGTTTGTATGTATTGTCTGTGTGCATGGCTGGAGTGATTTGTGAGGTTTGTATGTATTGTCTGCGTGTATGGCTGGAGTGATTTGTGAGGTTTGTATGTATTGTCTGTGTGCATGGCTGGAGTGATTTGTGAGGTTTGTATGTATTGTTTGCGTGCATGGCTGGAGTGATTTGTGAGGTTTGTATGTATTGTCTGAGTGTATGGCTGGAGTGATTTGTGAGGTTTGTATGTTTTGTCTGAGTGCATGGCTGGAGTGATTTGTGAGGTTTGTATGTTTTGTCTGAGTGCATGGCTGGAGTGATTTGTGAGGTTTGTATGTTTTGTCTGAGTGCATGGCTGGAGTGATTTGTGAGGTTTGTATGTTTTGTCTGAGTGCATGGCTGGAGTGATTTGTGAGGTTTTTATGTATTGTCTGCGTGTATGGCTGGAGTGATTTGTGAGGTTTGTATGTATTGTCTGAGTGCATGGCTGGAGTGATTTGTGAGGTTTTTATGTTTTGTCTGAGTGCATGGCTGGAGTGATTTGTGAGGTTTTTATGTTTTGTCTGAGTGCATGGCTGGAGTGATTTGTGAGGTTTTTTAATCATTCAAAATCGTTGCGATGCGAACGAGTTAAAAATCAAAACCCACTGGGAGTATGTTGCTGTCCTACCCTGGCTAAAAGACTCCAGGGATCATCCCAACAGCCGAAGCGCTTGAACACTGTGGTACAAATGCATCAGCTAGGGATGAGAACATTACGTGTGTGACCGTCTTTGACTACCGTATTTTACAGACTATAAAGTGATACTTTTCCCCAGACTGAGATCCCTGCGTCGTATAATGTGACTGACAATGTAGTAAGGAAATAGAGCAACACAATATGAATTTGGAGTCAAATTTGGAGTCAAATTTGGGGGGGGGGTGCATTATAATCAGGTGCGCCTTATACTATAGTCGGTAAGATACGGCACCCCGCCACGTGCGCAGCCACATTCCGACTTCAGGGGATGGGAGTATGTTTGAATGGCCTGTTCCTCAGAACATTAGAAACAGCCCTGTCAAAATGTCATTACGACCAGTTCAGTTGTTCAGGCTGTGACGATTAGAAGTTAAAACACATGATCAGTTTCATGACGGACTGCGTGACGGACATAATAATAATAATAATAATAGTGAATCATTTATATAGCGCACTCCTCCACCAAATGTGGAGCTCTATGCGCTTAACAACAACATTTTAAAAGCAAGAAATTCAACAAAAACAAATAATTGCTCACACACACGCAAATAGGCATACACATACATCCCCACCCACCCACACATACACGCACGTCCACACACATGTGCGCGCAAACAAAGTCCACCCCACAAGTCCTTGTTGCAGTTGCAACATCTTCCTCATAATGCGATAGAATTGGGGGTACAAGGCCATCAGCACAGGACAAGAAGGATTCACATGAAAATGACATTCAGAAATTAAGTGAAGGTCTCAATGACATGCTTGTATGTATGTATGTATGTATGTATGTATGTATGCATGCATGCATGCATGCATGCATGCATGGATGTCTGTCTGTCTGTCTGTCTGTCTGTCTGTCTGTCTGTCTGTCTGTCTGTCTGTCTGGATGGATGGATGGATGGATGGATGGATGGATGGATGGATGGATGGATGGATGGATGGATGGATGGATGGATGTATGTATGTATGTATGTATGTATGTATGTATGTATGTATGTATGTATGTATGCATGTATGTATGTATGCCAGTCAGTGGTTTCCGACCATGGCTGCTAGACATCAAAGAGTGCAGATGATATTCCGGCAGGCTGGGCTAGAATTTGTTTACAGTGGAGATGCCTTGGCTAGGGTACATCCCCACTCTCTCGGCCAAAGGGATTTGTGTTTTACGCAATATAATCCGGTATATATATATACAACTTCCCCTCCATCCCCGAACTGTCCCTCCCCATTCCCCACTCACCCATCCATGTGAGCGCTACCACGGCAAGGAAGACAACTCCGGCCGCCATGCCCACGGCCAGAATGAAGAAATAGCGGAACTCTGCCTTGGACAAAAACGTCTGAATGTAGCGCAACGCTGCGTAGGCATACAGCAGGGCAAACACACCTGAAACATAGAGAACAAAACGTCTGAACGTAGCGCAACGCTGCGTAGGCATACAGCAGGGCAAACACACCTGCAACATAGAGAACAAAACGTCTGAACGTAGCGCAGCGTGGCGTAGGCATACAGCAGGACAAACACACCTGTAACACAGAGAACAAAACGTCTGAACGTAGCGCAGCGCAGCATAGGCATACAGCAGGGCAAACACACCTGTAACACAGAGAACAAAACGTCTGAACGTAGCGTAGGCATACAGCAGACAAACACACCTGTAACACAGAGAACAAAACGTCTGAACGTAGCGCAACGCTGCGTAGGCATACAGCAGGGCAAACACACCTGTAACACAGAGAACAAAACGTCTGAACGTAGCGCAACGCTGCGTAGGCATACAGCAGGGCAAACACACCTGTAACACAGAGAACAAAACGTCTGAACGTAGCGTAGGCATACAGCAGGGCAAACACACCTGTAACACAGAGAACAAAACGTCTGAACGTAGCGTAGGCATACAGCAGGGCAAACACACCTGAAACATAGAGAAAACGTCTGAACGTAGCGCAACGCTGCGTAGGCATACAGCAGGGCAAACACACCTGAAACATAGAGAAAACGTCTGAACGTAGCGCAGCGCGGCATAGGCATACAGCAGGGCAAACACACCTGTAACACAGAGAACAAAACGTCTGAACGTAGCGTAGGCATACAGCAGACAAACACACCTGTAACACAGAGAACAAAACGTCTGAACGTAGCGCAGCATAGGCATACAGCAGACAAACACACCTGTAACACAGAGAACAAAACGTCTGAACGTAGCGCAGCATAGGCATACAGCAGGGCAAACACACCTGTAACACAGAGAACAAAACGTCTGAACGTAGCGTAGGCATACAGCAGACAAACACACCTGTAACACAGAGAACAAAACGTCTGAACGTAGCGCAGCATAGGCATACAGCAGGGCAAACACACCTGTAACACAGAGAACAAAACGTCTGAACGTAGCGTAGGCATACAGCAGGGCAAACACACCTGTAACACAGAGAACAAAACGTCTGAACGTAGCGCACCATAGGCATACAGCAGGGCAAACACACCTGTAACACAGAGAACAAAACGTCTGAACGTAGCGCACCATAGGCATACAGCAGGGCAAACACACCTGCAACACAGAGAACAAAACGTCTGAACGTAGCGCAGCATAGGCATACAGCAGGGCAAACACACCTGCAACACAGAGAACAAAACGTCTGAACGTAGCGCAGCATAGGCATACAGCAGGGCAAACACACCTGCAACACAGAGAACAAAACGTCTGAACGTAGCGCAGCATAGGCATACAGCAGACAAACACACCTGTAACACAGAGAACAAAACGTCTGAACGTAGCGCAGCATAGGCATACAGCAGACAAACACACCTGTAACACAGAGAACAAAACGTCTGAACGTAGCGCAGCATAGGCATACAGCAGGGCAAACACACCTGTAACACAGAGAACAAAACGTCTGAACGTAGCGCAGCGCAGCATAGGCATACAGCAGGACAAACACACCTGTAACACAGAGAACAAAACGTCTGAACGTAGCGTAGGCATACAGCAGACAAACACACCTGTAACACAGAGAACAAAACGTCTGAACGTAGCGCAGCGCAGCATAGGCATACAGCAGGACAAACACACCTGTAACACAGAGAACAAAACGTCTGAACGTAGCGCAGCGCAGCATAGGCATACAGCAGACAAACACACCTGTAACACAGAGAACAAAACGTCTGAACGTAGCACAGCATAGGCATACAGCAGGACAAACACACCTGTAACACAGAGAACAAAACGTCTGAACGTAGCGTAGGCATACAGCAGGGCAAACACACCTGCAACACAGAGAACAAAACGTCTGAACGTAGCGTAGGCATACAGCAGGGCAAACACACCTGTAACACAGAGAACAAAACGTCTGAACGTAGCGTAGGCATACAGCAGGGCAAACACACCTGTAACACAGAGAACAAAACGTCTGAACGTAGCGCAGCATAGGCATACAGCAGACAAACACACCTGTAACACAGAGAACAAAACGTCTGAACGTAGCGCAGCATAGGCATACAGCAGACAAACACACCTGTAACACAGAGAACAAAACGTCTGAACGTAGCGCACCATAGGCATACAGCAGACAAACACACCTGTAACACAGAGAACAAAACGTCTGAACGTAGCGCAGCATAGGCATACAGCAGGGCAAACACACCTGAAACATTGCATTAGGTATCACAGTATTGAAATCAAACGCTGAAGGTTCCCCTTGTACGTAGCGGGCGTTTTTTCAGTACAAATAGTTCCCCCACCTTATGGAAGTCCTGTGCTTGCAACTTCCTCTAATCTGTCCCTCTCTCTGACTCTGCCTTTCCCCTTGCTTCTGTCACCTACTGTCTTTCTGCCTTGCTGGTCCATTGTCCTGCCTTTGATAATTATATATAGAAATTGTTACAAAGATTTTCTCCAGCCTAAGGCAGACATGCTGGGCCTAACTATGTTTTAGTTAGGCGCATAGCGGCGGCATGATGCATCAGTGCTCATTGACAGGAAACTGAGCAATTAAAAACAATGCTGAAGGGTCCATACATTGCACACAAACATATCTGCTCACAATCACACACCACGCAAATGTGAGCAGATATGCATGCACACTACGCTCAAGCTCAAGCACATACCAGGCATGAAACCTACTGTTCCCAAAAAAAGAGGAGATTTTTTCAGCTGAGAAATCCTTCCACCCGGATTTTCAGCTGACGTCAGAAGTTTTGTTGAGCGGGGGAGGGGTTACTGTTACCCCAAATTTTTGGGGCCCCAAATAACTAACGTCAGAACTTTTGTTCAGCGGGGGACTAATCTATTCCCAAAAATTGGAAACGGCGGAGCTGTTTTCATGCCTGATATTTCTTCTTCTTTTCCACCCATTCTTCGTGCACGGCTTGCTCTTCAGACGCCATTTTGGAAATGATGACGTCGGGAGGAGGAGAAGGCGCGAAATGATGATCGTGCCGTTTAAAGACCCAGCATGCCGAGTTTTTATTCGATTTTCGATATATATTTTTTTACAGGCGGAGATTTTTTTTTAAAGGCGGAGATTGGTCGATTTCGGAAAAAAATTAGGCGGAGAACACAGAGATGTTTTCATGCCTGACATACACTCAAACACTCTCTGAATTCTGACAAAATACATAAATGCACACACACACAGTCTCTCAGTTCTAACAAATTGCACATTATGGCACACACATATTTATACAGCGCTGAATCTTAATAGAAATCAAATCAAAGCGCACACACGTTAGCATTCATAGCGCATTCAAACAAAAACGCAATACAAAGCGAACACACATGGATGACATAAATGGAATATAGCAGAAACACACCTAATGGCAAGAGAGAGAAGAGAGAAAGAGAGCGGAGCTTTAATGACGGGGGAACAGGTGGGTTTTGAGGTTAACATTGAAAGCAGAGAGGGTCGGTCGCTGACGGAGGGAGAGAGGAAGTTTGTTCCAGGAGGTCGGTCCTGAGACAGCAAAAGAGCGCCGACCAACAGTTGAAAGCTTATACCTAGGGATCTGGAGAGAAAGAGGGTCAGAAACTGAACGTAAAGTGCGAGCTGGCGTATAGATGGAAATATTGTCGCAGAGGTAAGATGGAGCAGCTTTATGGATAGATACACACACACACACGCACACAGACACACCCACACACAGATACACACACACACAGACAGACAGACACACACACACAGAGACAGACACACACACAGACCTGCAGCAGCCATATGCGCTGATGTCCTGATGGGCTGGAACCCAACGGCACACACACACTCACATACAATCACAGACACACACTCACATACACACACACACACACACAGACCTGCAGCAGCCATATGCTCCGACGTCCTGATGGGCTGGAACCCAACAAATGGCACTTGCATGGACAGGACCAGGCCTACGATGTAGAACGTTGTGTACGCTGAAACGGGAACAATACAAATACAATAATATAAAAAAAAAGCCACATTTAACCCAAAACCAAGAATCTATACCGTATTTCACGGACAATAAGGCAATGCTTTGTCCCCAGACTGAGACCCCTGCGCCTTATAATGTGACTGATAATACAGTAAGGAATAGAGCACTGTATTGTATGGACCATAAGGCAATACTTTGTCCCCAGACTGGGACCCCTGCACCTTATAATGTGACTGATAATACAGTAAGGAAATAGAGCACTGTATTGTATGGACCATAAGGCGATACTTTCCCCCAGACTGGGACCCCTGCACCTTATAATGTGACTGATAATACAGTAAGGAAATAGAGCACTGTATTGTATGGACCATAAGGCGATACTTTTCCCCAGACTGGGACCCCTGCACCTTATAATGTGACTGATAATACAGTAAGGAAATAGAGCACTGTATTGTATGGACCATAAGGCGATACTTTCCCCCAGACTGGGACCCCTGCACCTTATAATGTGACTGATAATACAGTAAGGAAATAGAGCACTGTATTGTATGGACCATAAGGCGATACTTTCCCCCAGACTGGGACCCCTGCACCTTATAATGTGACTGATAATACAGTAAGGAAATAGAGCACTGTATTGTATGGACCATAAGGCGATACTTTGTCCCCAGACTGAGACCCCTGCGCCTTATAATGTGACTGATAATACCGGTAGGGAGGAAATATATCAGTAAGGAAATAGAGCACTGTATTGTATGGACCATAAGGCGATACTTTTCCCCAGACTGAGACCCCTGCACCTTATAATGTGACTGATAATACAGTAAGGAAATAGAGCACTGTATTGTATGGACCATAAGGCGATACTTTTTTTCCCAGACTGAGGACCCCTGCACCTTATAATGTGACTGATAATACAGTAAGGAAATAGAGCACTGTATTGTATGGACCATAAGGCGATACTTTGTCCCCAGACTGGGACCCCTGCACCTTATAATGTGACTGATAATACAGTAAGGAAATAGAGCACTGTATTGTATGGACCATAAGGCGATACTTTGTCCCCAGACTGAGACCCCTGCGCCTTATAATGTGACTGATAACATAGTAAGGAAATAGAGCACCACAATATGAATTTGGTGTTAAATTAGGGGGGTGCCTTATAATGTGACTGATAATGTAGTAAGGAAATAGAGCAACACAATATGAATTTGGTGTTAAATTAGGGGGGTGCCTTATAATGTGACTGATAATACAGTAAGGAAATAGAGCAACACAATATGAATTTTGTGTTAAATTTGGGGGGTGCGCCTTATAATGTGACTGATAATGTAGTAAGGAAATAGAGCAACACAATATGAATTTGGTGTTAAATTAGGGGGGTGCCTTATAATCGGTAAGTCAGTAAAAGACGGTAGTCTGGGGCTGACAACACAATGGATTTGAGCTGAACTCATTCCATGCGGGCCAGTTGCTTCCCCTTGCAAATGTTCTATACTGGCCGATTTGCATAGGTTACCCAAAAATTATTTTCTAAATAATGGTAACAGATACAAACGTGACATTCTGGCAATATGTACACAATATACAGTACTAACACCTGCAACAGTTTCAAAGCATCCACTTTATTAGTTTTGATTTGTGATATTTTAAAATAAATGCATGTTTTGTCAAGCCAGGCATACTCATAATAGCGAAAATATAATATTAAGGTCCCAAAATAGATACTACTATGCTATAAACCACAATGTGGCGGTACCATAGCCGATGAAGTTTATCCGAGGCGTGGTTACCGCTACACATATAGATCTATATTGTTAAAAACTCGGGACTTTACTGGCGCTGCACTGCCTCCGGGCATTGCCTCCAGTATTGTTCCCACCATCTTTGTATTTACAAATGTCCCATATGTGTCTATGACCGAGAGGACGTAAAACACCATTTTTCATTCAGATCCTACAAATAATTTTACAAATAATACATGTCCCATATGTGCCTTGCCGGGTCGAGAGGACGTAAAACACTAGATTTCATTCATTCATCCTCAGATCCTACAACCAGCCAGTCAGTGTCGAGGCATGAATGAAACGTAGTAGTAGCCCTCTGAGCCAGTTTGAAGCACGCATGACTGTTAACATATGAACTATGAATTTTTAAAGTTCACATGCGATATCCCGTTACCTTAGTAACGAGGCGTTGTGCGCATGCCCTGCGACGAGAGCGCAGGTTAGTATAGAAAGAGTTAAGCTTATTTGAGCTTGCATTTAAAGAAAAATAGATTTGTGAAATTGCAAACCGCTTAGACTATAAAAAATGCCTAAATAAATCAGTAAATAAATGAAAAAAAGCATTGCAACATCTCTTTTATGTGAAGGAACAGCTTTCTCTTGGAGTACTTAGTTGACTTACCGGTGAAGATCCTCTTGGAGTACCTCCCCAGGTGAACACATGGAGTACTTAGCTGACTTACCGGTGAAGATCCTCTTGGAGTACCTCCCCATCAGCAGCAGGGTGAACACATGGAGTACTTAGTTGACTTACCGGTGAAGATCCTCTTGGAGTACCTCCCCATCAGCAGCAGGGTGAACACATGGAGTACTTAGCTGACTTACCGGTGAAGATCCTCTTGGAGTACCCTCCCCATCAGCAGCAGGGTGAACACATGGAGTACTTAACTGACTTACCGGTGAAGATCCTCTTGGAGTACCCTCCCCATCAGCAGCAGGGTGAACACATGGAGTACTTAACTGACTTACCGGTGAAGATCCTCTTGGAGTACCCTCCCCATCAGCAGCAGGGTGAACACATGGAGTACTTAGTTGACTTACCGGTGAAGATCCTCTTGGAGTACCTCCCCATCAGCAGCAGGGTGAACACATGGAGTACTTAGCTGACTTACCGGTGAAGATCCTCTTGGAGTACCTCCCCATCAGCAGCAGGGTGAACACATGGAGTACTTAGCTGACTTACCGGTGAAGATCCTCTTGGAGTACCTCCCCATCAGCAGCAGGGTGAACACATGGAGTACTTAGCTGACTTACCGGTGAAGATCCTCTTGGAGTACCTCCCCATCAGCAGCAGGGTGAACACATGGAGTACTTAGTTGACTTACCGGTGAAGATCCTCTTGGAGTACCTCCCCATCAGCAGCAGGGTGAACACATGGAGTACTTAGCTGACTTACCGGTGAAGATCCTCTTGGAGTACCTCCCCATCAGCAGCAGGGTGAACACATGGAGTACTTAACTGACTTACCGGTGAAGATCCTCTTGGAGTACCTCCCCATCAGCAGCAGGGTGAACACATGGAGTACTTAACTGACTTACCGGTGAAGATCCTCTTGGAGTACCTCCCCATCAGCAGCAGGGTGAACACATGGAGTACTTAGCTGACTTACCGGTGAAGATCCTCTTGGAGTACCTCCCCATCAGCAGCAGGGTGAACACATGGAGTACTTAGCTGACTTACCGGTGAAGATCCTCTTGGAGTACCTCCCCATCAGCAGCAGGGTGAACACATGGAGTACTTAGTTGACTTACCGGTGAAGATCCTCTTGGAGTACCTCCCCATCAGCAGCAGGGTGAACACATGGAGTACTTAGCTGACTTACCGGTGAAGATCCTCTTGGAGTACCTCCCCATCAGCAGCAGGGTGAACACATGGAGTACTTAACTGACTTACCGGTGAAGATCCTCTTGGAGTACCTCCCCATCAGCAGCAGGGTGAACACATGGAGTACTTAACTGACTTACCGGTGAAGATCCTCTTGGAGTACCTCCCCATCAGCAGCAGGGTGAACACATGGAGTACTTAGCTGACTTACCGGTGAAGATCCTCTTGGAGTACCTCCCCATCAGCAGCAGGGTGAACACATGGAGTACTTAGTTGACTTACCGGTGAAGATCCTCTTGGAGTACCTCCCCATCAGCAGCAGGGTGAACACATGGAGTACTTAGTTGACTTACCGGTGAAGATCCTCTTGGAGTACCCTCCCCATCAGCAGCAGGGTGAACACATGGAGTACTTAACTGACTTACCGGTGAAGATCCTCTTGGAGTACCCTCCCCATCAGCAGCAGGGTGAACACATGGAGTACTTAGCTGACTTACCGGTGAAGATCCTCTTGGAGTACCTCCCCATCAGCAGCAGGGTGAACACATGGAGTACTTAACTGACTTACCGGTGAAGATCCTCTTGGAGTACCTCCCCATCAGCAGCAGGGTGAACACATGGAGTACTTAGCTGACTTACCGGTGAAGATCCTCTTGGAGTACCCTCCCCATCAGCAGCAGGGTGAACACATGGAGTACTTAGTTGACTTACCGGTGAAGATCCTCTTGGAGTACCTCCCCATCAGCAGCAGGGTGAACACATGGAGTACTTAACTGACTTACCGGTGAAGATCCTCTTGGAGTACCTCCCCATCAGCAGCAGGGTGAACACATGGAGTACTTAGCTGACTTACCGGTGAAGATCCTCTTGGAGTACCTCCCCATCAGCAGCAGGGTGAACACATGGAGTACTTAGCTGACTTACCGGTGAAGATCCTCTTGGAGTACCTCCCCATCAGCAGCAGGGTGAACACATGGAGTACTTAGTTGACTTACCGGTGAAGATCCTCTTGGAGTACCTCCCCATCAGCAGCAGGGTGAACACATGGAGTACTTAACTGACTTACCGGTGAAGATCCTCTTGGAGTACCTCCCCATCAGCAGCAGGGTGAACACATGGAGTACTTAGCTGACTTACCGGTGAAGATCCTCTTGGAGTACCTCCCCATCAGCAGCAGGGTGAACACATGGAGTACTTAGTTGACTTACCGGTGAAGATCCTCTTGGAGTACCTCCCCATCAGCAGCAGGGTGAACACATGGAGTACTTAGCTGACTTACCGGTGAAGATCCTCTTGGAGTACCTCCCCATCAGCAGCAGGGTGAACACATGGAGTACTTAACTGACTTACCGGTGAAGATCCTCTTGGAGTACCTCTCCATCAGCAGCAGGGTGAACACATGGAGTACTTAGCTGACTTACCGGTGAAGATCCTCTTGGAGTACCCTCCCCATCAGCAGCAGGGTGAACACATGGAGTACTTAGCTGACTTACCGGTGAAGATCCTCTTGGAGTACCCTCCCCATCAGCAGCAGGGTGAACACATGGAGTACTTAACTGACTTACCGGTGAAGATCCTCTTGGAGTACCTCCCCATCAGCAGCAGGGTGAACACATGGAGGGGGATGAGGTTGATGATGAACACGTAGCCTCCCCACGCCGACACCTTGACACAACAATGCTATGGCATGTGACGTCATTTCCACACTACAAAACGTCAGTGACACAACAATGCTAATGCATGTGACGTCATGTCCACACTTCAAAACATCAGTGACACAACAATGCTAAGGCATGTGATGTCATTTCCACACTTAAAAACATAAGTGACACAACAATGCTAAGGCATGTGACGTCATTTCCACACTTCAAAACATAAGTGACACAACAATGCTAAGGCATGTGACGTCATTTCCACACTTCAAAACATCAGCAGACCTGCCTACTTGGAATTTTCCCAATCAGTAGCCCAGCCATCAATTTTCAGTAGCATGGCAAATTTTTTCATAGCATCCACAAACGACGGCAATCGATTTGTTCTCTTCCTGAGCCGAAATGCACTGCTTCTATGTTTCGCCGATTGAACATGTTGACGGCAATCTCTACCGCCATGATTCACAGAGAAGTCCGCATGGCAGAGGTTGCACTGCAGCGAGCATGGTTCGCACCGAGTCGACTTCTGACGATGCAAGGCCACTCCTCCGTGTAAGCTATTTTGAAAACTTGTGCGGCAGGCCAATGTTTTTTTTATTAGAACAAGATGGTGTGCCAGATGAGTTTCGTTTTCGGTTTGGGTTTGTTTTTCTTCGTTTGAAACATCTCCCGAATCGCTACTGCTGCTGGAGTCCGCCATTTTTTTCAGAGAAAAGTAAGAACGCATGCGCAGTCACTTTGATAAAAACGGAAGTGACTAGGTTATCGCGCGTGACACGGCGTCTGCTCTTAGAAACAGACAAAACCGGGAACGGCATTATATACTTAAAGCAAAAATAAAATGCGGCGGCAATTTGTTTTTTTCCGTAGCAACGTTAAGGTTGCCGTAGCTCCGTAGCAAAGCCTTATTTTTCGTAGCTGCTATGGCCAAATCGTAGCAGTAGGCAGGTCTGCATCAGTGACACAACAATGCTAAGGCATGTGACGTCATTTCCACACTACAAAATGTTAGTGACACACCTTGACACAACAATGTGATGTCATTTCCACACTTCAAAACATCAGTGACACAACAATGTGACGTCATTTCCACACTACAAAACGTCAGTGACACACCTTGACACAACAATGTGACGTCATTTCCACTACAAAATGTCAGTGACACACCTTGACACAACAATGTGACGTCATTTCCACACTACAAAACATCAGTGACACACCTTGACACAACAATGTGACATCATTTCCACACTACAAAACATCAGTGACACAACAATGTGACGTCATTTCCACACTACAAAACGTCAGTGACACACCTTGACACAACAATGTGACGTCATTTCCACTACAAAATGTCAGTGACACACCTTGACACAACAATGTGACGTCATTTCCACACTACAAAACATCAGTGACACACCTTGACACAACAATGTGACATCATTTCCACACTACAAAACGTCAGTGACACAACAATGTGATGTCATTTCCACACTACAAAACGTCAGTGACACACCTTGACACAACAATGTGACGTCATTTCCACACTACAAAATGTCAGTAACACAACAATGTGATGTCATTTCCACACTACAAAACATCAGTGACACACCTTGACACAACAATGTGACGTCATTTCCACACTACAAAACGTCAGTGACATACCTTGACACAACAATGTTACGTCATTTCCACACTACAAAACGTCAGTGACACAACCATGTGACGTCATTTCCACACTACAAAACGTCAGTTGACACAACCATGTGACGTCATTTCCACACTACAAAACGTCAGTGACACAACAATGTAACGTCATTTCCACACTACAAAACGTCAGTGACACAACCATGTGACGTCATTTCCACACTACAAAACGTCAGTGACACAACCATGTGACATCATTTCCACACTACAAAACATCAGTGACACAACCATGTGACGTCATTTCCACACTACAAAACATCAGTGACACACCTTGACACAATGCTAAGGCATGTGACGTCACTTTCTCACAATACAATACCAATACCAAATCGCGACATACTAATACAGATGTACCCACGCCGGCACCTGCAAGATGCTGGCACAGTGGAACCTCTCTTATAAGACCTCCAAAAATGGTCCAAAATGAGGTCTTATAAGGGAGGGGTTTTATAATACTTACAAAGAAAGGCAATGTCTCAGAGAAGTAGGTCTTATGTGGGAGGGAGTCTTATAATGGGAGGGGAGGTTCCACTGTATTATAATATTCTGACTAAATAACGATTATCTTAATAATATGTGCTTAGGGTCAATCTGCTCTTTGTTTTTGTCATCAGACAAATCCTAGAGAACAGTGTTCAAGATATATTTTAAAAAAAGCTACAAAATTGGCAACAACAAAAAGTAAAAATATTGTGAAAACAAAACAGTAAACCACCATAAACCACAAGCAAAAAGAACCCCCCCAGAAAGTACATGCATAGACAAATTAAAGGAAAATGTTAAATAAAAACAATCGAGTCAAAACGTAAAGATAGTTTGCATGCTAGTGTGTGTGTGTGCATGCATTTCTCGCCATAATGTGTTCAAATCAATTTATTGATATACATGCATGTATGCACACACACAGTCAAGTCTGCCAGGCTACACACCAAACTAAGAATGTCATTGTACCCTAGATATAAATCAAGTCAAGTCTTGATGCTTAAGTTATAGCTTGGCAACTACAAAGAGCTGTCACCCCAGGGTTAGGTGTGAGTGAGTGAGTGAGTGAGTGAGTGAGTGAGTGAGTGAGTGAGTGAGTGTGTGAGTGTGTGTGTGTGTGTGTGTGTGTGTGTGTGTGTGTGTGTATGCATGTACGCGCGTGCATGCGTGCGTGCGTGCACACAAAACATTTTGGTGTGTGTGTGTGTGTGTGTGTGTGTGTGTGTGCAAAGCAATTTTTGAGTCTCATATTTTCTACTGCTTTTTGGGGTGGGGGGTGGTGGGGGGTTATTCATTTATTTGTTTATTATTGTAAGTGCTTATGGCTTGTTTAACCCCTTCCCTGCCAGCTAGGAGATAGTCTGGTAGTGTATGATGTCATTGATGATGTCATAACTTTTGATGTCATAGTCCTGGGATGATGGTTTTAGGCTTAGATAAGCCAGGAAAGATATATCTCTAGACCATTTTCCCAGATTGAGTCTAACTGATTTGTTTTAAACTTTATCATAAGAAAATCAATAAACTCGATAATGAGTTTTTCTGTGGCAGTGAAGGAGTTAAGAATAAGCGCATATAAATGCTCATTACTATTATCATATAATAAAAAGGCAAATGTGTGTCTGTCTGTCTGAAACACAAAACGGGCCTTATAACTCCGCCTTTTTTCGACCGAATCGCTTCAAATTTGTTATGAGCCCTAACAGGGCGATGGCAACGGCAACCGAGGCAGCCGTGTCGTTTGCGCGGTTTGGCAAATGCGCGAAACGCATATCCACCGGTCTCTCAGCGCCCGTATCTCTGGTATTTATTGATGGATTGCCTTCCCATTTGGAAGGTAGATGACCGGGGACAGTGACTATCCGTGTGCCAAACCGGAAGCGAATCGATTTATAAACGTGCGCGATATGCGCCGCTTCACCTTTTCACAAACCGTAGCGAAACGAGACCCGACATTGACTCCAAATTTGGAACGTGCATGACCAGGGATAGTGACTATCTTGGTGCAAAATTTCAACAGCATCCATTCATAAACGCGCGCGATATGAGCCAATTTACATTTGCGCCGACCGAAAACGGACGCAAAGTTCAACACTATACGGAGAAACAACTGCCCACCAGCGAGAAAACGGATGGACAGCAGAGATTACTTTAGAGACGATTACCTTACCTACGTACAACATCGCGCTATTCTCCGCTATTGTCTTCCAACTAACATGAGCTTAACGAAACCAGTACTCAGCGTTACCAGTACGTGGCGCTACCAGTACTGGGCATTACTAGAACTGCACGTTGCGCTAGTTATTATTAAAAAAACAGCACAGACGAGTTAAAGGCAGACCTGTTTACCACCTACACAAGTCTTGAGTAGTCTGGGTGGCTGAAATGAGTAGTTTTGGTGCAAAATGTGTAGTTTTATTAATTAAACCATCAAACAATGTTAACTGAAAATTAGTAATTAGAGCTTTATTTTCAATTTTGAAGAGTAGTAGAGGTCCAAATTGAGTAGAATACTACTGGAAAAGAGTAGAGTAAACAGGTCTGTAAAGGAGTCTACAATCAATATCAGCACATCCCCATCTTCCTATTATTTCACTTGACTTGCTCACTAAAGCAACAGCTGTGACACACACACAAAAGCTAAGACGCTTTCATTCAACATCGCTTAATGAAAGGGGAGGAGAGAAAAATGGGAGGGGAGAGAGGGGGAGATTGTACTCACCATGTAGAAGTAGGAGAGAGCGGTGCAGATTCCCCAAAACACCTGGCCCGTTTTCACCGCCTTGATCTGCAAACAATTGAACATAAACTCTGTGATATCCCAAGGCCCCGGTCATAGGCCATTGACCTATTAAAAGTGAAAATGTCCTATTATGCTCTCCGCTGTCAGGACAAATGTCTGATTAAAATGTTAACACTGGCACACTTTGTCTTGTTGATTTCTGCCAGAGCCAGACATTGTCCTATTGGTTTCTCTGGCTTCAGGACAGTTTGTCCTGTCACTTTTCAATCCTCGGTACATCAGTATAGCACTGTAAACTTTCTAATGACTTCCTGTATGGTCTCTCCCATTTCTATCTTGCTCGTCTTCTGAAGATCTAGTCCGTCTACACATGCATTCTTTCTCACTCTCATATTCTCCAGATACCTTACTCAGTTGTTACCACACACAACATCTTTGCAAACAGACACACACACACACGTATGCGTGTGTCAGTATTTAATTCAAACCGATTTTTTAAAAAACCGGAATGCTGGTGGAGTTATCGTCCTTAGCATTAGACACCAGGTGGTGTTCCATCAGGATGCAAACCTTAGCAATAGAAAACTCACTCTCACTTTCTCTCTGTATCGCTTTCACTCGCCTGTGTACCAAAAAACAACAACTACATTTTCCCTCTTAGTTGATGAAGAGAAGTATTAAAAGATGAGTGATTTATTTGGGGGGTGGCAGCCAGAAGAGCGCTCATTGTAAAAATTAAAAAAAAGCAAGAATGCAAACTTACTTACACACACACACACATATAAACACACACACACATTTAAAAAAAAAAAAGCCTTCTTAACTTATTCTTTAACCCTCAATAAAGATCATTTTGACTTGACTTGACACACACTAACACACATACACAACACACACACACTAACACACACACACACACTAACACTGACACACACACACACACACTAACACACAAACTCTCTCTCTCTCTCTCACACACACACACACACAGCAGAGACTCACCCAGAGGAAATAGGTGAACATGAGGGCAAAGATGGCGATGCCCTCGTTGTCGTAGCTACCAGCCACGGAACGACTGATGTAGCCCGGCACTGTTAAAACAAACAGCAACAAAGAAACTTGCAATTTGATGTATTTGATGCTTACAGTTGATGTATTAGTTCTTCCTAGATATATAGTTTCTTTAGACTGACACGGGTCCAACAATGCTGAAATTGCACACGCATGTAGAAACGTGTCAGGCATCAGAATGGTCTGAAGTCCAGTCCTCTGAAAACCGCGGTACAAGGGCCATCAAGGCCCCAGACTGTAGAGGGACAACACTGAAACCAGTTCCCAACATCACCAAAAAGGCTTAACCCTTTCATTGCCAATGTCGCATTTATGCACCACAATGGTTTAACACCCAAAGACAACACCCAATAAAAAGGCAAAACCTCTGACAGTAGAAGCCAATCCTCACTCAGAAATTCTTTATCCTCTGACATGTACAGATCCTCTGACAATTCTGATGTCTGCGTGTACACACCCTCTCTCTCAGCCTTAACTTTTTCTAGCCTAAGGGGCGCTGGCGGCTGGTAGCCATCTTGCCGCTTGTAGTCTGTTCGTTTGCTGGTCGCCGTTGTTACAGCTATAGTCAGTTGCCGCAGCGGTTACGGACAACCGTCATAATGTTTTGGTAACAATTGCTAGTTTTCTCTTCTGCGGTGTAAGGAATAATAGTACTCAAAACAACTTATGTAAGTAGTGCAAAGTTCGGGTTCTGCCTCTTTTTATCGATGTATAGCAACACCTGTTTACCCCAAATCTTCACTGTCAGTAATCCCAAGCTCTGAAAACAGTAATTTCAGGCATCTGTCCGTAATTTTGCTGTCCGAGAAATCCTTTCACCAGAATTTTTCGCTGCCGTCAAACCTGTTGTTGAGCACGAGGGGGGGGGGGGGGGGGGGGGGGGGGGGGGGGGGAGGGGGGTGGGGGGGGGGGGGGGGGGGGGGGGGGAGGGGGGGGGGGGGGGGGGGGGGGGGGGGGGGGGGGGGGGGGGGGGGGGGGGGAGGGGGGGTGGGGGGGGGGGGTGGGGGGGGGGGGGGGGGGGGGGGGGGGGGGGGGGGGGGGGGGGGTATGTACACACATGCGATACTTCCCATCCACACCCAACTTCGACAACTGCCAAAATGTTGCACTTCACACCTATGAAAAATGATGGCATGGAGAAATAAACCGGAAGTATTCATTCAAGGGACATCACCCGAAGTGATACCTTTGATAGCAGATGACACAGAAGCGAGTACGGCTCAAACGCCATGCCTTCTTTTGATTTCTACTTCTTCATTTTTTTTTCGCACGTGCGTTCAGCGGAAATGCAGATTGTTTTGGGGGGGGGGGGTGCTGACCGTAATAGCGTAATCAGAGGTCTCAAAACATAATAATTACGGATAAATCCGTAGGGAAAACAGGTTTGGCATAGCAACAGGCTGTTACTTATTAAAAAAAATAAAAATAAAGACAAAACAAAAAAACTCAACCGCATGCCGACTTTTCCTCATTGTTTTCTCAAACTTTTTGAAAGATTCACAAAGCGATGTCATAGACAAACTTTTGTCATCATACAAAAAAATAAAATGATACATACATACGTCATTCTCAATTTGTTCCACACACATGCACACAAGCTCAACAAAAGAGCAAACAAAAAAAACCACAAAACCATCACAATGTTGCCAATATCATGCCGTCTGCAACTGTTGTGAGGAGAGGCAGTCGTGCTGGCACACAATGCTCGCTAAGCTAACTGGCCGCCGTCTAGAAAGAATCAAGTGCAAATTTCCTCAGTAAATGTACAAGATTTTTCATATTGTTCTGCTTTTCCTATACATTTCACTTACACCGATAAACAGTGTGGTCTTAGGAGACCTGCTTAACCCCTACACAAGTATTGAGTAGTCTGGATTTAGCTGAAATGAGTACTTTTGGTGCAAGATGTGTAGTTTTATTCATTAAACCGTCAAATAATGTTCACAGAAAATGAGTAGTAATTGAAAAATTAAAGAGCATTATTTTCAATTTTGAAGAGTAGAAGAGGTCCATATTGAGTAGAATGCTACTCGAAAAGAATAGAGTAAACGGGGTCTGTTTTAGACACTGAATTTTGCACACGTTTGTTAACACACATTCACTCTCTCACAACCATTCCCTACCCACCCACCCCACACATTCCAACAACAACAACAACAAACATACAGTATTTTATACGGCGCTGAATCTTGATTAGAAATTAAATAAAAGCGCACACAGACGTTAAGCATTCATAACGCATTCAAACAAAAAGCGCAGTACAAAGTGAACACATACGTATGACATAAATGGAATAAGGCAGAAACAGACCTAATGGCAAGAGAGAGAAGATAAAAAGAGAGCGGAGCTTCAATGACGGGGGAACAGGTGGATTTTGAAGTTAGCTTTGAAAGCAGAGAGGGTCGGCCGCTGACAGAGGGAAAGAGGAAGTTTGTTCCAGTTTGTTTCACAGACACCACTACCTCACACCACCACCACCCACACAGAAACTGACCAATGGCGATGAAGCACGCTGCGAAAAGCCCCGCCCCTGGACTCCAAATCTCCTTGGTGAAGAAGTACACGGCAAGGGAGGTCATCCCGCTGAAGATTGGAGCCAGAAAGACACAGATGTCGCGAATGTGAACCGGAATGTTGAGCAGATGGAGAAACCAGTGGATAGAGCCTGAGGTCACCATTAGCCCAGGATACACCTGAAATCATCATCGTCATCATCATTATCATCATCTTCATCATCCTCATCGTCATCATCATTATCATCATCATGGAGAAACCAGTGGATAGAGCCTGAGGTCACCATTAGCCCAGGATACACTGAAAATCATCATCATCATCATCGTACTCATCATCATCATCATCATCAATGGAGAAACCAGTGGAGTAGTACCTGAAGGTCCCATTAGCCCCAGGATACACCTGGAATCATCATCAACAACATCATCGTTATCTCATCATCATCATCATCATCATGGAGAAACCAGTGGATAGTACTGAGGTCACCATTAGCCCAGGATCTGAAATCATCATCATCATAGTTATCATCATCATCATCGTTATCATCATGGAGAAACCAGTGGATAGAGCCTGAGGTCACCATTAGCCCAGGATACACCTGAAATCATCATCATCATCATCGTTATCATCAATTCTCATCATCATCATGGAGAAACCAGTGGATAGAGCCTGAGGTCACCATTAGCCCAGGATACACCTGAAATCATCATCATCATCACGTTAATCCTCATCATGGAGAACCAGTGGATAGTACCTGAAGGGTTACCATTGCCCGGGATTACACCTGAAATCATCATCATCATCCTGTTATCATCATCATCAATCGTTATCAATCATCCTTCATCATCATCGTTATCATCATCATCAATCATCATGGTTATCATCGATCATAAGCATCATCATCAATCATGAGAAACCCAGTGGATAGAGCCTGAGGTTCACCATTAGCCAGGATACACCTGAATCATCATCATCATCATCGTATCATCATCATCATCTCATCAGCAGGAGAAAGAAACCAGTGGATAGAGCCGAGGTCACCATTAGCCCAGGATACACCTGAAATCATCATCATCATCATCGTTATCATCATTATCATCATCATAATCATCATGGAGAAACAGTGGATAGAGCCTGAGGTACCATTAGCCCGGGATACACTGAAAATCATCATCATATCATCATCATGGGAAACCAGTGGATAGTACCTTGAGGATCACATTAGCCAGGATACACCTGAAATAATCATCATCATCATCATCGTATCAGTCATCATCATTGGATTGGAGAAACCAGGGATAGTACCTGAGGTCACCATTGCCCAGGATACACCTGAAATCATATCATCATCATCATTACATCATCAGGAGAAACAGTGGATAGTACCTGAGGTCACCATGAGCCCGGATCACGGAAATCATCATCATCATCATCATATCATCATCAGGAGAAACCAGTGGATAGTACCTGATGTCACCTTAGCCCGGGATACACCTGAAATCATCATCATCATCATCGTTATCATTCATCATCGTTATAATCATCATAATCATCATCATGGAGAAACCAGTGGATAGTACCTGAGGTCACCATTAGCCGGGTTAACCTGAAATCATCATCACAGCATCGTTATCATCATCTTTCATCGTATCATCATAATGATCATGGAGAAACCAGTGGATAGTTACCTGAGGTCACCATTAGCCGGGATACACCTGAAATCATCAGCATCATCTTTATCATCATCACATCAGGAGCAACAGTGATAGTACTGCGGGTCACCAGTAGCCAGGATACACCCTGACATCCATCATCATCCTCATCGTATTCTCATAATCATCATGGAGGGGAGACACAGTGAAGTTACCTGAGGTCACCATTAGCCCAGGATACACAGGAATATCATCTCATCATCATCGTTATCTCATCATCATCATGGAGGAAACCAGTGTGATAGACCTGAGGTCACCATTAGCCCGGGATCCACCTGAAATCATCATTCATCGTTATCATCATCATCAATCATGGAGAAAACAGTGGATAGTACTGAGGTTCACCATTAGCCCGGGATACACCTGAAATCATCATCATCATCATCATGATAACGTATGTACTGGGGGACAGGACTGTGGAGCAGATGGAGAAACCCTGGATAGTACCTGAGGTCACAATTGCCCGGACACTGAACTCATCATATCATCATCGGTTATCATAATTCATCATCGGCATATCATATCAAGTCGTCATCATCACTCACCATCATCATCGTTATCATCATCGTTACATCATCATCAGCACCACCATCATTATCATCATCACCTCATCATCGGTTTTTATTCCTTCATCAACCACAATCATATCAACATCAGTCATCATCATCATTGCGGATATCGGTATGTGAATAAGTAATGTTTTTTATTTTGTTAGGGCCAGGGAGGAACCATGAATAATCTGTAATATGTTCATGAATGTACATGTGCGTCTGTGTGAGTGTGTGTGTGTGTGTGTGTGTGCGTGTTGCGCATGTGGCATGCACTGACTTCTTGCATAAAGTGATAAACAAAGAGCATAATTTTGCTCTCCACTCTCACTGATTATCACTAAAAACTGGTTAACATTCATTAATAACTACCAGTATTTCGAACCACCAATTGGCCTTAGACAGGAAATTATGTTAATACTTGCTAATAATAAACAGTATAACACAGCCCTTAATTCCGTTCCACTAGTCACTGAAACAGTCTAGAGATGCAAGTTGAGGAACGAATGCCTCTCTTATTTTCATTTAATAATACTGAGTTTGTAACATCAATGTGAATTTTTTCCCCAGCCCATATATACAGGGAGCCTCCCTTATAGACTTCCCATTTGAGGGACTCCCTACAACATAAGACCTATTCTTAAGACATGCCCTTCTTTGTAGTTATTAAAATTACCTCCTTATAACTTTCAAAAATATAAGACCCCTCCCTTATAAGGCCTCATTTTGGATTAACTTTGAAGGTCTTTATAAGGAGGTTCCACTGTACTGTGTAATAATAATAATAATACTGGTTATTCACAGAGGGCTTAACTCCCTTTGCAGGGAGCTCAAAGCGCGAACAAAGCCTAAACACTAAACATACAGATAAACATACACATTAAAGACAAGCCAAGAATAATCAACATGAACTGATGAAAGACAAGTATCAATGAATATAAACATTAAAAATAAGGGACTGTTCACACAAGAATACATGTATACCAGTAACCTACCCTACATGTGTTTCCTTGGCACCTAGCATAGGATGAACATTGAGTAAACAAATCAGTACTATAGTATACTAACAGTAAAACCACCACCCTACAAATCCCTTGGCAATAGGATGAACATAAAAGCGTAAACAAATCAGTACTATAGTATACTATACAGTAACCTACCCTACATTGTTCCTGGCACATAGTAATTAGGATGAACATTGAGTAAACAATCAGTACTAGTATACTATCCAGTAACCACCTACCCTACAACTTTCCTGGCACATAGGATGCACCTAAAAGGTAAAACAAATCATACATAGTCATACTATACAGTAACTTCTCCCCATACATTGTTCCCTTGGCACATAGTCATAGGAGAAAACATTGACGAATACAAATCAGTACTAATAGTATAATATACAGTAACCTACCCTACATTTTTCTTTGGCAATAGGATGAACATTGAGTTAAACAAACAGTACTATGTAACTATACAGTAACATACCCTACATTGTTCCTTGGCACATAGTCATCGGATGAAACATTGAGTAAACAAATCATACTATAGTATACTAATACAGTAACCTATCTATCATTTTTCTTGGGACATGGATGAACATAAAGAGTAAACAATCAGTAAGCAACAATATTTTTCTTTTCGCTCGAGATTCAAATCTACTGGATTGGTTCGTTTTTGGATTGACTGTTTATCATTGGAATGCCAACTAGGTTGAAAACGAAATGGCCCAAAGGTGCTGAGGGACCCAGAGACGAAAATGCGACCCACCTGCCATACCAGCACAAGAGCAGGCCTTCACCAGCTTGGAAGCCCGTGCTATGTTAATGGCTTAACTTCAAATACTATGAATTGGTGTGTAGTTTTGATTTGACGGTTTTCCTTGGAATGCAAAAGGAAAATTTAAATCATTTTTTGGATAGAAGTGAGTCTATAGTCTGATAGTTGTTAGGCGACATGTGTGTGTGTGTGTGCTGTGTGTATGTGTGTTGTGTGTTGTGTCCGGGTCTAAATCTCCAAACTTTAACGTTGGCATTACTGGCAATCTTTACTTAGACACCCCCTCAATCTTTGTTTGCGTTGTCCAAATTGTTTCCTTGTTCGAGTGAGCCTTGAAGGCTTTGCTCTTGTTATATTTTTTACTGGAGCAGGTAGAGAAATAAAAAAGAAAGGATACTCACAGTTCCTCCCACAATCTGCCCAGAGGCGGTACCACGACGCGGCGTCAAACCCAGTGAGGAAGTTTAGAAGCCATGCTCTTACACTGTAGGGGTGGCCCGATAGTTGAACCTGTGACACCAACAGTGTATGTATTGTATTGTATTGTACTGTAGTGTATTATAATGTATATGGATGGTCGTCAAACCAGTTGAGGAAGTTGTAGAAGCTGCTCTACCAGTATGGGTTGGCACGATAGTTGAACCTGTGACACAACAGTTGTTGTATTGTATTGTATGTACTGGATATATTGTACGTATTGTATTATAATTTAGACGTGGTCGTCTCAAACCAGTTGAGGAAGTAGTAGAAAGCCATGCTCTACCTGAGGGGTCTGGCACGATAGTTGAAACCTGTGACACAAAAACAGTGTATGGTATTGTATGGTCAATTGTACTGTATGGTATTATAATTTTATAGACTGGACCCCCCCGGTATTCACGTGAGATAGCATGGACTGAGCATGATGTAACTGAGCAGCTCTTCCAATGTCCGAGAGGATTTAATAGACTTGTTGGATAGAGTTCTAAGTTAGCATCATGCTAAGGCTATGCTATCTCAACATGGAAATACCGTCCTAGTCGTCAAACCATTTTTGAGAAGTTGTGAAGCTAGCTCTACCATGTGGGGTGGCCCACGATAGTTGAACCTGTGACACAAACAGTGTGTTGATTGGAATTTTGTATTGTATTGTACTGTTGTTTATATGTCACTGTATTGCATGTATTTATTATCAGTTAATGGACTGGTCGTCTAAACCCGTTGAGGGAAGTGTAGAAGCAATGTTATACCATGACATGTAGTGGGGGAACAATAGTTGACTCTGCATCAACAAAATAAGCTAGGTAATATTGTCATAATAAAATTCATATCATACTTAATAATGCACCATTACAAAATCGCAAGGAAAGGCACAATCCAATGTCAACCACACACACAGGCATTATTCATATAATAATGCCACATTACAAAATGCAAGGAAAGGCACAATCCATGTCAACACACACACACAGTGCATTATCAGTTAATTAAATGCACCATTACAAAATGCAAGCGAAAGGCACAATACAATCGTCAACACACACACACAGTGATGCACCGAAGGATTGAAAACAGGACAAACTGTCCTGAGACCAGAGAAATCAACGACAATGTACGGCTCTCTGCAGAAATCAATAACGACTAAGTGTGAAAATTCAGTCAGACCATTGTCCCTGACAGGGACGAACATCAATAGGCATTTTCAATTTGAATAGGTTCATTGGGCTCGACTGGTGCATAACAGTGAATCGTGAAGTCAAAGAGTTGGATGGGACTGAAGTTTTATTTGTAGCCAATATTTGAGTTAAAAAGACCTTTTAGCATAAAGATTATTAAACTGGAACCAGAAAATAATTGTGAGTTATTCAGTTGTGTTTTGAGTTATCAATTTTGAGTTATCAGGAATCCACGTACATGATTCACGCCACACAATGCCAGCAATCAGTCGAGGATGTAAAAAATTGAAACTTTCAACAATAATGTCGTATTTTTTGGGACTAAAGCGAAACTTTTCCCAGGACTGAGACCCATGCGTCTTCTTCTGATGATAATTAAGTTACGGAAATAGAGTAACAATATAAAATGTTGTAAATTTGGGGGCGTGCGCCTTCTAATCAGTGCGCATTTACTATAGTCGGTAAAATACAGTACTTCTTTTTTGTAAGTCAATAGCTAGTAAACAGCTCCAGGCTGGCCAAACATACAAATGTCAACACCTTGCCCCAAACACATTTTCACTGAGACCGACGAAAACAACAAAAAATCCTGAAAACGCACACACACACAGGTCACACTCACAGTGACACAAACACACACTCTGATTAACACAGTCACACTCCCTACACACACAGAGAACAGATTATCCTTTCTCATCTTCAGGGCAATATGAAAGAATGGTTACCCACGTTGAAATGCACAAATTAATCTAACAAATAGGTCATTGGTTATACACAAGGGTTTTTTCACATTCCATTCATTGTTAAATGGTGTCAGGACAAACAATTGCCAGTGCAAACTACACAATGACTAATTTTTTATTTCTTCAAGAAAACCACACCCAAATTCAAACATAGAAAAACACCGGGATCTCTCTCTGAGTCTCTCTCTCTTCTCACATACCACACACCACACTCAAGCATACACACACACACACTCAAAGCATACACACACACACATACCACAGACACACACACACACGCAAGGCATACACAAAGGCGTGCATAGCAAGCACAACACACACACACACACACACACACACACACACACACACCCCAGACTTTCTCCCATGCCCAAGGAGTATCATGTTTTTATTACGATGCAAAAAAATTTGGATGATAAATAATAACTCATGAATATGGCAGCTGTTACCTAGTCAGTAGTCTTTACCGTCACATTATGGATGTGAGCGAACTGCAACGATTTTTACTATGAACCGTGAAGGAATAAAGTTTATAATCGTAGTCACTACACTTAAGAGGTCAATAAGGTGTGTGTGTGTGTGGGTTATGTGTGTGTGTGTGCAGTGGTCACTCTGTATATATGTGTGTGTGTGTGTGGGTGTGTGTGTGGGTGTGATGTGTGTGCGGTGGTGTGCCGTGTGTGCGTGCAACGCAGCGTGTGCGCATGTGTGTCACTATGTATATGTGGTGCGTGTTGTGTGTGTGTGTGTGTGGGTGTGTGTGTGTGTGTGTGTGTGTTGGTGTGTTTGTGGTGCATTGTGTGTCACTCTGTGGTGCATAAGTACTGTAAGAATGCCTGCTCATGCATGCCAGTGTAACTGACTTTACTGTAAGGTAATTAGTGAAGTGAAATGAATGCACGTTGCATTTCGTTGTTTTTTCTTTTTTCTAAAGAAGACTAAACAGAAAAAAAACAGGACTAAAGTAAATCAAGAAATTCTTGCAAAAGGAAATATATATCAATGTCTATAACGCGACCTAATAGTCATAATACAGGTAATAAACTAAATAGCATTAAAAATTTAAATACCAGCCAAAAAACAAATACTAAATCAACACACACGACACACACAAAATGTGTGGATGTTCCTAATGTGTATTGATTGGGCTCGATTTTTTCGTTTATGTTATTTATTTGCTGTTCAGTGTTTTCCTTTTTAATTCATAATGACAGGATGTAAAAAAAAGCTTGATTCAAGAACTATTCTTTTATCGTCACTAAAGATCATTTGAACTTGACACAAATCATAGCTCACGTAAGCACTACAGATAACCTACAACCACACCCATTCTATGTAACGAAAATGCACACCAAGTATTGACACACAAAATGACCCCTACACTGACACAATCTCACAAATGAAAACACTCTGCGTTGTATCATCTTGCATACTGGCTAGACCAAGAACGATACAGCATAGCATTAACAGAGATACAAAAGGTTTATACAACCATCATCGCTACAGACTCAAGGTGATCATATTCAATATCACCCGGTCCATGCTGCAACACCAGGGCCACCTGATCTCTCATTTGCGCAGCAACCTTAGGCTTGTAAACACCAGGCTACACAACAGTTATTCATTTTATTTCCACCCCTGCAAGCACACACCACTGGTCGCATAGTATCCGGAGCATGAGCAATTTAAACAAATTAATCAGGGACTATGTGCTATGAGTGGCCTCAGAACTCACTGCATTGCAGTGCACTCTGACAATTGTAAGCAAATGCTGTGCAAATGAGGGAGGTGGTGTGTCATCAAGTTTCCAGATGGCAGCTCTTTGCAGGTCTATAGCCACTGGAAAACGTTCCAACTTAACAGAGCTGCAGCAGCGCCTTGATCTCTGCAGGCAGGAAACTCAACCGGCAAGAAAACATCCCAGAAAACACATGTCTTCTCAGTCTCCAGTCAAGATATCATGCAGAAACTTCAAAAAGAGCTGCAAGAACTAAGCAGCAAACTTGCCATTTGATCCTGCAGGGATTCCTTCTCATTGTGGTCTGGGTGCAAGAACAAGCCGACAGCGATCTTCCTATCTTCCTAGAGGCAAAAACAATACTTAGGGTCACTTCAGAGCAGAATGGAGGGAATGTTGCACTTGGACACAGGAGAGGATAAAATCACCAGCTGAATCGTGCCAGCAGATTGTCAGGCTTCTTGAAAAGTCATGACTGAGAACGTCAACTTTTTGCCTTGCTCCACTGCAGTGCCGCTCGTTCCACAAAACCGAGTAGTTTGTGACTCACAGGAGTGAGGCTTTCTGAACTTCATGTTGTTTATGGGTCCCAGGATCTGCTGTTCCTCTGCCAAAGTTCATTCACTGCTGACACGATGATGCGTTTGAAGATCTGCATGGTAAAAATATTTTGGTAGCAGCTCAGTGGCATTGGCCGATCGTTGTTGCCTATATTCGTTCACAAATTTTTGAAGACCGGGGGGTGATGAAACGCAGTCCTCCAGCAGTGGGCACAGCGAGCGTTCAGGGAAGCCTGGTACAGCAGGGTGAGGGCCTGGTGCTATCTCTCTGCACGCCTTGAAGGGCTTGTGAATGAGCTGTCTGAGTTCGCCATGTATTTGTTGGGGTGAAACCCTAAGCGTTTCATCACACTTGAGTGGAGGAGCCTGTCAACAAGGACATGAAGCTTCCACCAGTCCTTTTTGCCATCGGCCATCAGACGTTCAACCAAAGTGCTGCTGAGCAGACCGCTTCAAGGGACAAACGAAGTTCAGTTGAAGGGGAGGGCGTCAGGGAGGGGGACTAGGGGGGAGACAGGGAATGGAGGGGGAAAGGTGTGGTGGGCAGACAGATAGGAATTGCGAGGGGGGAGAAAGGAGGAGGGAGGGGGATATATTTGACGAGAACAGAGGGCGGAAGGGAGTGTGAGGGAGAGGTAGGGGTAAGGAGGGGCGGGGGGGAAGGTAATCGGATGAGGGGGCAGTTATTAGTTCTCTCTGATACTTCATTTTAAATGTTAGTTAGGGAGTTATTCTTCATTGCGCGCATATGTGTCTGTGTGCGTTTGTGTATGTGTGAGTGTATGACGTGGGTGGTTGCTGTTATCCTTAATTCAACAGTTCTAATCATATTATATTTGGCTATTATGAGTTGATGTGCTATGCAGTCATTATTAGGCACAAACACACAAAAGTGTGCGATTAAGGTAAAAGGTAGGTAGGCCTAACTTTTGTTGTGTTATTGTTGTTTAGTGGAAGATGTCAAGTGGTGTTGAAAAAGTACAGTTCGAAAGGTTAGGACTAAACCACCTCAGCAAACTTGGATAAGTTTTCCTTCCTACATCCGATGAATGTTCCTCAGAAAACATACGACGAGCTGGTAAATGATTTAAAGTGTAATCACCCTCGGATTTTCAGAAATCTGAGCGGGCAAGGGCTCCATCAGGAGCTGCTTCTAGGATTTGAAAAAAGTGGTGGGCGCCACCCCCCCCCCCCCCCCCCCCCCCCCCCCCCCCCCCCCCCAAGAAAAAAAAAAAGGGGGGGGGGAGGTCCAATGGATAGAGGGGAAGCGGGGGGGGGAGGAAGGCAGCCGATTCAATCTTTGCTAGCCATGGCCACATGTCTTCAGCCAGCGTTGGAAAACGGTGTGTTCCCTCGCACTAGCTGCCGTAGGTTCAGGCTGCTTCTCTGAGGACTGTTTGATGCAGTAGCTGTTTATGCAACATCCTCTGCACACTTCGTTGGTAGAGGATTTTTTTTATATACTTTCGCCGCCACACAAATAGAAGTTGAAGGCGTCGTTGTCTGCTCATTGGAAGAAATTCAAACATGGCGGTTAGGTACTCTCGCAATTCTGGTCGGTAAAAGAGATGAACGCGATTGGTTGATGTAAAATAACAAGCGTAACATGTAAGGAACCAATGAAATGTAGTAACTCTAATTCTGGCGATGCTTTCGGTTTGTAGATGGATTATCGACGACGAAGGAATTCCCGCAGTGATCGGGTAAAAAAGTGCGGGCAAGTCTTGCAATATGGGGACACGGCCCGCGTTAGACCATATTTGGCGGGAAGAACAGATGGGGGGGGGGGGGGGGTGCCCCGATCCCGGTGCTAGAATCAGCTCTGCCTCCATTGAAATGGCAACGACGCAATTTACGACAACACGTGGACGTTCATCACGGTATGTCCCCTGATGGGAAGTCCCGATTGAACTTGCGTTCTCTCTTCTTCTTTTTTTTGTTTGGCGAGGAAAAAAAAATTAATCATAGGGTGCGCCCCAAAATAGGGTAGGCGGGAACCGTAACCACAAACTATTTGGGTGG
>CM065703.1:2241093-2280381 GCA_017654935.2 Phymorhynchus buccinoides | reverse complement strand
TCTTCCCCACCACCTGATGTCATCATAAGTGAGTTGTGTCACTGTCAGTTATCAGCTTGAACATCAGTTTCAATGTGACATTATGTCAGAATGAGGAGAATGAATAAGATTAAGGACGCAGAGAAAGTCTAGAAAGATTTTAGGCCAAAAGTAGCCTGGATGCGTAACTAGACATGCTAACTTGAGTAATTCTTTGAGCCTGTTAGTACAACAACACAGAATCTATCAAAAAGGTCGATCCAGTGGTTGGTTCCTGTGAAATAAAAGAAGAATGAAGCAAGAAGAGAAAGCCTCAAGATATAGACCTACTCTGCTCCCTTGGAGGAAGACGCAGCGCACGAGCACTAGTTAGCATGTGATGCAAGCAAGCCCAGCCTGAGTGATATCGACATCTGCCTACAAGGTCATAAGTCATAAGTTTCTTTATCGTCCATTGGCATTGTACAAGACAAACACACCTAAGTATGGAAACTTGTCTCCCACCGTGTAAAAAAAACAAAATTTAAAATAAAAGTATGAAACATAAATTTAACATTAACAAATAGACTATGTAACTCTCACACCACGCCCAATCATTCATCCGCTCTCCGCTATATTGCTCACTCATCATGCAACCCGCCACCACTTCCGCCTTCATTTTTATCCCTTTCTTTTCTTTTTTCCTTCCTTTCCTCCATTTTTCATTGTTCCTTTTCTCCCCCCCCCCCCCCACCCCCCCCCCCCCCCCCCCCCCCCCCGTTTTCCCCCCTTTTTCATGGCTACCCCACTTTGCCCCTTTTTTTATATTCTTATTTTTTAATGTTCTTCTTTTTCTCAACTACTCATCCTATGCTTTCTTTTCCTTTTCCTTTCTTTTCTTCTTCTTTTACTCTCTTTTATTCTTTACTTTCTTATTTTCTTTTCTTTTGTATTCCTTTTTTTTTCTTCTTTTTATTTTATTTATATATTTATTTTCTTCTCTTTTTTTTTTTTTTTTCTTTATTTATATATTTTTTTTTTTTTTATTTTTTTCTCTCTTTTTTTTTTTTTTTTTTTTTTTTTTTTTTTTTTTTTTTTTTTTTTTTTTTTTTTTTTTTTTTTTTTTTTTTTTTTTTTTTTTTTATCTTTTTTTTTTTTTTTCTTTTTTTTGTTCTTTTTTCTTTTTTGTATCTTTTTTTTTTTGGTCTTTGTCTTACCACCAGTCCATTCTTTTTTTTGTTTTTTTTTTTGCTTGTTCCCTTTATATGACAAATGTTTTATTTTTTTTTTTTAGGTTTCAAAGTTATTTTTTGATGGAATCAAGTTGCAAAAAAATAGAGCCTCTTTCTTTTATTTATTATATATAATCCTCACTTCTGCCATTTTTTTTTGCCTGTGCCCCATTTTTTTTTTATTTCTCTTTTTATCTTTTACGCTTTTTTTCCTTTTTTTTCCTTGTTTTTTTTTTTTTTTTTTTTTCTTTAGCCCTTTTTTTTTTTCTGAAGTTTTTTTTATTTCTTCTGTTGCTATTTTTTCTTTTTTTTTTTTTCTTTATTTTTTGTTTTTCCTTTTTTTTGAAGATAAAGCAAATCGTTTTTCGGTTCCCCATGGGTTGTTCTCCCACATCACAAAGTTATTTCCAATATATAAGTATATTTACTAGTTTTTTTTTCTTTTTTTCAACAAATTTGGTAGAGTGACCCTTTTTGCCCTGTGGTTTTCCCCCTTGTTGTGTTCTTTTGGTACCTGGATGATCCTGTTGATTGGTCCCCGAGAAGGGTACCTTTTTTTTGTTTTTTGAGCTTTTTTATTCCCTTTTATTGGTCACACCCATATTTTAGCCAACAACAGAAGGTTGGCCCCTTTTAGAAGAGTCCCCTTTTTTTTTGTAAGGCCCCCTTTGTTTGGTCCACCCCCAAAGTCCACCCCATCCTGTAATAGGCTTTTGCTTTTAAATTTTTTTCCCCCCCCAGCCCAAAAGAACCCTTTTGAAATCCCCACCCTCTGGCCTTCTGGGCTTTTTTTGATCTTTTCGATGTCGAGATAGTTTTTTTTTGTTTTTCTTTTTTTTTGTTGGTTTTTTTTTTTTTGACAACCAAACTTAATTACAAACGTTTTTTTTTTTTTTTTTTTTTCCATCCCTCTCTCCATTTTTTTCCAATTGTTGGGCCTTTTTTGTTTTTTGTCCTTACCCGAAGTTATATTTTTATGTTTTGGGACCCTTAAGGTTTTGGCCCAGACCTAAACACCCCCTTTTTCCTCCGAATTATCAAACCCCCAACAACCCCTTTTTTTCTTTAAATTATTATGAGGTAGGCTTTTCACGCTCTCTTTGGTCGCTTTGTGTGTGTGGCAAAGTATAAAAAAAAATGGACATTTCAGAGCCTTAAGTGTTGAAGATGTTGAATACAAACATGGTACTGGGGTCAACTGTGTTAACCTAGTGTTTGGTGTACTGACCAGCACTCAGTACTAGTGTGAAGCTGGTGTATATGTTCCAAGAGAGTGTGTGTGTGTGTGTGTGTGTGTGTGTGTGTGTGTGTGTGTGTTCGTGTTGCGTGTGCGTGTGCGTGTGTGTGGCGTGCGTGTGCCCCATGCGTGCGTGCGTTTGCATTGGACGTGCCCCCCCCCCTTTGTGGTGTGTGTGTTGTGTGTGTGTGGGTGGTGGTGGTGGTGTGTGTGTGTGGGAGTGTGCATACGTGGTTTGCTTTTGCATGCAGGTATGCTTATGGTTCGCTTCACATATGTGTATGTGTTGTGCAAGTGTGATAACATGTCATTAAAAATAGTTAAGTGATTATCACTTTCAAAGCATCTTACACGTTCGTGGATGATTGATGGGATGTTCATTAGGTTGTAAGTAAAAATGGGAACCACCAGCCACTACCTATACCGATATAGTAATAATCAGAAAATTACCGAAATGATATGATTGTGATGATGATGATTATGATGATGGATGATAATCATGATATAACAACAACATCAGTTAGAACCTATCTACATTGTTACCTTAACCACACTATTTGCCTGTGTGTCCCATAATGATGACATCAATAACAGCATCAATCATAATAACAAAAATGATAAAAACGACTTATAGTGTTGAAATAGATAAGAAATACACACACCCACACGTCCAGCACTCACACTCACACATACACACACCGCACACAGACACAATACGCGCGCGCCTAAATGAATGACCTCCCTAACTAACAGTTGAAATGAAGTCTCACAAAGAAATATTAACTGCCCCCCTCACCCTGATCACCTTCACCCTTCCCCCTCCCTTACCCCTAACCCTCTCCCCTCGCACCTCCCTTTCGCCCTCTCTTCTCGTCCATATCCCTTCCCTCCTCCCTTTTCCCCCTCCAATTCCTATCTGTCCCCCCCACCACACCCTTTCCCACTCCATTCCCTGTCTGCTTCCCCCTCTCCCCCCTCCCCCGCTTCCCTGATCTTCGGTTTGTCCCTTGGAAGCAGTCTGCTCAGCCAGCACTTTGGTTGAACAGTCTGATGGCAGATGGTACAAAGGACCGGTGGAAGCGACAGGTCCTTGTTGACAGGCTCCTCAACCAAAGGTGTGATGAAACTGCTTAGGGATTTGGACCCCAACAAAGCACGTGGAACCAGACGGCCTCAGTCCCAAGCTCCTTCAAGGCGTGGCAGAGGAGATAGCACCAGCCCTCACCCTGCTGTACCAGGCTTCCCTGAACTCATCGACTGTGCCCACTGACTGGAGGACTGCGTTCATCACCCCGGTCTTCAAAAATTGTGAACGATATAGGGCAGACAACTATCGGCCAATGCCACTGAGCTGCATACCAAAAATAATTTTACCATGCAAGATCTTCGAACGCATCATCGTGTCAGCAGTGATGAACTTTGCAGAGGAACAGCAGATCCTGTGCCCATAACAACATGATTCCAGAAAGCTCACTCCTGTGAGTCACAACTACTCGGTTTTGTGGACGAGGCGGCAACTGCAGTGGAGCAAGGCAAACAAGTTGACGTTCTCGTCATGGACTTTTCAAAAGCCTGACAATCTGCTGGGCACGATTCAGCTGGTGATGTTATCCTCTCCAGTGTCCAAGTGCAAACATTCCCTCCATTCTGCTCTGAAGTGACCCCTAAGTATTGTTTTTGCCTCTATGAAGGATATGGAGAGCCTGTCTGCTTGTTCGTTGCCACCCAGACCACAATGAGAAGGAATCCACTGCAGGATCAAAGTGGACAAGTTGCTGCTTAGTTCTTGCAGCTCTTTTTTGAAGTTCTGCAGGATATCTTGACTGGAGACTGGAGGAAGACTGTGTTTTCTGGGATGTTTTCTTGCCGGTTGAGTTCCTGCGCTGCAGAGATCAAGGCGCTGGCTTCAGCTCTGTAGTTGGAAAGTTTTCCAGTGGCTATAGACCTGCTAAAGGAGCTGCCATCTGGAAACTTGATGAACACACCACCTCCCTCATTTTGCACAGCATTTGCTTACAAATTGTAGAGTGCCTGCATATGCAGTGATGTTCTGAGGCCCACATCATAGCACATAGTCCTGAATCTGAATTTGTTTAAATTGCTCAATGCCTCCGGATACTTATGCGACCGTGTGTGATGCTGCAGGGGTGGAAATAAAATGAATAACTGTTGTGTAGCCTGGTGTTTACAAGCCTAAGTTGCTGCAAAATGAGAGAGCAGGTGGCCCTGGTGTTGCTGCTATGGACCTGGTGATAATTGAATATGATCACCTTGATTCTGTAGCGATGATGGTTGTATAAAGCCTTTTGTATCTCTGTTAATGCTATGCTGTATCGTTCTTGTTACTAGGCCCAGTATGCAGAGATGATAAACGCAGAGTGTTTTCATTGTGTGAGATTGTGTCAATGTGTCATTTTGTGTGTCAATACTTGAGGGTGCATTGTCGTACAGTTAGAATGGGTGTGGTTGTCGGTTTATCTGTAGTGCTACAGTGAGCTAGGATTGTGTCAAGTCAAAATGATCTTTATTGACGATAAAAGAATAAGCTTGATCAAGCTTTTTTTACATCCTGTCATTATGAATTAATAAGGAAAACAATGAAGGCAAATAAATAACATAAACGAGAAAAAATCGAGCCACAATCAATAAACATGAGGAAAATACACACATTTTGTGTGTGTGTGAGTTAGTATTTGTTTTTTGGCTGGTATTTAAATTTTAATGCATATTAGTTATTACCTGTATGTATTACTATTAGGTCTCTGTTATTAAGACATTGATATATCAGTTTCCTTTGCAAGAAATTTCTTGATTTTACTTTTAGTCCTGTTTTTTTCTTGTTTAGTCTTCTTTAGAAAAAGAAAAAACAACAGAAATGCAACAGTGCATTCAGTTCACTTACACTAGTTACACTTACAGTAAAGTCAGTTACACTGGCATGCATGAGCATGCATGCTTACAGTACTTATGCACACACAGAGTGACACAAATGCACACACAAACACACACACACACACACACACACACACACACACACACACACACACCACACACACACACACACGCACACACATATACAGAGTGACACACAGGCGCACACGCACGCACGCACCACACGAACACCCCAACACGCACACACACACACACACACACACACACACACACACACACACACACATATATACAGAGTGACACACATGCACACACACACACACACACACACACACACACATTATTGACCTCTTTAAGTGTAAGTGACTACGATTATAACTTTATTCCTTCCACGGTTCATAGTAAAATCGATTGCAGTCGCTCACATCCAATAATGTGACGGTAAAGACTACTGACTAGGTAACAGCTGCCAATATTCATGATTTATTATTTATATACAAATTTTTTTGCATCGAATAAAACATGATACTCCTTGGGGCATGGGGAGAAAGGCTGGTGTGTGTGTGTGTGTGTGTGTGTGTGTGTGTGTGTGTGTGTGTGCATTGCTTGCACGCATGTGTGTATGCTTGCGTGTGTGTGTGTGTGTGTGTATGTGTGTGTGTGTATGCTTGAGTGTGTGTGTGTGTATGCTTGAGTGTGTGTGTGTATGTGAAAGAAAGAGAGAGACTCAGAGAGAGGATCCCTGGTGTTTTCTATTGTTGAATTTTGGGTGTGGTTTCTTGAAGAAAAAAAATTAGCATTTGTAGTTTGCACTGGCAATTGTTATGTCCTGACATTCAATGAATGAATGTGAAAAAACCCTTGTGTATAACCATATGACCTATTTGTTAGATTAATTTGTGCATTTCAACGTGGGTAACATTCTTTCCATATTGCCCTGAATATGAGAAAGGATAAATCTGTTCTCTGTGTGTGTGGGAGTGTGAACAGGTGTTAGATCAGAGTGTGTGTTTGTGTCACTGTGAGTGTGACTGTGTGTGTGTGCGTTTTCAGGGATTTTTGTTGTTTTCGTCGGTCTAGTGAAAATGTGTTGGGGCAAGTGACATTTGTAATGTTTGGCCAGCCCTGGAGCTGTTTACTAGCTATGAACTTACAAAAAAGAAGTACTGTATTTTACCGACTATAGTATAAGGCGCAACTGATTAGAAGGCGCACCCCCCAAATTTAACACAAAATTCATATTTTGTTACTCTATTTCCTTACTATATTATCAGTCAGGAAGAGACGCAGGTGTCTCAGTCTGGGGAAAAAAGTATCGCCTAATAGTCCACAAAAATACGACATTAAGTTGTTGAAAGTCTTCAAATTTTTAAAGAAGAGCCTGCGACCTGATTGCTGGCGTAGTGTCAGCCCGTGAATCAGTGTACAGTGGATTCTCATGATAACTCACAAAAGGATAACTCAAAAACAACTGAAATAACTCACAATAATTTTCTGTTCCCAGTGTAATCATCTTTTATGCTAAAGGTCTTTTTAAACTCAAAATAATTGGCTACAAATAAAACTTCAGTCCCTCCAATCTTGACTTAAAGCGATTTTCAACTGTATGCACCAATCATAAGGCCGAATGACCATATTCAAATTGAAACTGTCCTAGTTGGTGGGGTGGTTGTGTTCTCTCCCTGTCAGGACAAAATGTCTGACTAAATTTTTTCAACACTTATTCAGTTATTGTAACTTCTGCAAGAGCCAGTACATTGTCGTTGATTTCTCTGCGGTATCAGGACAGTTTGTCCCATCACTTTTCGATCCTCGGTACATCACTGTATGTGTGTGTGTTGACATTGGAATGTGGCCTTTCCTTGCATTTTGTAATGGTGCATTATTAATATGATAATGCACTGTGTGTGTGTGTTGACATTGGATTGTGCCTTTCCTTGCATTTTGTAATGGTGCATTATTAATATGATAATGCACTGTGTGTGTGTGTGTTGACATTGGAATGTGGCCTTTCCTTGCATTTTGTAATGGTGCATTATTAATATGATATGAATGTTATTATGACAATATTATCCTAGCTTATTTTGTTGATGCAGAGTCAACTATTGTTCCACCCACTACATGTCATGGTAGAACATGGCTTCTACAACTTCCTCAACGGGTTTGACGACCAGTCATATAAATGATAATACAATACAATGCAATACAGTACAATACAATCCAATGCAACACAACACAACACAATACAATACAATACACTGTTTGTGTCACAAGGTTCAACTATCGTGCCCACCCACTACATAGGTAGAGCATGGCTTCTACAACTTCCCTTCCTCAACTGGCTGGTTTGACGACCTGGGACGGTATTCATGTTGAGATAGGCATGAGACTTAGCATTTAATTCTAACATAAGAAGCTCTTCCAAAAGTCATATTAATTCCTATAGGACATTGGAAGAGCTTCTAAAGTTAGCATCATGCTAAGTCTCATGCTATCGTAACGTGAAATCCGTCCCACGTCATACAAATTAATAATACAATAAATTACCATACCATACACAGTACAATACACTGTTTGTGTCAACAAGGTTTCAACTACCGTGGCCACCCACTACATGGTAGAGCAATGGCTTCTACTACTTTTCCTCAACTGGTTTGACGACCAGTCATAAGATTATACAGTACAATACAGTACAATATAATACAGTACAACACAATACAATACAATACAACACACTGTTTGTGTCACAAGTTTAAGCTATCGTGCCACCCACTACATGGTAAAGCAATCGGCTTCTACAACTTCCTCAACTGGTTTGAACGACCAGTCCATATAAATTATAATACAATACAAGTACAATACAACACAGTACAATACACTGTTTGTGTCACAGGTTCAACTATCGTGCCACCCACTACATGGTAGAGCATGGCTTCTACAACTTCCTCAACTGGTTTGACGACCGGGCGTGGTACCCTCTGGGCAGGATTGTGGGAGGAACTGTGAGTATCCTTTCTTTTTTATTTCTCTACTGCTCCAGTAAAAAATATAAAACAAGAGGGCAAAGCCTTCAAGGTTCACTCGAACAGGAACATTGTGGGACAACAGCAAACAAAGATTGAGGGGGGTGTCTAAAGTACAAGATTGCCAGATAATTGCCAACTATTACAGTTTTGGTGCCGATTCTACCAGACTGGACAACACAAACATCAACACACATAACACACACACACACACACAACACCTCATGTATCCGAACAAAGTAGCATTCTGATAATCTACACTTCTATCCAAAAATGATTTACAATTTTCCATTTTTGCATTCAAAGGACAAAACGGTCAAGTCCAAAACGACCACCAATTCAGTAGTATTTGAAGTTAAGCCATTATACATAGCACAGGCTTCCAGGGCTGGTCAAGGCCTGTTCTTGTGTTGATAGGGCAGGCAGGGCCGGTGCATGTCTCTGGGTCCCATCAGCAACTTCGGCCATTGCGTTTTCAACCTAGTTTTGCATTCAAAGGATAAACAGTCAAATCAAAAACGACCAATCCAGTAGGATTTGAATCTCGAGCGAAAAGAAAAATATTGGTTGCTTACTGATTTGTTTACTCTTTAATGTTCATCCTATGTCCAAAGAAAAATGTAGGATAGGTTACTGTATAGTATACTATAGTACTGATTTGTTTACTCAATGTTCATCCTATGACTATGTGCCAAGGAACAATGTAGGGTAGGTTACTGTATAGTATACTATAGTACTGATTTGTTTACTCAATGTTCATCCTATGACTATGTGCCAAGGAACAATGTAGGGTAGGTTACACCTTGTATAGTATCCCTATAGCTACTGATTTGTTTTTACTTCAATGTTTTCATCCTCATGGGGGGGGGGGTGGGGGGGGACTAGGTGGCCAAGGAAACCCAAAAATTGGTCGGTAAGGGTTAACTTGTATTAGGTAATTTACTATTAGGTACTGATTTTGTTTACTCCTTTTCTTATGTTTTTCATTCCTATGTTGCCAAGGCAAGTTGGTAGGGTAGGGTGGTTACTGTATAGTAGACTAATAGTCACTGATATTGGTACTTTTCAATTTTCATTCCTATGGACTATGGTGGGCCCAATGCCCCAAATGTAGGGGTCGGGGTACCTGTATGATTGTTACATCTCGTAACTGGAATTTGTTTACCTCTTTTAATGTTTCATTCCTATTGTGCCAAGTGATCAGTTGTCGGGGTCTGGGGTTTCCTGTCTTAGTCTACTCTAGTTATCTGGAGGAGGGATTTGTTCCCTCAATGTTTCCCTCCTATGGGAACTGGTGCCACAAGGAACCACAAGGTAGGGGTCGGTTTACTGTATGCAAACTGTAGTGGTGTGTGACCAGTCACTTAGGTTTCAATGTTTATATTCTTGATACTTGTCTTCAATCAGTTCATCATTGATAACTCTGGCCTTGTCTTCAATGTGTATGTTTTTATCTGTATGTTAGTTTTTAGGGGGGGCCTTTGGTTCAGCCGTTTTGAGCTCCCTGCAATGTGAGTTAAGCGGTCTATAAATAACAAGTATTATTATTATTGGTTAACGACAGTCTAGTGAAGCCTCCCTTATAAGAATATAAGACCTTTCAAAGCTCCCTCTGGCAAATGGAGGCCTTAAAGGGAGGGTTCTTCTATTTTTGAAAGTAACCAGGGAGGGTACTTTTTAATCATTCAACGGGGGGCAATATACTTAGAGACTAGATCTTATGTGGGGGGACAGTCTCATACTGGTGCAGAAAAATCGGGAGGCTCCCCACTGTATATTGGGATGGCTGGGAAAAGTAATTCACATTGATGTTATGCAAATTCAGTATTATTAAATGAAACTACGAGAGCATTCCTTTCCTCACCTTTGGCATCTCTGGACTGATTTACAGTGTAGTGGGAACGGACTTAATGGCTGTTGTTATGACTTTTGTTAATATTAGCAATATGTCCACAAATTTCCTGTACAGCAACATTGGTGGTTCGCACCGCAAAATATTATTCCTGGTCAGTTATTAAGGAAATGTTAACCAGTTCCTTATTGTGCGTAGGGGAAGTTGAGAGTGGAGAGTCTCAAAAATTATCTCTTTTAGTTTATCACTTTATTAGGGGAGAAGTCGAGTGCCTGCACCGACATGCCCACCATGGGGGGCACACACACAAAACACACACACACATTTTCACACATGGGACATTCATGAACATATGTACAGATTATTCAGTGGTTCCTCCTCTTGCCAAACAAAATAAGGAGGAACATTACTTTTCACATCCGATGATCACGACAATGATGATGATGACTGAATGTTGATGATGATGGATGGTGCATTGATGATATGAATAACAGATGATGATGACTGATGTTGGAATATTGGTGATGCATGATGATGATACGGCTGATTGTTACGATGCTGAGGTGATGATGAGACGAACGTTGATGATTAAATGGCAGATGATGTTATGCTAAAACGATGATTTCTGACGGATTTCAGGTGTACCCGGTCATGGTGACCCTCAAGGTATCTACACTGGTTTCCTCGGCATCTGCTCAACATTCCTGGTCCACATTACACCTGATGATCAATGCCATGATGGACGAATGACTCCTTTCTTAGGTGTCCTCCCCAAGCTACATGGTCGACCTCACAGGTACTAGCGCCCCTGTTTTCCTCCATGATGATTGATAGGATGCTGAACGATGAAGGATGAATGTGCAGGAGTTCCCGGGCCTAATGGTTTACCTCAGCTAGCTTATCGACTACCTGGTATCGTCCATGATATGTATGATGTCTGATTACGTGATGATGATTGATGATTTCAGGTGTAGTCCTGGCCTAATGGTGACCTCATTTGCGCCATCCACTGTTGGTTTCTCCATTGATGATGATGAGAATCACGATGATGATGAACCAGGATTTTTCCAGGTGTATCCTGGGCATAGTATGGTTGACCTCAGGTTACTTATCCACTGGTTTCCCTCTTTCTTGCTCCCATGATGATGATGATGATAACGATAATGATGATGATTTCCTGTGTATCCCGGGTCTATATGGTGACCTTCAGGTACTACCACTTTGTTTCATTCCTCTCATTGCCATAAAAACAATGATGATCGATTGATGATTAATCGTTTTGAGATTTTCATGGATAACGCTGATGGTGATCATGATTTCAGGTGTTACCAATTGGCTATGGATGGATGACACATGGGGACTGTAGGTTACTGATCCACATGGATGGTTCTCCAGATGATGATGTTGAATGGTGATGATAAACGATGATGATGGCTAACGATGGATGAATAGAATGATGAGTTCCGGTGTATCCTCCGGGCTAATGGTGAACCCTTCCTAGGTACTAGCCACTGGTTCTTCGGATTGATGATGTAAACGATTGATTGGATGATGATGATTTCAGGTGTATCCTGGGTTAATGGTGATCTCAGGTACTATCCACTGGTTTCTCCATGATGATAACGATGATGATGAATGATGATGATGATTTCAGGGGGTGTTAGCCAGGGGATAATGGTGACCTCACATCCTGGGCTAATGGTGACCTCAGAAGGTACGATCCAATGGTTTTCTTCTGTTTCTCCATGATGATGATGAATAACGATGATGATGATGATGATGATTCATGAGGTATTCCTTTGGGCTAAGCATGGTGACCTTCATGTGTACTTGTCTCACGATATGTTTCTCTTCCATGAGAATATGATGATGATGATGATTTCAGGTGTATCCTGGGCTAATGGTGACCTCAGGCTCTATCCACATGCGGTTCCTCCATGATGATGATCGATGATGACGATGATGATAACATGATGATGATGATAGATGATAACGATGATGATGATGATGATGATAACGATGATGATGATGAAACGATGATGATGATGATGATTTCTGTGGTATCCGGGCTTATATCGTCGAATCAGGCTACTATCCACTGCGTTTCTCATGCATGATGCATGATAACGATATGATGATGCATGATCTTCCAGGTGTATCCCGGGATAATGGTGACCTCAGGCTATATACACTGGTTTCTCCATGATGATGATGATGATGGCGATGATAACGATGATGATGGGATGATCGATTTCAGGTGATCCTGGGCCTAATGGTAGACCTCAGGCTTATCCACTGGTTTACTCATGATGATGTAGATGATGATGATGATAACGATTGCCTGATGATGATGAGATTTCAGGTGTATCCTGGGCTAATGGTGACCTCAGGCTACTATCACTTTCGTTTATACCATGAGATGATGATGATGATGTATGATAACGCATGTGATGATGATGATATTTCAGGTGCTAATCCTGGGTAATGTGACCCAAGGCTCTATCACTGGTTTCTCCATGATGATATGATGATGATAACGATGATGTATGATGAATGATATACGATGATGCACGAGATGATTTCAGGCCATGTATACCTAGGCCTAATGAAAAAAAAAAATAAACCCAACAGGTGACCTCAGGCTTATCCACTGCGTTTCTTCATCTGCACTCAACATTCTAGTCCACATATTCGCCGACCATCTGTGTCTTTACTGCGCTCCAATCTCAGCCGGGATGACCTCCCTTAGCCGCTAGTACTTCTTCACCAAGGAGATTATAGCCGAGTCCAGCGAGGCCGGGCTTTTCGCATCGATTGCACCTTTCATCGCCATTGAGTCAGTTTCTAGTAGTGGGCACTGACAGGTGGTGGTGAACAGTGTGAGGTAGTGGTGTCTGCTGTGAAATCAAACATGGACAATACTTCCTCTCTCCCTACCATTGTCAGGCGATTGAACCGACTCTCGTCTCTTCCAAAGCTAACCTCAAAACCACCTGTTCCCCCGTCATTAAAGCTCCCCCCTCCCTTCCATCCTACTCTCTCCTCCTTAAAATCTCTTGCCATTAGCGATCTGTTTCCTGCTAATATACATCCATTTATGTTATCACGTGATAACGTGTATCGCCTTTGTATTTACGATTGTAGTTTAGAATGCCGCTTTTGATGATAACGGCCTGCATTATCTGATTGCCCGCCTATCTGATTTGCATATATCTATCAGATCAGCCGACTCGATATAAATACTGTATGTTGATTGTTTGTTGTTTCGCGAATGTCCTGCCCTGCGTTTTAGGCCGTTAGCCCGACTCCCCGTGCGGTAAGGGAATGGTTCTAGTGAGAAGAGTGAAACGTGTGTTATTACAAACGTGATAGACAAAATTCAGTGTTCAAAACAGACCCGTTTACTCTAACTCTTTCCAGTCAGCTTTTCTACTCAATGTTGGACCTCTAACTACGTCTTCACAATTGCAAAATAATGCTCTATAATTCTTGATTAGCTACTTCATTATTCACGGTGCAACATTATATTGCAATGGTTTAATGAATAAAGCTAACACATTTTGCCCACCAAAACTATCCATTTCCAGGCCTAAATGCCCAGACAACTCAAGACATAGACCTGTAGGGGCGTAAGCAGGTCTCCTCAAGACAACACCTCGTCTTATCGGTGTAAGTGAAATGTTATATAGGAACAAGCTAGCAACAATTATGAAAAAGACTTGCTACATCTTCACTCGAGGAAAAATCGAACACTTGCATCATTTTTTCTTCTAGACGGTTGCCGCCAGTAGCTTAGCGAAGCATTAGATGTGCAGCACAGACTGCCTCTCCTCACAACAGTTGCAGCTAGGCATGATATTAGAGCAACATGTGTGATGGTTTTGTGCGATTTTTTTTGTGTTGCTCTTTGTTGAGCCTTGTAGTGCATGCTGTGTGCCGTGCGAACTAAATGAGAATGGCACGTCCTGCTATGCTATCATTTTTAATTTTTTTGTCATGATGACAAAAGTCTTGTCTATGAACCAGTCGCTTCCTAGTGAATCTTTCAAAAAGTTGAGAAAACAATGAGAAAAGTCGCATGCCCGGTTGAGTTTTTTTTGTTTAACGTCCTATATCTCATTTTATTTTTTTTAATAAGCTAAAGCCCTATGCTTAGCTATAGCCAACCTGTTTCCCTACGGATTATACCCGGTTAATTATATGTTTTGAGACCTCCGATTACGCCTATTCACTGCCCAGTCAGCACAAAAAAAAATCTGCATTTTCGAATTATGAACGAGGTGCGTGTGAAAAAAAAAGAAGAAGGATTTTTGTTTTTTTTGTTTGTTTGGTTTTGTTTTTTGTTTTTAAATCAAAAGAAGCATAAGCGTTTGAGCCAGCCCTACTCGACTACTGCTGTCATATGCTATCCAAGGCTCTCATCACTTTCGAGACTGAATGCTCCCCTCTTGAGATGAATCTTCCCTCCGGATGTAATTTCTCCATGAAGGCCCTCATTTATTCTATACGGCTGTGAAGTGCAACATATTTAGGCCAGTTTGGTCGAAGTTGGGTCTATGTGTATGAGGAAGTCATCAGCCATGTGATAGATACGATACCCCCCCACCCCCCCCCCCCCCCCCCCCACCCCTCCCCTCCCCCACCCCCCCCCCCCCTCCCCCACCCCTCCGTGCTACAACAAAAGGTTGACGGCAGCGAAAAATTGCTGACGTGAAAGGATTCTCGCTGACATTTCAAATTACGGACAGGATGACCCTAGAGAATTACTGTCTTTCAGAGCTATGGCGATTACTGACAGTGAAGATTGGGGTAAACACGACGTGTGCCTATACATCATAAAAGAGGCCAGCACCCGAACTTTGCACTACTTACGATAAGTTGTTTAGAGTAACTAATTATTCCTTACACCGCCTAGAGAGAAAACGATAGAAAGCAATTATTACCAAGAACTATTAGGATCTGGTGCTACATGTCCCAGTTGTCAGCAACCGCTGCGGAAGCTGACTAATCGCTGTAACAACGGCCGACCAAGCAAAAGAACAGACTACAAGAGGGGTGATGCAAGATGGCTACCAGCCGCCAGCGCCTCTTAGGCCTTAGCAAAAAGTCTAAGGCATGAGGAGGCTACGCGAGAGAGGTTGTCGTGTACACGCAGACATCAGAATGTCAGCAGCGACTCTGCTACATGTCAGAGGCATAAAGAATTTCATCTTTTTTGCGTGTAGACGCTTGGCTTCATACTGTCAGATGGTTTTGCCCTATTTTATTGCGGTGTTGTCTTGGTGTTAAACCATTCGTGATGCAATTAAATGCGAACATTGGCAATGAAAGGGATAAGCCTTATTTGCCCCGGACCGTGTGATCGATGTTGGGAACTGAGTTTCAGTAGTTACGTTCCCATACATACAGTCGGGCGCGCCCTTGAATGGCACCCTTGTAACCGCCCGGTTTTCAGAGGACTAGCGACTTCAGACCATCTCGATTAGCCTGACTACGTTTCTACCATGCGTGTTGCCAATATTCAGCATTAGTTGGCACCCGCTGTCAGTCTAAAGAAACTAAATTATATACAGGAAGAACTAATACATCCAACTAGTAAGCATCAAATACATACAAATTAAGCAAGTTTCTTATCAGTTGCTGCTTTGTATTTAACAGTGCCATAGGAGCTACATACAGTCCCGCTACGTCCGATGGCTGTCAGCTACGAAACGAGGCATCGCCAGCTCTGCCCCTCATAGCATTCACTAATTTCCTCTTGGCGCTGAGTTATGCGTAGTGTGTGTGTGACGAACATTGTGATCTCTAGAGAGAGAGTTTTGTCGTGTTAAAGTGTAGCTCTGTGCACATTCTTTCACTTTCGAGTGTCGAGATGTGTGTAGCTCAGTGTTAGTGCGTCTGTAAGTGTGTGTCGTAGTTAGTGTGCTATGTGTGTTTGCTATGGTGTAGTTAGTGTGTGTCAAGATTCCAAGTCAAAATGATCCTTTTATGAGGCGTTAAAGAATAATCCACGTTAAGAAGACAGCTTTTTTTTTAAATGGAATGTGCTGTGTTTATATGTGTGTGCCTTGTGTGCTAAGTAAGTTGCATTCTTGACTTTTTTTAAATTTTTACAATGCAGCGCTCTTCTCGGCTGCACCCCCAAAATAAAATCACTCATCGTTTAGATACTTCTCTTCATCAACTGAAGAGGGAAAATGTTAAGTTCCTCGTATGTGTTTTGCGTACACAGGGACACCTGGGCAAAGCCTGATACAGAGAGAAAGTCGAGAGGCGTTTTCTAATTGCCTAAGGCTTGCCATCCTGATGGAACGACCACCTGACCATGCTGCTCTGATGCTAATGGACGATAACTCACCAGCATTCCCGGTTAATCTTTATTAAAAAATACGCCGGTTTGAATTAAATACTGACACACGCTATACGTCAGATGTGTGTGTGTCTTACGTTTCGCAAAGATGTTTGTGTGTCGGATCAACAAACGCAGCTAACGCGTATCAGGAGAATATGAGATCGGTGATGAAAGAATGCATGTGTAGCACTGGATTCTAGATACTTCAGAAGCACGAGCAAGATAGCAATGAGAGACCATACAGGAAGTCATTAGAAAGTTTTACAGTGCCTATATGAATTTGCTACGAGATTGAAAAGGTGACAGGACAAACATGTCCTGAAGCCAGAGAAACCATAGCGCACAATGTCTGGCTCTGGCAGAATCAACAAGACAAATTAGATGACCAGTGCCTTAGACATTTTAATCAGACCATTTGTCCTGAGCAGCACCGGAGAGCCATAATAGGGACATTTTAAGCTTGGATTAACATAGCGTCAATGAGCCTTCATGACCGCGGGCTTGGGATATCACAGAGTTTAAGTTCAATTGTTTGCCCCCAGATCAAGGCGGTTGAAACGCGGCCAAGGATGTTTTAGGGGAATCGGCAACGCTCTCTCCTACGTATACATGGTGAGATACAATACTCCCCCTCTCATCCCCTACCCATTTCTATCTCTCCTCCACCTATTACATTAAGCGATACGCTCTCCTGAATGAAGCCGTCCTTAGCTTTTGTGTGTGTGTCACAGCTAGATGCACTTTTACGTGTGTAGCAAGTCAACGCCGAAGATAATAAAGGAAGATAGCGGCATGTCGCCTGCACAGTATTGATGTAAGAGCTAACCTTTACAGACACTGTTTACTCTACTCTTTTCAGTAGCATCTCCTACTCAGTTTGGACCTCCTCTAACTACTCTTCAAAATTGCTAAAATAAGGCTCTAATACTAATTATCAGGTTAACATTGTAATGATGGTTAGTAATTAATAAAACTACACATTTTTCGCACGCCCCCAAGCTAATCATTTCAGCCACCCAGCACTACTCTAGAGACATTAGTGATAATGGTAGGTAAACAGAGTCTATGCCTTTAACTCGCTACTGCTGCTGCTTTTTCTTAATCAATAACTAGCGCAACGATGCACCAGTTCTATTAATGCCAGTACTAAGGCAAGCCCGCACGTACTGGTAACGACTGAGTCACTGTTTCAAGTCTAAGCTCATGATTAGTGGAAGACAATAGCGGAGCAATAGCGCAGAGTGTGTACGTAGGGTCAAGGTAATGCGTCTCTAAAGCTAATACTCTAGCCATGTCCATCCGTTTCTCGCTGCGTGGCAGTTAGTTTCTTACGTATAAGTAAGATCAGTGTTAGAACTTTGCGCTCCGTTTTTCGGTCGTGTCTTTTGGACACAAAATGTAAATTGGCTCATATCGCGCAGCGTTTCTGAACGCGATGCTGTTGAAATTAATTTGATCACCAAGATAGTCACTATCCCTGGTCATGCACGCTCAAAATTTGAACCGAAAGTGAATAGCGCGTTCATCATTTCGCTCACGGTGTCCTCGCTAGAAAAGACTGAAGCGCGGATATCGGTGAACGTTATACTAAATCGATTCGTTCCGGATTTCGCCACACGAAGATAGTCACATGTCCCCGTCATCTAACCTTCCAAATAGGGAGAGACAATCCATACAATAAATACCAGAGCACGGGGAGCGGCTGAGAGAGAACGTGCTAGGTATATCAAGCGTTCGATGCATTTGCACCGCGCAAACGACACGGCTGCCACCTCGGTTAGCACAGTTGCATCGCCCTGTTAGCCGGCTCATAACAAATTTGAGCGATTCGGCTCGAAAAAAGCGCGCCGCAGTTATAAGAGCCGTTTATGCTAGCCTATCAGACAGACAGACACCATTACGCTAATTTTATTATATGATTAATTAGTAATGAGCATTTATATGCCCGCTTATTCTTCCCCCCCCCCCCCCCCCCCCCCCTCCCCCCCCCCCCCTTCACTGCCCAACAGAAAAAACTCTATCTATCAGTTATTGATTTTCTTTATGATAAAGTTTTAAAACAAATCAGTTAGACTCAATCTGCGAAAATGGTCTAGAGATATCATCTTTCCTGAGGCTTAACTTTTTTTCCCAAGCTAAAACCAGCACCCAGGACTATGACATCAAAAGTATGACATCATCAATGACATCTACATCTACCATGACTTATATCCTAGCTGAGCGAGGGAAGGGCGTTAAACAAGCCATAAGCACTAATACAAAATAAACAAATAATATGAATTAAAAAAACAACGCCCCACCCCCAACCCCTCCAAAAAGCAGATAGAAAATATAGAGATCAAAAATATTGCTCTTGCACACACAACACACTACAACACACACACACCAAAAGCTTTGCGTGCACGCACGCACGCGATGCACAGCCGAACGTCACATGCATACACACACTACACACACACACACACACACACACACACACACTCACACACTCACTCACTCACTCACTCACTCACTCCACTACACTCACTCACTCACACCTAACATGCGAGGTGACAGCCTCATTTGTAGCTTGCACCAAGCTTATAACTTAAGCATCAAGACTTTGACTTGATTTTATATCTAGAGGCTACAATGATCTATTACTTAGTTTACGGTGATGATAGCCTCTCTCTGGCAGACTATGACTAGTTCGACTAAGCTGTGTGCTACATTACACCATACGCATGTAGTATCAATAAATTGATCTGAACACATTTTATGGTGAGAAATGCTGCACACACACACACTAGCATGCAAACTATTCTTTACGTTTTGAGCCGATTGTTTTTATTTACATTTTCCTTTAATTTGTCTATGCATGTACTTCTGGGGGGGTTCTTTTGGCTTTGGGTTTATGGTGGTTTAGTTTTGTTTTCACAATATTTTTACTTTTGTGTTGCCAATTTTGTAGCTTTTTTAAAATATATCTTGAACACTGTTCTTAGTTGTCTGATGACAAAAACAAAGAGCAGATGACCCTAAGCACATATTATTAAGATAATCGTTATTTAGTCAGACTATTATAAACAGTGGAAACCTCCCCTCCCATTATAAGACTCCCTCCCACATACATACTTCTCTGAGACATTGCCTTTGTAAGTATTATAAAAACCCCTCCCTTATAAGACTCATTTTGGACATTTTGGATGGTCTTATAAGAGAGGTGCCACTGTGCCAGCATCTTGCAGGTGCCGAGCAGTGGGTACATCTGTATAGTATGTCGCGATTTGGTATGTATTGTATTGTGGAGAAATTGACGTCACATGCCTTAGCATTGTTGTGTCAAGGTGGTCACGATGGTTTTGTATATGTGTGGAAATGACGTCACATGGTTGGGTCACTGATGTTTTGTAGGGTTTGGAACAAATGATGTCCACATGGTTGTGTCACTGACGTTTGTAGTGTGGAAAATGACGTCACATGGTTGTGTCACTGACGTTTTGTAGTGTGGAAAGACGTTACATTGTTGTGTCCACTGCCGTTTTTTGTAGTGTGGAAATGACGTCACATGGTTTGTAGTCAACTGACGTTTTTGGAGTGTGGAAAATAACGTCACATGGTTGTGTCACGACGTTTTGTAGGTGGATAATGACGATAACATGTTGTGTCAAGGTCGTCCCTGACGTTTTGTAGTTGTGGAAATGACGTCACATTGTTGTGTCAAGGTGTGTTCACTGATGTTTTGTAGTGTGGAAATGACATTACACATGTTGTGCTTACCTGACAGTTTGTAGTGTGGAAAGACGTAACATGTTGGTGTCAAGGTGTGTCACTGACGTTTTTTGTATTGTGGAAGGAAATGACATCACATTGGTTGGGTCACTGACGTTTGTAGTGGGAAATGATGTCACATTGTGTTGTGTCAAAGGTTTGTGTCACTGATGTTTTGTAGTGGGAAATGACGTCACATTGTTGTGTCAAGGGTGTCCTGCAAATTTGTAGTGGAAAATGACGCACATCGTTGGGTCAAGGTGTGTCACTGACGTTTTTGTAGGGAAATGACCGTTTCACATTGTTGTGTCACTGCTGTTTTGTAAGTGTGAAAATGAGTCCACATTGTTGTGTTCAAGGGTGTCACTGATGTTTTGTAGTGTGGAAATGACGTCACATTGTGTCGTCAAGGTCATTGTTGTCACTGGAACAATCATTTGTAGGGAAAGACGTCACAGTGTTTTTTTGTTGTGTCAAGGTGGTCACTGACGTTTGTAGTGTGGGAATGACGCACATTGTTGGCACTGATGTTTTGAAGTGTGGAAATGACATCACATTTGTTGTGTCAAGGTGTGTACACTAAACACCCTTTTGTTAGTGTGGAAATGACGTCAATGCCGTAGCATGTTAGTGTCACTGATGCCAGATCATGCCCTATGCTACGCTTTGGCCATAGCAGCTACAAAAAAAATAAGCTTGCTACGGGCTACGCAACCTTAACATTGCTACGGAAAAAAACAAATTGCACGCCACATTTAATTTTTGCTTTAAGTATTATAATGCCGTTCCGTTTTGTATGTTTCTAAGAAAACCGACGCCGTGTCACGTCCGCGATTAACCTATCACTTCCGTTTTTATCAAAGTGACGAGCATGCGTTATTACTGTCTCTGAAAAAAATGGGACTCCAGCAGCTAGTAGCGATTCGGGGAAGAGGTTTCAAACGAAGAAAAAACAACCCAAACCGAAAAACGAAACTCATCTGGCACACCATCTGTTCTAATAAAAAAAACATTGGCCTGCCGCAAAGTGTTCAAAATAGCTTACCACGGAGGTATGTGGCCTTGCATCGTCAGAAGTCGACTCCGGTGCGAAAACCAGCTCGCCTGCAGTGTTTCTTCTTTTTTTTTGGGGGGGGGGGGGGGGGCAACCTATGCCATGCGGACTTCTCTGTGAATCATGGCGGTAGAGATTGCCGGTCAACATGTTCAATCGGCGAAACATAGAAGCAGTGAATTTCGGCTCAGAAGAGAACAAATCGATTGCGTCGTTTGCACCCTGCTGCTGATGGGGAGGGTACTCCAAGAGGATCTTCACCGGTAAGTCAACTAAGTACTCCATGTGTTCACCCTGCTGCTGATGGGGAGGTACTCCAAGAGGATCTTCACCGGTAAGTCAACTAAGTACTCCATGTGTTCACCCTGCTGCTGATGGGGAGGGTACTCCAAGAGGATCTTCACCGGTAAGTCAACTAAGTACTCCATGTGTTCACCCTACTGCTGATGGGGAGGTACTCCAAGAGGATCTTCACCGGTAAGTCATCTAAGTACTCCATGTGTTCACCCTGCTGCTGATGGGGAGGTACTCCAAGAGGATCTTCACCGGTAAGTCATCTAAGTACTCCATGTGTTCACCCTACTGCTGATGGTGAGGTACTCCAAGAGGATCTTCACCGGTAAGTCAACTAAGTACTCCATGTGTTCACCCTGCTGCTGATGGAGAGGTACTCCAAGAGGATCTTCACCGGTAAGTCAACTAAGTACTCCATGTGTTCACCCTGCTGCTGATGGGGAGGTACTCCAAGAGGATCTTCACCGGTAAGTCAACTAAGTACTCCATGTGTTCACCCTGCTGCTGATGGAGAGGTACTCCAAGAGGATCTTCACCGGTAAGTCATCTAAGTACTCCATGTGTTCACCCTACTGCTGATGGTGAGGTACTCCAAGAGGATCTTCACCGGTAAGTCAGTTAAGTACTCCATGTGTTCACCCTGCTGCTGATGGGGAGGGTACTCCAAGAGGATCTTCACCGGTAAGTCAGCTAAGTACTCCATGTGTTCACCCTTCTGCTGATGGGGAGGTACTCCAAGAGGATCTTCACCGGTAAGTCAACTAAGTACTCCATGTGTTCACCCTTCTGCTGATGGAGAGGTACTCCAAGAGGATCTTCACCGGTAAGTCAGCTAAGTACTCCATGTGTTCACCCTGCTGCTGATGGGGAGGTACTCCAAGAGGATCTTCACCGGTAAGTCAACTAAGTACTCCATGTGTTCACCCTTCTGCTGATGGTGAGGTACTCCAAGAGGATCTTCACCGGTAAGTCATCTAAGTACTCCATGTGTTCACCCTGCTGCTGATGGGGAGGGTACTCCAAGAGGATCTTCACCGGTAAGTCAACTAAGTACTCCATGTGTTCACCCTGCTGCTGATGGTGAGGTACTCCAAGAGGATCTTCACCGGTAAGTCAACTAAGTACTCCATGTGTTCACCCTTCTGCTGATGGGGAGGTACTCCAAGAGGATCTTCACCGGTAAGTCATCTAAGTACTCCATGTGTTCACCCTGCTGCTGATGGAGAGGTACTCCAAGAGGATCTTCACCGGTAAGTCAACTAAGTACTCCATGTGTTCACCCTGCTGCTGATGGTGAGGTACTCCAAGAGGATCTTCACCGGTAAGTCAGCTAAGTACTCCATGTGTTCACCCTACTGCTGATGGGGAGGTACTCCAAGAGGATCTTCACCGGTAAGTCATCTAAGTACTCCATGTGTTCACCCTCCTGCTGATGGAGAGGTACTCCAAGAGGATCTTCACCGGTAAGTCAACTAAGTACTCCATGTGTTCACCCTGCTGCTGATGGAGAGGTACTCCAAGAGGATCTTCACCGGTAAGTCAGCTAAGTACTCCATGTGTTCACCCTGCTGCTGATGGGGAGGGTACTCCAAGAGGATCTTCACCGGTAAGTCAGTTAAGTACTCCATGTGTTCACCCTGCTGCTGATGGGGAGGGTACTCCAAGAGGATCTTCACCGGTAAGTCAGTTAAGTACTCCATGTGTTCACCCTGCTGCTGATGGGGAGGGTACTCCAAGAGGATCTTCACCGGTAAGTCAACTAAGTACTCCATGTGTTCACCCTGCTGCTGATGGGGAGGGTACTCCAAGAGGATCTTCACCGGTAAGTCAGCTAAGTACTCCATGTGTTCACCCTGCTGCTGATGGGGAGGTACTCCAAGAGGATCTTCACCGGTAAGTCAACTAAGTACTCCATGTGTTCACCCTGCTGCTGATGGGGAGGGTACTCCAAGAGGATCTTCACCGGTAAGTCAACTAAGTACTCCATGTGTTCACCCTTCTGCTGATGGGGAGGGTACTCCAAGAGGATCTTCACCGGTAAGTCATCTAAGTACTCCATGTGTTCACCCTGCTGCTGATGGGGAGGTACTCCAAGAGGATCTTCACCGGTAAGTCAACTAAGTACTCCATGTGTTCACCCTGCTGCTGATGGGGAGGTACTCCAAGAGGATCTTCACCGGTAAGTCAACTAAGTACTCCATGTGTTCACCCTGCTGCTGATGGTGAGGTACTCCAAGAGGATCTTCACCGGTAAGTCATCTAAGTACTCCATGTGTTCACCCTGCTGCTGATGGGGAGGTACTCCAAGAGGATCTTCACCGGTAAGTCATCTAAGTACTCCATGTGTTCACCCTGCTGCTGATGGTGAGGGTACTCCAAGAGGATCTTCACCGGTAAGTCAGCTAAGTACTCCATGTGTTCACCCTGCTGCTGATGGGGAGGGTACTCCAAGAGGATCTTCACCGGTAAGTCAGCTAAGTACTCCATGTGTTCACCCTACTGCTGATGGGGAGGTACTCCAAGAGGATCTTCACCGGTAAGTCAGCTAAGTACTCCATGTGTTCACCCTGCTGCTGATGGGGAGGGTACTCCAAGAGGATCTTCACCGGTAAGTCAACTAAGTACTCCATGTGTTCACCCTGCTGCTGATGGTGAGGTACTCCAAGAGGATCTTCACCGGTAAGTCAGCTAAGTACTCCATGTGTTCACCCTTCTGCTGATGGGGAGGGTACTCCAAGAGGATCTTCACCGGTAAGTCAACTAAGTACTCCATGTGTTCACCCTGCTGCTGATGGGGAGGTACTCCAAGAGGATCTTCACCGGTAAGTCAGCTAAGTACTCCATGTGTTCACCCTGCTGCTGATGGGGAGGGTACTCCAAGAGGATCTTCACCGGTAAGTCAACTAAGTACTCCATGTGTTCACCCTTCTGCTGATGGTGAGGTACTCCAAGAGGATCTTCACCGGTAAGTCAACTAAGTACTCCATGTGTTCACCCTGCTGCTGATGGTGAGGTACTCCAAGAGGATCTTCACCGGTAAGTCATCTAAGTACTCCATGTGTTCACCCTGCTGCTGATGGTGAGGTACTCCAAGAGGATCTTCACCGGTAAGTCAACTAAGTACTCCATGTGTTCACCCTACTGCTGATGGTGAGGTACTCCAAGAGGATCTTCACCGGTAAGTCATCTAAGTACTCCATGTGTTCACCCTGCTGCTGATGGTGAGGTACTCCAAGAGGATCTTCACCGGTAAGTCATCTAAGTACTCCATGTGTTCACCCTGCTGCTGATGGAGAGGGTACTCCAAGAGGATCTTCACCGGTAAGTCAGTTAAGTACTCCATGTGTTCACCCTGCTGCTGATGGGGAGGTACTCCAAGAGGATCTTCACCGGTAAGTCAGCTAAGTACTCCATGTGTTCACCCTTCTGCTGATGGAGAGGTACTCCAAGAGGATCTTCACCGGTAAGTCAACTAAGTACTCCATGTGTTCACCCTGCTGCTGATGGTGAGGGTACTCCAAGAGGATCTTCACCGGTAAGTCAGCTAAGTACTCCATGTGTTCACCCTACTGCTGATGGGGAGGTACTCCAAGAGGATCTTCACCGGTAAGTCAGTTAAGTACTCCATGTGTTCACCCTACTGCTGATGGGGAGGTACTCCAAGAGGATCTTCACCGGTAAGTCAGCTAAGTACTCCATGTGTTCACCCTACTGCTGATGGGGAGGTACTCCAAGAGGATCTTCACCGGTAAGTCAGCTAAGTACTCCATGTGTTCACCCTGCTGCTGATGGTGAGGTACTCCAAGAGGATCTTCACCGGTAAGTCATCTAAGTACTCCATGTGTTCACCCTGCTGCTGATGGGGAGGTACTCCAAGAGGATCTTCACCGGTAAGTCATCTAAGTACTCCATGTGTTCACCCTGCTGCTGATGGGGAGGGTACTCCAAGAGGATCTTCACCGGTAAGTCAGTCTAAGTACTCCATGTGTTCACCCTGCTGCTGATGGGGAGGTACTCCAAGAGGATCTTCACCGGTAAGTCAACTAAGTACTCCATGTGTTCACCCTGCTGCTGATGGGGAGGTACTCCAAGAGGATCTTCACCGGTAAGTCAACTAAGTACTCCATGTGTTCACCCTGCTGCTGATGGGGAGGTACTCCAAGAGGATCTTCACCGGTAAGTCAACTAAGTACTCCATGTGTTCACCCTGCTGCTGATGGGGAGGTACTCCAAGAGGATCTTCACCGGTAAGTCAGCTAAGTACTCCATGTGTTCACCCTACTGCTGATGGGGAGGTACTCCAAGAGGATCTTCACCGGTAAGTCAACTAAGTACTCCATGTGTTCACCCTACTGCTGATGGGGAGGTACTCCAAGAGGATCTTCACCGGTAAGTCAACTAAGTACTCCATGTGTTCACCCTACTGCTGATGGGGAGGTACTCCAAGAGGATCTTCACCGGTAAGTCATCTAAGTACTCCATGTGTTCACCCTACTGCTGATGGGGAGGTACTCCAAGAGGATCTTCACCGGTAAGTCAACTAAGTACTCCATGTGTTCACCCTACTGCTGATGGGGAGGTACTCCAAGAGGATCTTCACCGGTAAGTCAACTAAGTACTCCATGTGTTCACCCTGCTGCTGATGGGGAGGGTACTCCAAGAGGATCTTCACCGGTAAGTCAACTAAGTACTCCATGTGTTCACCCTGCTGCTGATGGGGAGGTACTCCAAGAGGATCTTCACCGGTAAGTCAGCTAAGTACTCCATGTGTTCACCCTGCTGCTGATGGGGAGGGTCCAAGAGGATCTTCACCGGTAAGTCAGGTACTCCATGTGTTCACCCTGCTGCTGATGGGGAGGGTACTCCAAGAGGATCTTCACCGGTAAGTCACTAAGTACTCCATGTGTTCACCCTGCTGCTGATGGGGAGGGTACTCCAAGAGGATCTTCACCGGTAAGTCAGTTAAGTACTCCATGTGTTCACCCTGCTGCTGATGGGGAGGGTACTCCAAGAGGATCTTCACCGGTAAGTCAGTTAAGTACTCCATGTGTTCACCCTGCTGCTGATGGAGAGGTACTCCAAGAGGATCTTCACCGGTAAGTCATCTAAGTACTCCATGTGTTCACCCTGCTGCTGATGGGGAGGTACTCCAAGAGGATCTTCACCGGTAAGTCAACTAAGTACTCCATGTGTTCACCCTGCTGCTGATGGGGAGGTACTCCAAGAGGATCTTCACCGGTAAGTCAACTAAGTACTCCATGTGTTCACCCTACTGCTGATGGGGAGGTACTCCAAGAGGATCTTCACCGGTAAGTCAGCTAAGTACTCCATGTGTTCACCCTGCTGCTGATGGGGAGGTACTCCAAGAGGATCTTCACCGGTAAGTCAACTAAGTACTCCATGTGTTCACCCTGCTGCTGATGGGGAGGTACTCCAAGAGGATCTTCACCGGTAAGTCAACTAAGTACTCCATGTGTTCACCCTGCTGCTGATGGGGAGGTACTCCAAGAGGATCTTCACCGGTAAGTCAACTAAGTACTCCATGTGTTCACCCTGCTGCTGATGGGGAGGTACTCCAAGAGGATCTTCACCGGTAAGTCAACTAAGTACTCCATGTGTTCACCCTGCTGCTGATGGGGAGGGTACTCCAAGAGGATCTTCACCGGTAAGTCAGCTAAGTACTCCATGTGTTCACCCTGCTGCTGATGGGGAGGTACTCCAAGAGGATCTTCACCGGTAAGTCAGCTAAGTACTCCATGTGTTCACCCTGCTGCTGATGGTGAGGTACTCCAAGAGGATCTTCACCGGTAAGTCAACTAAGTACTCCATGTGTTCACCCTACTGCTGATGGGGAGGTACTCCAAGAGGATCTTCACCGGTAAGTCAACTAAGTACTCCATGTGTTCACCCTGCTGCTGATGGGGAGGTACTCCAAGAGGATCTTCACCGGTAAGTCAACTAAGTACTCCATGTGTTCACCCTACTGCTGATGGGGAGGTACTCCAAGAGGATCTTCACCGGTAAGTCAACTAAGTACTCCATGTGTTCACCCTGCTGCTGATGGGGAGGTACTCCAAGAGGATCTTCACCGGTAAGTCAGCTAAGTACTCCATGTGTTCACCCTACTGCTGATGGGGAGGTACTCCAAGAGGATCTTCACCGGTAAGTCAACTAAGTACTCCATGTGTTCACCCTGCTGCTGATGGGGAGGTACTCCAAGAGGATCTTCACCGGTAAGTCAACTAAGTACTCCATGTGTTCACCCTGCTGCTGATGGGGAGGTACTCCAAGAGGATCTTCACCGGTAAGTCAACTAAGTACTCCATGTGTTCACCCTGCTGCTGATGGGGAGGGTACTCCAAGAGGATCTTCACCGGTAAGTCAACTAAGTACTCCATGTGTTCACCCTGCTGCTGATGGGGAGGTACTCCAAGAGGATCTTCACCGGTAAGTCAACTAAGTACTCCATGTGTTCACCCTGCTGCTGATGGGGAGGTACTCCAAGAGGATCTTCACCGGTAAGTCATCTAAGTACTCCATGTGTTCACCCTGCTGCTGATGGGGAGGTACTCCAAGAGGATCTTCACCGGTAAGTCAGTTAAGTACTCCATGTGTTCACCCTGCTGCTGATGGGGAGGTACTCCAAGAGGATCTTCACCGGTAAGTCAACTAAGTACTCCATGTGTTCACCCTGCTGCTGATGGGGAGGTACTCCAAGAGGATCTTCACCGGTAAGTCAACTAAGTACTCCATGTGTTCACCCTGCTGCTGATGGGGAGGTACTCCAAGAGGATCTTCACCGGTAAGTCAACTAAGTACTCCATGTGTTCACCCTGCTGCTGATGGGGAGGTACTCCAAGAGGATCTTCACCGGTAAGTCATCTAAGTACTCCATGTGTTCACCCTGCTGCTGATGGGGAGGTACTCCAAGAGGATCTTCACCGGTAAGTCAACTAAGTACTCCATGTGTTCACCCTGCTGCTGATGGGGAGGTACTCCAAGAGGATCTTCACCGGTAAGTCAACTAAGTACTCCATGTGTTCACCCTGCTGCTGATGGGGAGGTACTCCAAGAGGATCTTCACCGGTAAGTCAACTAAGTACTCCATGTGTTCACCCTGCTGCTGATGGGGAGGGTACTCCAAGAGGATCTTCACCGGTAAGTCAACTAAGTACTCCATGTGTTCACCCTGCTGCTGATGGGGAGGTACTCCAAGAGGATCTTCACCGGTAAGTCAACTAAGTACTCCATGTGTTCACCCTGCTGCTGATGGGGAGGTACTCCAAGAGGATCTTCACCGGTAAGTCAACTAAGTACTCCATGTGTTCACCCTGCTGCTGATGGGGAGGGTACTCCAAGAGGATCTTCACCGGTAAGTCAACTAAGTACTCCATGTGTTCACCCTGCTGCTGATGGGGAGGTACTCCAAGAGGATCTTCACCGGTAAGTCAACTAAGTACTCCATGTGTTCACCCTGCTGCTGATGGGGAGGTACTCCAAGAGGATCTTCACCGGTAAGTCATCTAAGTACTCCATGTGTTCACCCTGCTGCTGATGGGGAGGTACTCCAAGAGGATCTTCACCGGTAAGTCATCTAAGTACTCCATGTGTTCACCCTGCTGCTGATGGAGAGGTACTCCAAGAGGATCTTCACCGGTAAGTCAACTAAGTACTCCATGTGTTCACCCTGCTGCTGATGGGGAGGTACTCCAAGAGGATCTTCACCGGTAAGTCAACTAAGTACTCCAAGAGAAAGCTGTTCCTTCACATAAAAGAGATGTTGCAATGCTTTTTTTCATTTATTTACTGATTTATTTAGGCATTTTATATAGCATATATCCTTAAATTCTAAGCAGTTTGCAATTTCACAAATCTATTTTTCTTTAAATGCAAGCTCAAATAAGCTTAACTCTTTCTATTCTAACCTGCGCTCTCGTCGCAGGGCATGCGCACAACGCCTCGTTACTAAGGTAACAGGATATCGCATGTGAACTTTAAAAATTCATAGTGTTAACAGTCATGCGTGCTTCAAACTGGCTCAGAGGGCTACTACTACGTTTCATTCATGCCTCTGACACTGACTGGCTGGTTGTAGGATCTGAGAATGAATGAATGAAATCTAAGTGTTTTACGTCCTCTCGACCCGGCAAGGCACATATGGGACATGTATTATTTGTAAAATTATTTGTAGGATCTGAATGAAAAATGGTGTTTTACGTCCTCTCGGTCATAGACACATATGGAACATTTGTAAATACAAAGATGGCGGGAACAATACTGGGTGCAATGCCCGGAGGCAGTGCAGCGCCAGTAAAGTCCCGAGATTTTAACAATATAGATATGTGTAGCTGGGGACAAAGCATTGCCTTATTGTCCGTGAAATACGGTATAGATTCTTGGTTTTGGGTTAAATGTGGCTTTTTTTTAATATTATTATATGTGTATTGTTCCCGTTTCAGCGTACACAACGTTCTACATCGTAGGCCTGGTCCTGTCCATGCAAGTGCCATTTGTTGGGTTCCAGCCCATCAGGACGTCGGAGCATATGGCTGCTGCAGGTCTGTGTGTGTGTATGTGAGTGTGTGTGTGTGATTGTATGTGAGTGTGTGTGTGCCGTTTGTTGGGTTCCAGCCCATCAGGACATCAGCGCATATGGCTGCTGCAGGTCTGTGTGTGTGTCCTGTCTCTGTGTGTGTGTGTCTGTCTGTGTGTGTGTGTGTGTGTGTGTGTCCTTGTCTGTGTGTGTGTCTGTGTGTGTGTGTGTGTGTGTCTGTGTGCGTGTGTGTGTGTGTGTGTGTGTGTATCTATCCATAAAGCTGCTCCATCTTACCTCTGCGACAATATTTCCATCTATACGCCAGTTCGCACTTTACGTTCAGTTTCTGACCCTCTTTCTCTCCAGATCCCTAGGTATAAGCTTTCAACTGTTGGTCGGCGCTCTTTTGCTGTCTCAGGACCGACCTCCTGGAACAAACTTCCTCTTTCCCTCCGTCAGCGACCGACCCTCTCTGCTTTCAAAGCTAACCTCAAAACCCACCTGTTCCCCTGTCATTGAAGCTCCGCTCTCTTTCTCTTCTTCTCTCTCTTGCCATTAGGTCTTGTTTCTGCTATATTCCATTTATGTCATCCATGTGTGTTCGCTTTGTATTGCATTTGTGTTTGAATGCGCTATGAATGCTAACGTGTGTGTGCGCTTTGATTTGATTTCTATAAAGATTCAGCGCTGTATAAATACTGTATGTGCCATAATGTGGCAATTTGTTAGAACTGAGAGACTGTGTGTGTGTGTGTGTGTGCATTTATGTATTTTGTCAGATTCAGAGAGTGTTTGAGTGTATGTCAGGCATGAAAACATCTCCGTTTTCTCCGCCTTCTCCGCCTAATTTTTTTTCCGAAATCGACCAATCTCCACCTTTAAAAAAAAAATCTCCACCTATAAAAAAAACAAAACGAAAATCGAATAAAAACTCGGCATGCTGGGTCTTTAAATGGCACGATCATCATTTCGCGCCTTCTCCTCCTCCCGACGTCATCACTTCGAAAATGGCGTCTGAAGAGCAAGCCGTGCACGAAGAATGGGTGAAAAAGAAGAAATATCAGGCATGAAAACAGCTGTGCTGTTTCCAATTTTTGGGAATTGATTAGCTCCCCGCTGAACAAAAGTTCTGACGTTAGTTATTTGGGACCCAAAAATTTGGGGTAACAGTACCCCCCCCGCTCAACAAAACTTCTGACGTCAGCTGAAAATCCGGGTGGAAGGATTTCTCGGCTGAAAAAATCTCCTCTTTTTTTTGGGAACAGTAGTTTTCATGCCTGGTAGTGGTATGTGCTTGAGCGTAGTGTGCATGCATATCTGCTCACATTTGCGTGGTGTGTGATTGTGAGCAGATATGTTTGTGTGCAATGTATGGACCCTTCAGCATTGTTTTTAATTGCTCAGTTTCCTGTCAATGAGCACTGATGCATCATGCCGCCGCTATGCGCCTAACTAAAACATAGTTAGGCCCAGCATGTCTGACTTAGGCTGGAGAAAATCTTTGTAAGAATTTTTAGAAAAAAAGGTAGGGGAATGGACCAGCAAGGCAGAAAGACAGTAGGTGACAGAAAGCAAAGGGAAAAAGCAGAGTCAAAGAGAGGGACAGATTAGAGGGAGTTACAAGCACAGGACTTCCAGAAGGTGGGGGAACTATTTGTAGCAATTTCTATAACAAAGGCAGGACAATGGACCAGCAAGGCAGAAAGACAGTAGATGACAGAAGCAAAGGGAAAAGGCATAGTCAGACAGGGACAGATTAGAGGAAGTTGCAAGCACAGGACTTCCAGAAGGTGGGGGAACTATTTGTAGCAATTTCTATAACAAAGGCAGGACAATGGACCAGCAAGGCAGAAAGACAGTAGATGACAGTAAGCAAAGGGAAAAGGCAGAGTCAAAGAGAGTGACAGATTAGAGGAAGTTACAAGCACAAGGACTTCCAGAAGGTGGGGGAACTATTTGTAGCAATTTCTATAACAAAGGCAGGACAATGGACCAGTAAGGCAGAAAGACAGTAGGTGACAGAAGCAAGGGGAAAGGCAGAGTCGGACAGAGGGACAGATTAGAGGGAGTTGCAAGCACAGGACTTCCAGAAGGTGGGGGAACTATTTGTAGCAATTTCTATCATCAAAGGCAGGAGAATGGACCGGTAAGGCAGAAAGACAGTAGGTGACAGAAGCAAGGGGAAAGGCAGAGTCAGACAGAGGGACAGATTACAGGGAGTCGCAAGCACAGGACTTCCAGAAGGTGGGGAAACTATTTGTACTGAAAAGACCACCCGCTACGTACAAGGGGAACCTTCAGCGTTTGATTTCAATACTGTGATACCTAATGCAATGTTGCAGGTGTGTTTGTCTGCTGTATGCCTATGGTGCGCTACGTTCAGACGTTTTGTTCTCTGTGTTACAGGTGTGTTTGTCTGCTGTATGCCTATGGTGCGCTACGTTCAGACGTTTTGTTCTCTGTGTTACAGGTGTGTTTGTTTGCTGTATGCCTATGGTGCGCTACGTTCTGACGTTTTGTTCTCTGTGTTACAGGTGTGTTTGTTTGCTGTATGCCTATGGTGCGCTACGTTCAGACGTTTTGTTTGTTCTCTGTGTTACAGGTGTGTTTGTCTGCTGTATGCCTATGGTGCGCTACGTTCAGACGTTTTGTTCTCTGTGTTACAGGTGTGTTTGTCTGCTGTATGCCTATGGTGCGCTACGTTCTGACGTTTTGTTCTCTGTGTTACAGGTGTGTTTGTTTGCTGTATGCCTATGGTGCGCTACGTTCAGACGTTTTGTTCTCTGTGTTACAGGTGTGTTTGTCTGCTGTATGCCTATGGTGCGCTACGTTCAGACGTTTTGTTTGTTCTCTGTGTTACAGGTGTGTTTGTCTGCTGTATGCCTATGGTGCGCTACGTTCTGACGTTTTGTTCTCTGTGTTACAGGTGTGTTTGTCTGCTGTATGCCTATGGTGCGCTACGTTCAGACGTTTTGTTCTCTGTGTTACAGGTGTGTTTGTCTGCTGTATGCCTATGGTGCGCTACGTTCTGACGTTTTGTTCTCTGTGTTACAGGTGTGTTTGTTTGCTGTATGCCTATGGTGCGCTACGTTCAGACGTTTTGTTCTCTGTGTTACAGGTGTGTTTGTCTGCTGTATGCCTATGGTGCGCTACGTTCAGACGTTTTGTTCTCTGTGTTACAGGTGTGTTTGTTTGCTGTATGCCTATGGTGCGCTACGTTCTGACGTTTTGTTTGTTCTCTGTGTTACAGGTGTGTTTGTCTGCTGTATGCCTATGGTGCGCTACGTTCTGACGTTTTGTTCTCTGTGTTACAGGTGTGTTTGTCTGCTGTATGCCTATGGTGCGCTAAGTTCAGACGTTTTGTTCTCTGTGTTACAGGTGTGTTTGTTTGCTGTATGCCTATGGTGCGCTACGTTCTGACGTTTTGTTCTCTGTGTTACAGGTGTGTTTGTTTGCTGTATGCCTATGGTGCGCTACGTTCAGACGTTTTGTTCTCTGTGTTACAGGTGTGTTTGTCTGCTGTATGCCTATGGTGCGCTACGTTCTGACGTTTTGTTCTCTGTGTTACAGGTGTGTTTGTCTGCTGTATGCCTATGGTGCGCTACGTTCAGACGTTTTGTTCTCTGTGTTACAGGTGTGTTTGTCCCTGCTGTATGCCTATGGTGCGCTACGTTCCTGACGTTTTGTTCTCTCTGTTACAGGTGTGTTTGCCCTGCTGTATGCCTATGGTGCGCTACGTTCAGACGTTTTGTTCTCTGTGTTTCAGGTGTGTTTGCCCTGCTGTATGCCTATGGTGCGCTACGTTCTGACGTTTTGTTCTCTGTGTTACAGGTGTGTTTGCCTCTGCTGTATGCCTATGGTGCGCTACGTTCAGACGTTTGGTTCTCTGTGTTACAGGTGTGTTTGTCTGCTGTATGCCTATGGTGCGCTACGTTCAGACGTTTTGTTTGTTCTCTGTGTTGCAGGTGTGTTTGTCTGCTGTATGCCTATGGTGCGCTACGTTCAGACGTTTTGTTCTCTGTGTTACAGGTGTGTTTGTCTGCTGTATGCCTATGCTGCGCTACGTTCAGACGTTTTGTTCTCTGTGTTACAGGTGTGTTTGTCTGCTGTATGCCTATGGTGCGCTACGTTCAGACGTTTTGTTCTCTGTGTTACAGGTGTGTTTGTCTGCTGTATGCCTATGGTGCGCTACGTTCTGACGTTTTGTTTGTTCTCTGTGTTACAGGTGTGTTTGTCTGCTGTATGCCTATGGTGCGCTACGTTCAGACGTTTTGTTCTCTGTGTTTCAGGTGTGTTTGTGCCTGCTGTATGCCTACGCTACGTTCAGACGTTTTGTTCTCTGTGTTACAGGTGTGTTTGTCCCTGCTGTATGCCTATGGTGCGCTACGTTCAGACGTTTTGTTCTCTGTGTTACAGGTGTGTTTGTTTGCTGTATGCCTATGGTGCGCTACGTTCAGACGTTTTGTTCTCTGTGTTACAGGTGTGTTTGTTTGCTGTATGCCTATGGTGCGCTACGTTCAGACGTTTTGTTCTCTGTGTTACAGGTGTGTTTGCCCTGCTGTATGCCTACGCTACGTTCAGACGTTTTGTTCTCTGTGTTACAGGTGTGTTTGTTTGCTGTATGCCTATGGTGCGCTACGTTCAGACGTTTTGTTCTCTGTGTTACAGGTGTGTTTGTTTGCTGTATGCCTATGGTGCGCTACGTTCAGACGTTTTGTTCTCTGTGTTACAGGTGTGTTTGCCCTGCTGTATGCCTACGCTACGTTCAGACGTTTTGTTCTCTGTGTTACAGGTGTGTTTGCCCTGCTGTATGCCTATGGTGCGCTACGTTCAGACGTTTTGTTCTCTGTGTTACAGGTGTGTTTGTCTGCTGTATGCCTATGGTGCGCTACGTTCAGACGTTTTGTTCTCTGTGTTACAGGTGTGTTTGTTTGCTGTATGCCTATGGTGCGCTACGTTCAGACGTTTTGTTCTCTGTGTTACAGGTGTGTTTGCCTGCTGTATGCCTATGGTGCGCTACGTTCTGACGTTTTTTGTTCTCTGTGTTACAGGTGTGTTTGTTCTGCTGTATGCCTATGGTGCGCTACGTTCTTCAGACGTTTTGTTCTCTGTGTTACAGGTGTGTTTGTGACCATGCTGTATGCCTATGGTGCGCTACGTTCAGACGTTTTGTTCTCTGTGTTGTACAGGTGTGTTTGCCCTGCTGTATGCCTACGCAGCGTGGCGCTACGTTCAGACGTTTTGTTCTCTGTGTTTCAGGTGTGTTTGCCCTGCTGTATGCCTATGCTGTTTTGCGCTACGTTCAGACGTTTTGTTCTCTCTGTTGCAGGTGTGTTTGCCCTGCTGTATGCCTACGCAGCGTTGCGCTACGTTCAGACGTTTTGTTCTCTCTGTTGCAGGTGTGTTTGCCCTGCTGTATGCCTACGCAGCGTTGCGCTACTGTTCAGACGTTTTTGTCCAAGTCAGAGTTCCGCTATTTCTTCATTCTGGCCGTGGGCATGGCGGCCGGAGTTGTCTTCCTTGCCGTGGTAGCGCTCACATGGATGGGTGAGTGGGGAATGGGGAGGGACAGTTGGGGGATGGAGGGGAAGTTGTATATATATATACCGGGTTATATTGCGTAAAACACAAATCCCTTTGGTTTGGTCCGAGAGAGTGGGGATGTACCCTAGCCAAGGCATCCACACGTAAACAAATTCTAGCCCATCCTGCCGGAATAGTACATCTGCACTCTTTGATGTCTTAGCAGCTTTATGGTCGGAAACCACTGACTGGCATACATACATACAAGCATGTCATTGAGACCTTCACTTAATTTCTGAATGTCATTTTCATGTCAATCCTTCTTGTCCTGTGCTGATGGCTTTGTTGTACCCCCAATTCTATCGCATATGAGGAAGATGTTACTACTGGAACAAGGACTTGTGGGGTGGACTTTGTTTGCGGCGCGCACATGTGTGTGTACGTGTCGTGTATGTGTGGGTGGGTGGGGATGTTGTATGTATGTGTATGCCTATTTGCGTGTGTGTGAGCGATTATTTGTTTTGTGTTGAATTTCTTGCTTTTGGTGGAGGAACTGTGCGCTATATAAATGATTCACTATTATTATTATTATGTCCGTCACGCAGTCCGTCATGAAACTGATCATGTGTTTTAACTTCTAATCGTCACAGCCTGAACAACTGAACTGGTCGTAATGAAATTTTGACAGGACTGTTTCTAATGTTCTGAGGAACAGGCCATTCAAACATACTCCCATCCCCTTGAAGTCGGAATGTGGCTGCCCACGTGGCGGGGACTGCCGTATTTTACCGACTATAGTATAAGGCGCACCTGATTATAATGCACCCCCCCCCCCCCAAATTTGACTCAAAATTCATATTTTGTTATTATATTTTCTTACTACATTGTCAGTCACATTATACGACGCAGGGATCTCAGTCTGGGGAAAAGTATCACTTTATAGTCTGTAAAGTACGGTAGTCAAAGACGGTCACACACATGTAATGTTCTCACCCCCAGCTGATGCATTTGTACCATAGTGTTCAAGCGCTTCGGCTGTTGGGATGATCCCCTGGAGTCTTTTAAGCCAGGGTACGACAACAACATACTCCCAGTGGGTTTTGATTTTTAACTCATTCTCATCGCAACGATTTTGAATGATTAAAAAAACTCACAAATCACTCCAGCCATACACACAGACAAAACATACAAACCGCACAAATCACTCCAGCCATACACACAGACAAAACATACAAACCTCACAAATCACTCCAGCCATACACACAAACAAAACATACAAACCTCACAAATCACTCCAGCCATACACACAGTCAAACAAAACAGACACACACCTCACAAATCACTCCAGCCATGCACTCAGACAAAACATACAAACCTCACAAATCACTCCAGCCATACACACAGACAAAACATAACAAACCCTCACAAATCACTCCAGCCATACACTCAGACAAAACATACAACGCTCACAAATCACTCCAGCCATACACACAAACAAAACGATACAAAACCCTCACCAAATCACTCCAGCCATACACACAAACAAAACATACAAACCTCACAAATCACTCCAGCCATACACTTCAGAACAAAACAGACAAAACCGCACAAATCGCTCGCGCCCATGCACACAAACAAAACAAAACCTCAAGACAATCACTCCAGCCATACACTCAGACAAAACCTACAAACCTCACAATCACTGAATTACTCCAGCCATACACAAAAACAAAACATACAAACCTCACAAATCACTCCAGCCATACACTCAGACAAAACATAACAAACCTCACAAATCCCTCCAGCCGATGCACACAAACAAAACATACATAAACAAACCTCACAAATCACTCCAGCCATACACACAAATCACTCCAGCCATACCTCACAAATCACTCCAGCCATGCACTCAGACAAAACATACAAACCTCACAAATCACTCCAGCCATGCAAACAAACAAAACATACATAAACCTCACAAAATCAACTCCAGCCATGCACTCAGACAATACATACAAACCTCACAAATCACTCACACAGCCATACACTCAGACAAAACATACATAAAAACAAAACAAGAAATGAAAAGCAAAGTCAGAGGCAAAAATTGTGGTTAGGGAGGAAGGAGTTTAGAAGTGACCAAGGTATGGTGTTCACGCAGACTTACTCCTTGAAGCCAAATGCATCAAATTGACAGCTATCTATTAATTCCGGACATAATGGCCGGAACGACTTGAATGAGTTAATCAACATTACTTGTAGTTAAGCTTAACCAATCACCGCCAGCCATATTTCAGCCAAAAATGTCCAAGAACTATTACTGGGAGGAGAACAAAATCCATCTGAAGTCTTGGCGGATTTCTGGGACATATATAAAATGACGGTCTGGTCCTACTCCTAAAACTAAGAAATAGGGTAATTGGATAACAGGTCCTGATTTGATGCTTTTTAGTGAAATGGGTGTTAACCACTGTGGTGCATAAATGTGACATTGGCGGTGAAAGGTAAAAAAAAAAAAAAAATGACATGGGGTTAAACCATTGTGGTGCATAAATGTGACATTGCAGTGAAAGGTTAAATGACATGGGTGTTAAAACCATTGTGGTGCATGAAATGTGACATTGGCGGTGAAAGGGTTAAACCATTGTGGTGCATAAATGTGAACATTGGCGGAAAGGGTTAAACCATGGTGGTGCATTTAAATGTGACATGGCGGTGAAGTAGGGTTAAAGGGTTAGCAGGTTTGCTTGTCTTGGAGCACATATATGGTTGTCATATTAACTTTCCAGCGTCTACCTCTTCTCGGGACCGCAGTAAAGTCCATTGGACCATGTTGTAGACTTTCCATCTCCATTATATGGTTGTCATATCTACTTTCCAGGGCGTTTGCTACCTCTTCCTATGGGACGGAGTAAAGTCCAGGGGACCATGTTGTAGACTTTCCATCTCACATTTATATGGTTGTATATCTAACTTTCCAGTGGCGTTTTACCTTTCCTCTGGGACCGAGTAAAGTCCATGGGACCCATGTTTGTAGACTTCCATCTCACATTATATGGTTGTCATATCTAACTTTCCAGGGCGTTTCTACCTCTTCTCTGGGGACCGAGTAAGTCCATGGGACCATGTTGTAGACTTTCCATCCTCACATTTATATGGTTGTCATATCTAACTTTCCAGGGCGTTTCTACCTCTTCCTCTGGACCGAGGTAAGTAAAGTCCATGGGAACCATGTTGTAGACTTCCATTCTCCCCTCACTTTTCAGGCCAGGGACTGGGTTTATTTATATGGCTTCCATCTTGTGTGTTTCCAGGCTACATAGCCCCGCTGGAGCGGGCGGTTTCTACTCGCTGTGGGACACGGGCTATGGCCAAGATCCACATCCCCATCATCGCGTCGGTGTCGGAGCACCAGCCACCACCTGGGTTGTCCTTCTCTTTCGACCTATCAAAGCCGGGTCCGTGCCTCCCTGCCGGGTTGTGACTGCGTCAAGAACATCAACGCGGAGAGAGTGTTTGGTATGTAGCAGAGAGAGAGACAAAGTACAGAGACAGACAGACAGACAGAGAGAAGACTGAAAGCTA
>CM065703.1:2215608-2240593 GCA_017654935.2 Phymorhynchus buccinoides | reverse complement strand
GATAAAAAAACAATGAAATCCGAAAGGATTCACAAGACTTTTGTCTTTCTATAAGGTTCGCCCCATGCCGGAAGGGTTACTAATTATCTTCGGTGTCCGTAGGAAAGTTCAAATGATTGGCGCAGTCAGGTGGACTTAGCTGTTTCAAGTTCTGGGCTTGCTCGTCAGGTGAGAGTAGCTCCCAGTCGTTCCGATTACGGCTTCGCGGGATGGCACGGTTCAGGCGTGGTCTCCTCGCGGATTCTGGGTGCGGGTCGTCTTGGCGACAGTCCCGTCTTGGTGCGTGGTGGAGTCCGGGATGATCTTCCGGCCCACGATGCCCTGCTGATAATCACAGGAGAAGGTGGATGTAGATCTCTATGGCTTAGAGACAAGGGGCTTCAGTCGGCAGGGAATTAGTGAATCCCAACCGGCTAGAAGGCTTCCCTTGTACAATAGCACTACATGTAGTTAATAAATAAACTGAATTTCAGTTAACAAACTGAGATCAGTAAAACATAAAAGGTGATCAAGACAACATCACTCTCCATCCAACACCTGGAAAGGAATGGTATCATAAAGTATTGCGGCCCATAACTAAAAATAGTGCAAGATTGCGGCCCATAGGTTTCCTACTAAAAATAGACAAAAGGGTTAGTAGGCATAAACTCCGGTTCTGGTACCAAAAGTGTTCAAGTCAAAAACACACACACACAAATAATCAGTGCACATAAATAGAATAGAATGTTTACCACTTCTTTTCTATAACATATCTATCTACTCCTTATTCATCATTGAACATAGGATCTAGATCAAAACTAGAGTCAAACAAACAACCAGTCTCAATCACCAGTCATCAATAAGACTTACTAGGTGGGCTATTCTGGCTGGGAGAGGTGTTGCTCTAGTCAGTTTCAGCGGCGTTCAAAGAGAACGCCGAGTAAGGGCGTTGTCTGTTTCAAGTTCGAATTGTCTCCCCGGTCGGCACGTACCACCTACCGAGGTTATCTCCCTTCACCCCCCCCCCCCCTTTATCTACCGTCTCATCACAAGAAAGTGACAACCACGGTTATCTCCCTTTGAAGATGGTTTTGCTTTTCCGAATCACAAGGTTAGGAATGTCAGGAATGTGATAAGGATGGAATAGGCGCGTGATTGTTCGGTACATTTAGAACAGCAATCTTGTGACGTGTGGACTGTAATACACCAATAGCAGGCTTTCATTGTTTGAAAGTGAAGGCTATAATTGGCGTAGTGAGAAAAAGTTGTCACACAAGATGCTGAAACGTAGCTAGAGCAACACTCACAACCAGTCATCATAAGCCCACTAGTAAGTATTATTGATGGCAGGTGATTGAGATCTGGTTTGTTTGACTCTAGTTTTGATCTAGATCCTATGTTCAATGATGAATAAGGAGTAGATAGATATGTTATAGAAAAGAAGTGGTAAACATTCTATTCTATTTATGTGCACTGATTATTTGTGTGTGTGTGTTTTTGACTTGAACACTTTTGGTACCAGAACCGGAGTTTATGCCTACTAACCCTTTTGTCTATTTTTAGTAGGAAACCTATGGGCCGCAATCTTGCACTATTTTTAGTAGGAAACCTATGGGCCGCAATCTTGCACTTTATGATACCATTCCTTTCCAGGTGTTGGATGGAGAGTGATGTTGTCTTGATCACCTTTTATGTTTTACTGATCTCAGTTTGTTAACTGAAATTCAGTTTATTTATTAACTACATGTAGTGCTATTGTACAAGGGAAGCCTTCAAGCCGGTTGGGATTCACTAATTCCCTGCCGACTGAAGCCCCTTGTCTCTAAGCCATAGAGATCTACATCCACCTTCTCCTGTGATTATCAGCAGGGCATCGTGGGCCGGACGATCATCCCGGACTCCACCAAGCACCAAGACGGGACTCGCCGCCAAGACGACCCGCACCCAGAATCCGCGAGGAGACCACGCCTGAACCGTGCCATCCCGCGAAGCCGTAATAGGAACGACTGGGAGCTACTCTCACCTGACGAGCAAGCCCAGAACTTCAAACAGCTAAGTCTACCTGACTGCGCCAATCATTTGAACTTTCCTACGGACACCGAAGATAATTAGTAACCCTTCCGGCATGGGGCGAACCTTATAGAAAGACAAAAGTCTTGTGAATCCTTTCGGATTTCATTGTGTTTTAATCCATATTTTGTTTTGGCGCCATTGAGCTGCTTTATTATTATTGTTGCATAATCTTATGCAGATTTTGGGAGTAAATAAAATACAAGTGTCAAATAATCCTGAACCCTTTGGTCAGACTGATGAGAGTGGGAGTCTTGTAATTTCATGTAAAACCCTACTTCTCTCTGTCTGCCATTTAGAGCAATTCAACCACTTGTATTTCTTACAACCATCTGACGAGCCAGAACCCGGGCACAAATATAAATTTATTAGATGAAAAGGGGCCGGGAAAGTTGCTCATCTCCCATACCCTAGAGAAGTGGGCTAAAGGCAAATTTTCTAAAGTCTTCCCTAGGGACTTAGCCTTTTAACCCATTACCTCGTCACATCTAATTGGGGGCTCGCGTCCGGGATATTTTTTTTCATAAAGTCTAACAAATTTCAATTCAAACGGTAGTTCCTTTTCAAAACTTATCTTGTGTCCACTGGGAAAGTTATTGTGATTTGGTTCACTGTGTTTTGATTTGATTTGTTTGAATGCTATTTATGACTTTATTTTGATGTGCATGCTATTTCTGTTTATGCTGAAATAGTTAAGTGTTGTTTGATACATTCAACTCAGCAGCTTTGTTTTTATTTTGAATAGTTGTATTTACAACCATGGCTGAGATTGTTAAACTTAGGAGGGAACTTAAAGAATGGGGAGAATCTCTAGGATTGTCAGGCCAAGAGTTAGCAAATTTTGTCATATCTGAATATGACAAAGAGAAAGCTCGCGAGGTGGCTGAGAAAGACAAACAGCTCGCTCATGAGGCTCAAGAGGCTGACAAAGCTCGTGAGGCTCAAGAGGCTGAGGAGGCTCAAGAGGCTGATAAAGCTCGCGAGGAGGCTGAGAAAGACAAACAGAGAGCTCATGAGGCTCAAGAGGCTGATAAAGCTCGCGAGGCTCAACAAGCAGATAAAGATCGCAGGCTCAGATCGCGACGAGCAAGAGCAAATCCGTACTCATGAGTTAAGGCAGAGACAACTAGTGCAGGATGCCAAAAATAAAGAACTCGAACTTGAGGCCACTGAGCGAGAAAAGGCGCGAGACCATGAGCTAGCTATGAAGCAGCTTGAAAACTCAGCAGACTCTGAGACTGCTGCCCCTCAAAATTTTCCCCCTCCCATTCATACCTCAGCCATGACCTTCACATTGGAGGCATTCAATGAGGCAACAGAGTCTATCGATGCATTCCTCGATAGATTTGAAAGACTGGCCCAGGAATTTGAGCTTGCTCCGGAAAAGTTCAACCTCAAGCTTGCCCAAAGTCTCAGGGGTGTGGCTTATGAGGTGTACAGCAAACTTCCGTCAAGCCAAATTACCGACTACCCAGCTTTGAAAGAAGCCCTGCTCAACAGATACGAGTTGACAGCGGACGCCTACCGGAAAAAGTTCCGGTCAACCAGAAAAGGTAGGGGAGAGTCCTATGCCCAATTTTCAGATAGACTGGGGAACTATCTGACAAAATGGGTGTCCCTTTCTGCCAAATCAGAGTCCTATGAGGATCTCCGGGAACTGATGGTTGGCGAGCAACTGCGCGAAACCATGTCCCCAGAGTTACGCACCTTTACTGCCGAACAAGGTGCCACAACTCTGGCTGACCTCATCCAGCTAAGTGATAGGTACACTCTAGCCCATGATGAACCTAGCGCCCCTAAAAGGCCAAAACTACAGCAAGTAGTTGGGTCCACTGCTTCACAGCAGAGCAGGTTTAACCCCAACTCCAACAGTGGGTCAAACAGTTCTACCCATGAACGACAACCACTGGGACAACCCTTATTCTGCTCATACTGCAAGTCGAACACCCACAATCGGGATGACTGCAGGAAACTTGCTTACAAGCGGCAAAATGTTGCAACTATGCAAGTCGTCTCGACTTCGCAGAATTGCACAAACCCCTCCCCAGTACAGTGTCCAGGCACACCGTCAGTCGTTGGACAGGCGACTGTCAACAACATCCCTGTTCAGTGTCTCTATGACACTGGACTGTCATGCGACGCCATTGTCTGCGGATCCTTAGTCCCCGCGTCAGCATACACGGGAGACTTCATCTCTCTGCAAGGCCCTGATGCTGCAATCCCCCCATCCACTTTGCCAGTCGCCATAATCAATGTCGACACCAGATATGTTAAGGGACCCATCAAGGCAGTGCTCATGGACAGTCCTGTCTATGACCTCATACTGGGATCACAGTATGTGTTTTTAGGGCACCCCTCTCAACCTGCCCTAGTTTCAGCAGCATTCCCTTCTCCCCAATCCACAAACCAACTCCCTCCCTCCTTCCCAAAGAGCAAATCTCCCTCAGCAGGGAAGAAACCTCTCAACGCGGCAAACCAAATTGCCGCGCGAGCCAATCCAGATTGTCCCAAGTCCCCAAGTCCGCCACAACTTGGAAAATCCTTCCCAAGGAATGTCCGCCTAACGACCCAAGACCACTCGCCACAGGTACCTCAGGTGAAAGGCAGCACTGTACCCGCAAACACCCACCGAAGGTACTATCGGGACAGGCCGCCGCACGTACAGCCGTCACCTACCCCTCCCTTTCAGCGAGTGGCAGTCGACTTGGTCGGGCCTCTACCTCAACGGAAGAAGAAATTCCGGTACATAGTCACCGTGGTCGACATATGTACCATGCAGTGCGATGCCGCCCCAATCTCCTCACTTGATGCTAGTCAGATAGCCGCGGCACTCAAAGCCATTTTCGCCCGAATCGGCCTACCAAACCACATCATCAGCAATGATGAATCCAGGCTAAAGGGGAAACTCAGGCAAGAGGTGTTTGCTATTCTGCAATCAACCTTGGGACAACTCAACACAGGATTGCCGCACCAACCTCAGTCGGAATCCATTCCACTGATCTCTAACCCACCTGCTCCTTTGAACTCTGTGTTGCGACCAGATGTTCCACCATTCCAGCCGACCCAGTCTCCCCACTAATTTGTCCCTGTCGCCCAAGTCGAAAGTGGAGTCGGCGTTCCACAGGAAGATTCCGGTACCAGAATCTTTTCTTCGGGGGGCCTCTGTGACGTAAGTGTCCCGCGCGACCCGCTTTCTTTATTTCTTATCTACACCCCCCCCCCCCCCCTCCCCCCCCTCTCCTTTTCATTTCTCTGTCCGGCCGCCACGTTAATTGCCATCCACCATTCAAAGAGAACGCCGAGTAAGGGCGTTGTCTGTTTCAAGTTCGAATTGTCTCCCCGGTCAGCACGTACCACCTACCGAGGTTATCTCCCTTCACCCCCCCCCCCCCCCTCCCTTTCTACCGTCTCATCACAAGAAAGTGACAACCACGGTTATCTCCCTTTGAAGATGGTTTTGCTGTTCCAATCACAAGGTTAGGAATGTCAGGAATGTGATAAGGATGGAATAGGCGCGTGATTGTTCGGTACATTTAGAACAGCAATCTTGTGACGTGTGGACTGTAATACACCAATAGCAGGCTTTCATTGTTTGAAAGTGAAGGCTATAATTGGAGTGGTGAGAAAAAGTTGTCACACAAGATGCTGAAACGTAGCTAGAGCAACACTCACAACCAGTCATCATAAGCCCACTAGTAAGTATTATTGATGGCAGGTGATTGAGATCTGGTTTGTTTGACTCTAGTTTTGATCTAGATCCTATGTTCAATGATGAATAAGGAGTAGATAGATATGTTATAGAAAAGAAGTGGTAAACATTCTATTCTATTTATGTGCACTGATTATTTGTGTGTGTGTGTTTTTGACTTGAACACTTTTGGTACCAGAACCGGAGTTTATGCCTACTAACCCTTTTGTCTATTTTTAGTAGGAAACCTATGGGCCGCAATCTTGCACTATTTTTAGTAGGAAACCTATGGGCCGCAATCTTGCACTTTATGATACCATTCCTTTCCAGGTGTTGGATGGAGAGTGATGTTGTCTTGATCACCTTTTATGTTTTACTGATCTCAGTTTGTTAACTGAAATTCAGTTTATTTATTAACTACATGTAGTGCTATTGTACAAGGGAAGCCTTCAAGCCGGTTGGGATTCACTAATTCCCTGCCGACTGAAGCCCCTTGTCTCTAAGCCATAGAGATCTACATCCACCTTCTCCTGTGATTATCAGCAGGGCATCGTGGGCCGGACGATCATCCCGGACTCCACCAAGCACCAAGACGGGACCGCCGCCAAGACGACCCGCACCCAGAATCCGCGAGGAGACCACGCCTGAACCGTGCCATCCCGCGAAGCCGTAATAGGAACGACTGGGAGCTACTCTCACCTGACGAGCAAGCCCAGAACTTCAAACAGCTAAGTCTACCTGACTGCGCCAATCATTTGAACTTTCCTACGGACACCGAAGATAATTAGTAACCCTTCCGGCATGGGGCGAACCTTATAGAAAGACAAAAGTCTTGTGAATCCTTTCGGATTTCATTGTTTTTTATCCATATTTTGTTTTGGCGCCATTGAGCTGCTTTATTATTATTGTTGCATAATCTTATGCAGATTTTGGGAGTAAATAAAATACAAGTGTCAAATAATCCTGAACCCTTTGGTCAGACTGATGAGAGTGGGAGTCTTGTAATTTCATGTAAAACCCTACTTCTCTCTGTCTGCCATTTAGAGCAATTCAACCACTTGTATTTCTTACAACCATCTGACGAGCCAGAACCCGGGCACAAATATAAATTTATTAGATGAAAAGGGGCCGGGAAAGTTGCTCATCTCCCATACCCTAGAGAAGTGGGCTAAAGGCAAATTTTCTAAAGTCTTCCCTAGAGACTTAGCCTTTTAACCCATTACCTCGTCACATCTAATTGGGGGCTCGCGTCCGGGATATTTTTTTTCATAAAGTCTAACAAATTTCAATTCAAACTGTAGTTCCTTTTCAAAACTTATCTTGTGTCCACTGGGAAAGTTATTGTGATTTGGTTCACTGTGTTTTGATTTGATTTGTTTGAATGCTATTTATGACTTTATTTTGATGTGCATGCTATTTCTGTTTATGCTGAAATAGTTAAGTGTTGTTTGATACATTCAACTCAGCAGCTTTGTTTTTATTTTGAATAGTTGTATTTACAACCATGGCTGAGATTGTTAAACTTAGGAGGGAACTTAAAGAATGGGGAGAATCTCTAGGATTGTCAGGCCAAGAGTTAGCCAATTTTGTCATATCTGAATATGACAAAGAGAAAGCTCGCGAGGTGGCTGAGAAAGACAAAGCTCGCGAGAAAGACAAGACTGAAAAGAGCTCATGAGGCTCAAGAGGCTGATAAAGCTCGCGAGGAGGCTCAGAAAGACAAACAGAGAGCTCATGAGGCTCAAGAGGCTGATAAAGCTCGCGAGGCTCAACAAGCAGATAAAGATCGCGAAAGATAGCAGATAAAGATCGCAGCAAGAGCAAATCCGTACTCATGAGTTAAGGCAGAGACAACTAGTGCAGGATGCCAAAAATAAAGAACTCGAACTTGAGGCCACTGAGCGAGAAAAGGCGCGAGACCATGAGCTAGCTATGAAGCAGCTTGAAAACTCAGCAGACTCTGAGACTGCTGCCCCTCAAAATTTTCCCCCTCCCATTCATACCTCAGCCATGACCTTCACATTGGAGGCATTCAATGAGGCAACAGAGTCTATCGATGCATTCCTCGATAGATTTGAAAGACTGGCCCAGGAATTTGAGCTTGCTCCGGAAAAGTTCAACCTCAAGCTTGCCCAAAGTCTCAGGGGTGTGGCTTATGAGGTGTACAGTAAACTTCCGTCAAGCCAAATTACCGACTACCCAGCTTTGAAAGAAGCCCTGCTCAACAGATACGAGTTGACAGCGGACGCCTACCGGAAAAAGTTCCGGTCAACCAGAAAAGGTAGGGGAGAGTCCTATGCCCAATTTTCAGATAGACTGGGGAACTATCTGACAAAATGGGTGTCCCTTTCTGCCAAATCAGAGTCCTATGAGGATCTCCGGGAACTGATGGTTGGCGAGCAACTGCGCGAAACCATGTCCCCAGAGTTACGCACCTTTACTGCCGAACAAGGTGCCACAACTCTGGCTGACCTCATCCAGCTAAGTGATAGGTACACTCTAGCCCATGATGAACCTAGCGCCCCTAAAAGGCCAAAACTACAGCAAGTAGTTGGGTCCACTGCTTCACAGCAGAGCAGGTTTAACCCCAACTCCAACAGTGGGTCAAACAGTTCTACCCATGAACGACAACCACTGGGACAACCCTTATTCTGCTCATACTGCAAGTCGAACACCCACAATCGGGATGACTGCAGGAAACTTGCTTACAAGCGGCAAAATGTTGCAACTATGCAAGTCGTCTCGACTTCGCAGAATTGCACAAACCCCTCCCCAGTACAGTGTCCAGGCACACCGTCAGTCGTTGGACAGGCGACTGTCAACAACATCCCTGTTCAGTGTCTCTATGACACTGGACTGTCATGCGACGCCATTGTCTGCGGATCCTTAGTCCCCGCGTCAGCATACACGGGAGACTTCATCTCTCTGCAGGGCCCTGATGCTGCAATCCCCCCATCCACTTTGCCAGTCGCCATAATCAATGTCGACACCAGATATGTTAAGGGACCCATCAAGGCAGTGCTCATGGACAGTCCTGTCTATGACCTCATACTGGGATCACAGTATGTGTTTTTAGGGCACCCCTCTCAACCTGCCCTAGTTTCAGCAGCATTCCCTTCTCCCCAATCCACAAACCAACTCCCTCCCTCCTTCCCAAAGAGCAAATCTCCCTCAGCAGGGAAGAAACCTCTCAACGCGGCAAACCAAATTGCCGCGCGAGCCAATCCAGATTGTCCCAAGTCCCCAAGTCCGCCACAACTTGGAAAATCCTTCCCAAGGAATGTCCGCCTAACGACCCAAGACCACTCGCCACAGGTACCTCAGGTGAAAGGCAGCACTGTACCCGCAAACACCCACCGAAGGTACTATCGGGACAGGCCGCCGCACGTACAGCCGTCACCTACCCCTCCCTTTCAGCGAGTGGCAGTCGACTTGGTCGGGCCTCTACCTCAACGGAAGAAGAAATTCCGGTACATAGTCACCGTGGTCGACATATGTACCATGCAGTGCGATGCCGCCCCAATCTCCTCACTTGATGCTAGTCAGATAGCCGCGGCACTCAAAGCCATTTTCGCCCGAATCGGCCTACCAAACCACATCATCAGCAATGATGAATCCAGGCTAAAGGGGAAACTCAGGCAAGAGGTGTTTGCTATTCTGCAATCAACCTTGGGACAACTCAACACAGGATTGCCGCACCAACCTCAGTCGGAATCCATTCCACTGATCTCTAACCCACCTGCTCCTTTGAACTCTGTGTTGCGACCAGATGTTCCACCATTCCAGCCGACCCAGTCTCCCCACTAATTTGTCCCTGTCGCCCAAGTCGAAAGTGGAGTCGGCGTTCCACAGGAAGATTCCGGTACCAGAATCTTTTCTTCGGGGGGCCTCTGTGACGTAAGTGTCCCGCGCGACCCGCTTTCTTTATTTCTTATCTACACCCCCCCCCCCCCCCCCCCCCCCCCCCCCCCTCTCCTTTTCATTTCTCTGTCCGGCCGCCACGTTAATTGCCATCCCGCGTTCAAAGAGAACGCCGAGTAAGGGCGTTGTCTGTTTGAAGTTCGAATTGTCTCCCCGGTCGGCACGTACCACCTACCGAGGTTATCTCCCTTCACCCCCCCCCCCCTTTCTACCGTCTCATCACAAGAAAGTGACAACCACGGTTATCTCCCTTTGAAGATGGTTTTGCTTTTCCGAGCATCACAAGGTTAGGAATGTCAGGAATGTGATAAGGATGGAATAGGCGCGTGATTGTTCGGTACATTTAGAACAGCAATCTTGTGACGTGTGGACTGTAATACACCAATAGCAGGCTTTCATTGTTTGAAAGTGAAGGCTATAATTGGAGTAGTGAGAAAAAGTTGTCACACAAGATGCTGAAACGTAGCTAGAGCAACACTCACAACCAGTCATCATAAGCCCACTAGTAAGTATTATTGATGGCAGGTGATTGAGATCTTGTTTGTTTGACTCTAGTTTTGATCTAGATCCTATGTTCAATGATGAATAAGGAGTAGATAGATATGTTATAGAAAAGAAGTGGTAAACATTCTATTCTATTTATGTGCACTGATTATTTGTGTGTGTGTGTTTTTGACTTGAACACTTTTGGTACCAGAACCGGAGTTTATGCCTACTAACCCTTTTGTCTATTTTTAGTAGGAAACCTATGGGCCGCAATCTTGCACTATTTTTAGTAGGAAACCTATGGGCCGCAATCTTGCACTTTATGATACCATTCCTTTCCAGGTGTTGGATGGAGAGTGATGTTGTCTTGATCACCTTTTATGTTTTACTGATCTCAGTTTGTTAACTGAAATTCAGTTTATTTATTAACTACATGTAGTGCTATTGTACAAGGGAAGCCTTCAAGCCGGTTGGGATTCACTAATTCCCTGCCGACTGAAGCCCCTTGTCTCTAAGCCATAGAGATCTACATCCACCTTCTCCTGTGATTATCAGCAGGGCATCGTGGGCCGGAAGATCATCCCGGACTCCACCAAGCACCAAGACGGGATCGCCGCCAAGACGACCCGCACCCAGAATCCGCGAGGAGACCACGCCTGAACCGTGCCATCCCGCGAAGCCGTAATAGGAACGACTGGGAGCTACTCTCACCTGACGAGCAAGCCCAGAACTTCAAACAGCTAAGTCTACCTGACTGCGCCAATCATTTGAACTTTCCTACGGACACCGAATATAATTAGTAACCCTTCCGGCATGGGGCGAACCTTATAGAAAGACAAAAGTCTTGTGAATCCTTTCGGATTTCATTGTGTTTTATCCATATTTTGTTTTGGCGCCATTGAGCTGCTTTATTATTATTGTTGCATAATCTTATGCAGATTTTGGGAGTAAATAAAATACAAGTGTCAAATAATCCTGAACCCTTTGGTCAGACTGATGAGAGTGGGAGTCTTGTAATTTCATGTAAAACCCTACTTCTCTCTGTCTGCCATTTAGAGCAATTCAACCACTTGTATTTCTTACAACCATCTGACGAGCCAGAACCCGGGCACAAATATAAATTTATTAGATGAAAAGGGGCCGGGAAAGTTGCTCATCTCCCATACCCTAGAGAAGTGGGCTAAAGGCAAATTTTCTAAAGTCTTCCCTAGGGACTTAGCCTTTTGACCCATTACCTCGTAGGAAGAACACAAATTTAGTACGTTTGAAGCGCAAGAGAAAGACCTAAAAGAAAGAATAACAGCTAGGAAAGAGATGATTAAAAAACAGCTTCAAGAGTCCCAATAAAAGGTAGGTGATGGGGTGTTTTTTTTTGGTGTGTGTGCGTTTTAAAAAAAAAGTCTTTTGTACGCTTATTTATTAAGAAGTTACTCAAGTTCTTTTTAAGTTCTTAGACAAGTTCTTAGACAAGTTCTTTTTAAGTTCTTAGACAAGTTCTTTTTAAGTTCTTAGACAAGTTCTTAGACAAGTTCCTGCTAAGTTCTTGACAAGTCATCTTCAAGTCATCTTCAAGTTATTATTAAGTTCTAATCCAAAAACTTACTTAGTGCTTATTATGTTCTTATCAAGTTCTTTTTTAAGTTCTTTTTAAGTTCTTATGAAGTTCTAAATTAAAAAAATTATTGCATTAAAAATGGATCGCTCTCAGGTTTTGAGCTTTTTGTTTTTTGTTTTTCTTGTTTGTCTGTTACTTTTTCTGGTTGTTTTGTTTGTTCTTCTACTTGCGTTTTTGGTTTTGGTTGCTTATATTTTTTATATAATTTATAAGACAAATAACCAACACCGGCAACCACACCAACAGTAAGCAATACAACATCGTAATTCGTACTGTTTTGTTTGTTTTCTTCTTTTTTAACTGGTATTGTGCTTATGGTTGATTCATCTTCATTCTGAGACAACAGTTTTTGTTTTGTTTGTTTATTCATTCTTTGTTGTCGATTCCACTCTGATAACCTTTTACCTGCATCAACTCGTCCTGGGCTCTTCGTTACCTTGGTTACTGTCTGACTGGGGCTTGTTTGCTGTTCTGTCTGATTCGTTTGATTCTCTGTCACGTTCATTTTTAATAGCCATAAAATCTATATGATTAAAAGTAATTAACCCCATAACAACTGGTGATAAAAGCCCGCCAAACCTATAATAAAAAGATCACAACTAAGAGACTCTAACGATTTAGTTAAAACAGGATCTTGACTTAAATCGTACATTAAATCTTGGCTTGAATCGAGTGGAAAAAACTGACTAACTAACTTAGTGTACAAACCTATTACAGTTTGACCTAAACTTTTAACCATTTTAGATCCTAACTGTGCTTCGTATCTGGTGTAGTACTTTTCAATGTCAGCAGAAGACATTTGTTGAATCTGTTCTATACTAAATTCTGTTCCTAAGTATTGTTTTGTTTTTCCACACGCAGCCAGAGAATACAACTTTTCCTTTTTATTCATAACACTTGTTGACACTTCATCAGAAATTACTGCTTCCTGCGCATTTAACAACAGTTCGTCGCAATTCATTTTTAGTTGATTTATTATTTTTATTTTAAAAACAAAAAATGAGTGCTGAAAAAACTGTTGCTAACCTTGTATATCAATCTGCTCTGATTGGTGGACTTTCTGTTGCGTACACGATGGTTGGTAAGAAACTATTGAAAATGAAAGCAGCTGACCTTGGAAAACTTGACCTAGAGGACTCCGGTAAACTAATCGCTATAATCACTGCTTCAATCGCAACAAAAGACTTTCTAGTTAAGCAAGGAATAATTCCAGAAAATATAAATATGTAAAAATAAAATGGCTTCACTCGCAATGATGATTGGCGGTGCTGTAGTAAACGCACTTGCTTTTTCAGGAAGTAATTACATGTTTAGTAAGCTAGAAACAAACAAGGAAAGACAAAGACATAATCGAGCAATGGAGCAATTAGCAGCAGCACAAGACGCTTATGAAAAGCAAAGACTCGCTCAGTTAGATTTTATTAACAACAAATTAAAACTACAAAACCATGCAGCATACACTTTTAAGAATGTTGACGACGCTATTAAAGAGTATTATTTAGTGACAGGAGAAGACCTCCAACAGCTCCCACCACCGAAATTAAGTGACTTCTACCAACCATCCGAAAAACAAAAACTCCAGGAAATAGCTTTTATTGTAGTTGGTATGACTGCTGTTTATTTCATAGCAAAAAACGTGTAGTATTAAAATGAATGATAAACTATCTAAAATTTATTATTCACCGAAAGGTTATTGGAAAGGTTTAACTGCTATTCAAAAATTAAATCAAGCTGCAGGAGTCACTGAACAAACAGCAAAAGAATGGCTATCTAAACAAGCTATTTGGCAAATCTATTTACCAGCGCCTAAACGAATTAAAAGACCGCACTTTGTCAACACAACACCAAATGACACTCATCAAATGGATCTTCTATACCTCCCTCATGATTTAATCAGAAGAAAAAGATTTAAATACGCGCTTACAGTTGTTGACATCTCTTCAAGATATAAAGATGCTGAACCATTGACTGATAAAAGTGCTACTTCAGTCTCTGTGGCTTTACAAGAAATCTATAGACGCGGTCCATTAACCTATCCTCGTTTAATTCAAGTTGATGAAGGAAAAGAATTTAAAGGACAATTCAATCAGCTACTGTTAAAACACAAAGTCGTTATTAAAAGGGGAATTCCTGGAAACCATAGATCTCAAGCCTTAGTTGAAAACTTTAACAAACAATTGGCAGAAAGACTTTTCTCTTATCAATACCATAGAGAACTCCTTGATTCAACTAGAAACACTGAATGGGTTAGAAGACTACCCTCCGTTCTGCGTGTCATGAATAACGAAGAATCTAAGGTCATTGGACTCCGACCAGTAAAAGCAATACAGAAGAAAACAATTGACTCTTCGATAGACTTGCCAATTCAACATTCAATTACAAAACAACTAATACCATTTGGAGTAAAAGTTAGGTTTCTTTATGCACCAGGAGAAGCAGAAGGAGACACTCGCATAAGAGCAACTGATCCAATTTGGAGCATTGATCCGTACGAAATAAAAAGAATAATAGAAATGAATCCTCCCGTGTATTATTTAAGAGAAACTGATACGACAACACGACCCGTTCCAAAAAGAGCATTTGTTAAAGAAGAACTGCAGATAATCCCACCAGACACAGTTCCTATCATTTGATTAATCTAAAAAATCGAAGATAAATTTGTTAGACTTTTAACAACAATTCAAAAAAAAAAAAGTCCTTGCAAACACTTTTTTTTTTTTTTTTTTTTTTTTTTTTTTGGTTTCATAAGCATTTGTACTGACTAGGAAAATCTGTTTTTAATACTAGTTTACAGAATTTTTCTTTTCTTAGCTTTTGTTTAATTTTTTTTTTTTCTTCTTTTGATTCGACAACATCATTTTCATCAAGACATTCTTCAAAGCTGTTTTTATCTTTAGTAAAAAACAAAACAACCGTCTTTAGCTGTTCTCTAAAGTCTTTTAAAACAGAGTTATACTTCTGCGTTAAAATCCATACGCTAATTCCTGCATGCCGACCACTGAATGCTAGTTTTGCTAAACTATTTCTTTTTTTGACAATGTCTCTTTCAGCTGAACAGTCATCAATGATAAACAAAGTTGGTGTTCCTTTAAACAGTTTATAAAAATACTCTAAACATTCGCTTAGTTTATTACTTGGATTGACTAAATAGATTTCGTCATCTGTCCAAATGAACTTTCTTTCTTTATAAGACTTGTTGAATTCTAAAGTCGTACAAAAAATTACTATGTGTTCAAAGTGATTACGATAAACCGTTTGTATTAAATCTAAAGCGAACACACTTTTTCCGCAGCCTGTCATTCCACAAAATAAACCACAATGAGGTTCTTTTGTAAGGAAATTTAAATTAGTCTTCAAATCCATTATTTTAATACACAATATCTTTTAATCTGTTGTCTTCAATGTTCAGCTGAGCATCGCATAGTAAATATACATAAATATATATTTGCTTATTCTCTTCTGCTTCTTTGTGGATTTGAATGTTTATTCCTCCTGACCCATCACCAACTGTTCTTCCACTGCCATGTAGTTTGTTATCTTCTGTTGTTCTAAGATCTAGCCACAACGCATACTTCGAATATAAATAATCTTCAAGTCTGACATCATGAAGATGGAGGTCTTTGCAAATTAAATCAGCCGCCGGGTCTCTTTGCCGACCACCTCCACCCAACAGCTTTCGTATTTCATCAAAATGCTGATAAGGTAAAAGACCACTTGCAAACAACTGATTCGGTTGTCCTTCAATCGTACATGTTAGTTTAGTTATTTTAGGATTATGAAACTTCTCGCTTAATCTGTTAAAGGGTTTTTTGGACTCCTCAAACAGCAACAAAATCCCTTTCAATGACCTTGCTGATACATTCAAATCGATGTTCCAAATTGTGTCTGATTTGTTTTTAGGTATTTTACTATGATTTAAAATTCTGTTGTAGTATATTGCTAATCTTGTCTGGTATTGTTGGGAGATCAACCGAGCTAATTCTGGATGACGAACAACATCAAACTCTAATGTGATGTCTGAAATACTATATTTTGCATCAGGATCTGTCGCTGATCTGATAACACGGCTGTAATCATTAAAAGTTAATTCATACATAAGCCTATCTTGTAAAGCACCCTGATAATACGGGGAGTGCGTGTTTAACAGCTCGAAGTCAAGAGGTATATAAAATCGATTACCATAAACTTGTGCAACCAACGCATCTTGATTGCTATCTTTTTTGTCTTCAGCATCAATTCTATGTTTTATACCATTATCTCCCTGTATTCCTTGATAAGTTCGATCTTTTCTTTCATTTTGTGTGAGCCATAAATCACAATAACTCAAAAAGACATCTGCGTTATCTAAAGACATTACCTCTCTCCCTTCAAGTTTAACAGTAATCTTACTAACGATCGCTCTACCAAGATTAGCAACTAAAGTTCTATTCGGATCCGTCGCTGACTCCAGTTCTATTTTAAATGCAAGACGTGCGGTACCTGGCACAATTACTTCATTAGATCCCAGACTAGGAAATCTTACTGATAATATTTGTCTTTGATCGATAGTTGAAGGATTATTACTTATAACGATACTCTGCCTGGTTCCTTTAACACCGAGTGGTTCTTTTAACCGTCTGTATGGATCAAGAATTGTTCCGTATGATTGCGACATCTCTTTTTTTTTAGAAATAAAATAAAAACATAATTATAAATAAAAACATGGCAGGAATAGAAGCAGACCACGATTATGACGTCTTTGAACCTGGAGATGACATGAGTGAAGCTATTCAATCTCGTCATCAATCAACTTTAAGACAAGAACTAATGGAAGGTAAAGTAAGATCGTTTTATGAAAGTATAGGACAAGAACCGCCTGAAGTTTTTGATTCTAATGACTTTGAATATAAAGACGGTCATTTATTTGCGAAGGATAAAGATGGAAAACCCAGTACAACTTACAACTAAACCAAACCCCTCAAAGTTTTTAAAAAAAGAGTACAATTCGTGGCAGGCTCAGTGTTAGTGATCAAAGACGATTTAATATCGAACCAGAACCAGACCTAAGCACAAAAGCTGTTTCTACACTTCAAAACACACTACAAAGACTACCAACTGATTCCCAACTTCAATCGATTCCTCTTAGAGACTTAAGCGCAACTGCGGACCAACATAATAGAAATGGAAACTAGTTTTATAACTTTAGAAGATGAAGAAACCCATTTAAAAACATTACATGATTCACCATTACCTATGAGAGAACTAATGGCGCTCAATTCAACATTACAATCTACCAGAGGCGAGTTAACAAATAATCTAGCAAAGTTAAGCGAACTGGATGCTCACATTGACAGAGAAAAACAGAAATTAGTTGAAGCAGATGACAACAACCTAGGACAAGACGTGAAAGACAGAATCATGCAAAGACTAGATGATCTTCAACAAGAGAGAGCTGCAAGACTAGAAGTACTGTCAACTAACCGTGAACAATTACGCACACAATTCAACAGAATAAAAGAAACCATCCAAATAATGTTATACGAAAACACGACGTTAGCTGAACGAATAAAAACTTTATTTAGAGAGCAAGGAGTCACGATTGCGAGCGTTATGACAGCTTTAGGGTTTGCAATCTCTACTTTAGTGTTTGCTTTAACAGGAACAGGTGGTGGTGGTGGTCAATTACCTTCTCCACCTTCTCCACCTTCACCATCAAAAGACTCTTGGATTAAAAAACAACTGGAACATTTAACGAATCTATTAAAAAAATTAGGAGAAAAAGCTCTAGATGCACTACCCGGTATATTAGGTGGAATTGTTAGTTGGCTTTTTTCTACTGCAAGCAAAGTAGTCGGTTTTATGGCTGAACACTTATGGATGCTAATAGTTTTAGTTGTAGGATTACTCTTTAGTAAAATAAAAATAAACTAGACCAGCTGCAGTTAGAAAAATAACTAGTGCTGTCTTTTCGTTTTCATGACTGTCAGTTAAGTTCGTTAAGTTCGTTGAATTCGTTAAGTTAATATTCTTTTTTTGACTGTCAGGGATTGGATGGTGTGTTCTTTGTATGATCGACAATGTAGAATTTATTTTTGAATTTTTACCAACTGCTTGATTATCTCTCGCTATAAGGATTTCGTTGTTATAGTTTACAATTGTTCCTATTTGAAGTCTAAGATCAGAGGGCAGCATGTATAATCCACTACCGACAGCAAAGTCTACCTTCGATCTTGCGAATCTTAAAACGTCTTGATACCTTTTAATGCTTGCTGGGAGGTCAACTGTAGAATTGATTGCATCTTCTAAATTAGCTAAATACTGTTTTTGTGCATCAAACCCAGTAGAAGGATCCATTATCTCAGATTTAACTTGCGCTTGAGATCCCAGCAAACACCACACGTAAGTACGAATAGAATCATTTACTCGTTCTATTCCCGCCTTAGTCAGTCCTTCAGAAGTATCAAGAATAAATGTAGACCAAGCGTTTTTATGTTTTTGTTGAATAGACCCCAGATGAACGGTCGTACCTGAAGAAAAAGACGTGTAAGGAGGATTCCAATCATAGTTATACTTTCTGTGCACACCCCAATAATAAAGTGTACCCAAACCATGATTACGATCTAACTTTTGTCTAAAGTCTGTATTCAAGTTAATGTTAAACTCATTACAAATCCGTTCAAAGGCCTTCATGTCAATTCTGTTGTTGAACGGATTAAAAGTGGAATCATTCGGTAATGGAGCATGCAGTTCAGACAAAATACGCTTGAATGTATAATAGAAATGAAATCTATAAACTGCTTTTACCATGAGATCAGGATGATTTAAGTGATCAGCGAAAGAAACACCACACCCTGTTGTTGCACAAAACACAGCAAAGTTTAACTGGTTTTGATAAAACTGCATTGGATGACTAAACCATGCCTTTGCGATATTATCATGTTTGATGCTAGGATTTAAATAATGGTTTAATGGATTACTGACCTTAACTTCAAAAGAATCAACTCCCACTGCAACAACTATTGAATCAACAGCTATAGTTTTAGGGTTATATGATCCAACTGCATATTTAGCGTCTTTGTTATATTTAAAAGCATTCATTTATATATTCGCAATAAAAATGTTTATTTATATAACTGATCAAGACGAGCCAATACTTTTACAACGCCCTATTGAAAATCATGGTTCTCTAAAAGTAGCGCTCCATGAAATTTATTACAAAGTTAAATGGATTAACATAAGCGAATCCTTAAAGAACAATTGGATAAGAAAAATTGATGATAGAGGACAGGGATAAGCGAACTAACTATACCAGACGGTTATTACGGTTTTTGTTCATTAAAAGAGATTTTAAACGACTTCGACATTACTTTAAAACTTAATGAGGGAAATTTAAAAGTGAAGATGATGTTTAGAGGCCAAAAAGGAGTAGTATTTGAATTTGCTAATGAATTGGCAAAACTATTAGGTTTTAGATTAGACAGGTTCCATGTCACTGATAATGCACTGGAAAGTAATGCATTTACGGCTGAAAAATCACTTAATCTTGGAATACATTCTTTATTATATTTTCATTTAGATATCCTGAGTACGGATGACAACTTATTTGATAACCAGCCGTCTACTGTGTTAAGAGTTCTTCCAACAGCAAAAGCGGCATACTGTGATTACGAAATTATTACGTTCACCAACTTACAGTTTAAAGAATTAATTTGTGGGGTTCACCATTCACTAAAAATAAGAATAACTGACGAAAAAGGAAAAGAAGTTCAGTGCGACAGCCTTAATGCTTTGTTAGAAATAAAATAATTTAGTATAAAACAATGTCGCGCGGACCAGATCAACCGGTTATGCTTGACCCTGTTAGATGCGCAACTTTAGAATTGAAGGACCTAGCAGACACAGAAGACTTTGATTTAAATGGAGAGATAGGAGCGCTGTATGGATTTGAGTACACAAACAACGGCTATTATAAACGTGCAGAAGTAAGTGATAAAAAAGGTACCTAAACTAGAGCAACTGCGTAATGTAGTAGCTGACAATGTTGGCCAGTTTGAATATAAAGTTGTTAAGAAAAGGGATAACAAATGGCATTTAATTCCATTCGTTGATTGGGAAATTAAGTTTGAATTTTTAAGCCCGTTTACATTCTTTGATAATGACAAACACTTTCGCAAATCATTTAACTCAGGGCCGTTACATGTCAGTCTGATTCCACAAAACAACAGCAGAAGAGAAATAGCAATCAAACCTTATAAAAAGAGACAGTACATGCTGCATAGAAAAAAGACAGTGACAAAAGATTCAGCCACGCAATTAGAGTTCATTCCTAAAATGGCTTTAGCAGACGAATTTACTATGATATTTGAACTTTCTGTTAGAGCAGACAACCCTGATTCCCTACCTGTTGGTGTTAGCGACAACCTAATGAAAGGGATTCTTATTTCTTGGCAAAACTTGGATGTTGAATCAGTGAGATGTACTATCGTTATTCAAAACCGCGGTGAAGAAATTAAGGCAGTGTCGACCAGCGATAAAGTTATATTGAGTGTTGATCCAAACAATCTCAAAGAATTAACGTTCATTAATGTTACTAATTTAGATCTCATTGGGTTTTATTACACTGAAAGCATTTTGTCTGATGATCTTCTTAAAATGATAACAAGTGCAAATTAAATGTTAAATTTTTTTTTTTTTTAATATAAAAAGATGTCCGTTAAAGTATATCCAAAAATACCGAAAGAAAATACTGACAAAGAAAAGACTGAGGGTGGTGATGATCCTGAAATCAGAAAGTTCAGATTGTCTACCATTACAGAAATACAAAGAGAATTGGAAAAAGACCTCACTAACTATAACAGAACCAAACGAAGGTACTCTTGTTTGTTTAATTCAATAACATACTTAAATACTGGATTTGGAACTCTAGGTACTTTAACAGCAGGAAGCTCTGTAGGGTTGTTAGCGACAGGGGTCGGATCAGTAGTAGCTTTGCCTCTAGGTTGTGTGTCGCTGACGCTGGGGTTGTTTTCAATCAGTACGTCTGCTTTCAACAAAAAAATAAAAATAAAACTTCAAAAGCATACAGCCATGGTTCAATTAATAATGGCAAAACTTAGTTCATTTCGATTGATTATCAGTAAAGCTTTGCAAGACTCTCAAATTTCGGATGAGGAGTTCAATAGATTGCAAGCAGACTACAACGACTACAAAATGCAAAAGTTTGAACTTCAGAAAAAATCAAGAGCAAGTTTTTCACAACCGCAAGACATAGAAGCGATAAAAAAAGAATGTGAAAAAAAAATAAACGACACATTAAAATCTGTTCTAGGGAAATAACAATAAGAACTCCAAAGGGTGCTTATTCAATTCAATATGATTACAAGTTTCGAAAGTCTACTGACTATGACACTTAGTTCTCCAGTGACCAATTGAATACGAAAACTCAGGTGATTTAAACACACGCTTTGTATTGTTTGAGTCAAGTGATTTTTTATTTACAACTGTTGTGTTTATCTCGTGTAACTTAGATTGTATTTTTATGTTGTCATGATAAAACGTCTTGCTGTCGAACAACGCTTCTTTATAGTTATCGTGTGTCATGACCATTTGAACAACAGGTCTAGAAATTCCTTTTGCTTTTTTAATTACACTAGTTTGGCTTTCTATTGAATACATCTTTGCTCTCAGTCCAACGTACTCTTTGATTATAGTTCCATTCAGTTCATCCTTCATCTTACCGATTACCTTTTTATTTACAGATGAATGTAATGGAGATTTAATTGGGTAGTCAGATGTATCATACCAGGAGTCAACACCTTTTGCTGAATCTGTCTCTAAATCTTTGTAAAAGTCTTCAGTCGGAATGTCTAGAATAAATGAGTCCGTATCTGTGTACAATACTTTAGAGTCTGGGTAGAGTGGTTTAAAGTAGTCGTATAGAAATTCTAGCATCAATAGTTTGGACAATTCAAGAACAGCAAACCCAATGAAGACTGGTTTGTCTAGTTTTACATTAATTTTCTTCATCATTATACCGTAAAGGTTGTCATGGAACTTTTTGAAGTCTTGATAATTAGGTTTTGAAGTTAGTTTGATTGCTTTGTTTTCTTGGGTAACTAATCTGACGTCTTTACGTTTGTGCGGGTTTTCCATAGTCTTTCCAAAACAACTGTTATTCATTAGCTTAAAGAAGTCTTTTTCTGAGGCGTCGGTAGCTTGTGTTCTAAGATTAGTGTTCTTCATTATATATGGTTCCATGAACTTCTCCTGACTAAACGAAATGATTCTATGAACTGCTGTTAGTCTTAATCCATGACGTAAATAGAATTGTAGTAGTCTATAATGACAAACGTATTTTTTTTTGTTCTGTAGATTAGGCACAAGTTTAGGTAGGTCATTCCCCACTTGAAGTCTTTCAGCTGCTAACGGGTAGTCGTTGTGTAGGTCATGGAGTTCATCCGGATAATCTAAGTCGACTTCTAAAATAAATCCTGTTTCGTAAGAATCTGGTAATTTCAAAAGCCATTGTACAAACTCCTTGATATTAAAATCAAAAGGCGCTGTATACATTTTAAAGTTACGTAATGGTAGTGACTGGATCATCGCCCAACCATAGAGATTGTTAGCATCCAAGTACATGATATAATTTGATGGTTTAGTAGGATCGTAGTCGTCTAAGTACTTGTTGTTAGCCTTACAATAACTGTGTGAAGCCATACTAATTCCTCCACGTAGTCCGTCTTCAATCATCTGGAGAGTTGGTAGATCGGAGAGTAAGTCAATCTGTATTTTAGTAAATCTTAAGAATGCATCCCAACTCATTCCAGGAGCAGTAATATAATTAGCAGGGTCTAGACTGTAATGTTTCATACACGTTTTTCTGTAATTTTCAAATACGTCCGCAAGCAAACAAACGTCAGCCATTAAATAGGCGTCATGGTAGTCTCCCATGGTCTGGCATTTTAACTTAATCCACGCTGAATGAGCATGGTTGTAGTCAGAGTCGCTTATATCTTTTCCTTTTAAACTAGAGTAGAATGCACCTTTAGGTGGTAATTCAACTTCATCGAACCGCTCCCAACTACTCATGTACTCGTAAGGGTATACTCCTTTTCGTACAAGTGCTGGATCAAAGTATTTTTCTGTTATAGTGCATTTGGATAGTGACTGACCTAAAGATTCTAACGAGCCCATCATATGTTGTAGTGAATCATAAAAAGATAATTGTCCTAATGTAAATGTCATGTACTTTTCTGAAGACTGAGCTATACAACTGACGGTTCTAAATTCATCAGTAACTGCTTGTAGAATTAAATGGGAATCATATCCACGTAGATTGTGAAAGAATATAGGCAGTTTCCAAGACTTTGGTTCAAACTTTAACTGCAAATTACAGGAGTTGTGTGCTGCTCCTCTGAATTTTCCACTAATGTTCATGGTCTCGTACTTTATAGATGTCTGAATAATCCGGGTCCTCCTCTTGCATAAACCCTTTTTTACAAATCCAACATTCAGTAGCTGATTCAAATTGAATTAAATCTTCAGGCGTCATGATTAAATCTAATAAATTTAGTTGGTTAGATAGTACATTTCGTAGTTTCATCATTCTACTTAAAAAGATTTTTGCAGCATCAGGTCCTCTATAAAGTTCAGGTGTTGAATGTTTCCCATCTGATCTAACAACAATAAATGCGTATGAACAGATTTGATGATTATTCAATAAAACTGTTTTAGGAAGATTTTTAGGAGCTGGTCCTTGATACGGAACGATGATAGATTCGAAGTCAGCATAAACAACATAAGGACTTAATTGCAGTTTCTTCCAGTTTTTAAAGAACACCTTACTTCCTTCTTTTGGAGTAATAAGTTCAGTATTACAGTCAACGGATGAATTACAATGTTTTCTGTGTTCAACTGCTGCATAAATACTTGGCATTCTCTGTAAACATCTTCGACAGAATTCTTGTTTATGCCCATCTTTTGAAGTAAACTGAATAAGTCTGCTCATTGTACGAATTAATGTATAATGGTAATGTGTTTTTGTTTCATCTGTTAGTAAGAGTAGATCAACATGATTTTTATCAGGATCATTACTAAATGGGGGAGTGTTCTTTGAAACACGGATTGGTTTAAGGTTTTCTTCTGATGACCATGTGTAGACGTTAACTGATATAGGTTTGTTTTGTTCTTCAAACTGATCAATGTTATCAACACTAACAGGGAAGTCAATTCCATTAAAGTTTAATTCATTTATGTAAGCTTGATAATTTGTTACTCTTTCTGCGTTCTTTTTAACATAATGTAGTTTAGCTAAAACGCACCACATAAAACATTTGTTATCTGTATTCTTAATGTTTAATACTGCACGTTTTAAAACAAGTTCTTTAGGTAAAGGAATAAATGAGTTTCCTACGATGGGGGCATATTTACTCTCCCTTAATTTGATTTCTAATACCCCGCCTTCTGACCAACCAGATCCTCTCAGTTTTGCCTCTTCTGATGCGTTAATGAACTGGGTGATTAAATTGTCTGCCCAGGTTTCTGTAAAATCATTATAAGTCAGAATTACTTGCTGTTTAGTAGAGACCCATACTTGAAGCTGCTCACCTTGGATTGTTTTATAATCTACGTACACTGCTAACATTACTTTAACTGGTGGTTCTATAGCTAGTTTTTCAGGTATTTGCGAAATAGCATGTTTTACACTTTCAAGTACATTTTCTGGTTCAATAACTTCTAAATCCGTTTCTTTAAAAACTTTGTCTAAGTGCTCAATTATTTCATCAAGTGCCATTGTCATGTTGAGTTCCTTTTTCTAACTCAAATTATTTGTTTAATTAAAAATAATTAATTTTATTCCTCCTAAAAGTAGTGTTTTTTCTTCCGAATTGACAGAATAAAGTGGAGACGAATTTTACTTTTTTCACCCCTTAAAGTAGCGTTTTTGTATCTAAAATGGGGTTTAAAAAAGTCTTTTTTTGCTTTTTTTCACCCCTTAAAGTAGTGTTTTTGTATCTAAAATGGGGAGAGAGAGAGGGAGAGAGGAGAGAGAGAGAGAGAGGGAGAGAGAGAGAGAGAGAGAGAGAGAGAGAGAGAGAGAGAGAGAGAGAGAGAGAGAGAGAGAAAAAAAGTCTGATTTTTTGCATTGTTTTCCTTCTTGACCATGACTAACAGCGTAAAGTAGTGCTTGCGCAAATTGTCTCTCTCTCTCTCTCTCTCTCTCTCTCTCTCTCTCTCTCTCTCTCTCT
>CM065703.1:2198108-2213108 GCA_017654935.2 Phymorhynchus buccinoides | reverse complement strand
TTAAAGCTCTAAAGTGCTCATATCATTATAAGCGATATATTATCATTATATGTACAGTGGCAAAACGTTGTTATTGTCTTGGTGCAAAGAAGTGTTCAACAACAGTTTGGAGGTGCAAAAATGATGAACAAACGTGAGGTTAATTATAATTCTTTAATGGAAGAAATAACAATCGGGAAAGTCAAGCCCTTACATGAAGCAAAAAAACATCAACATAAACCCGAAAGTATCGTTGCAGTTGTATGTATTTACAGAACGAAGCAGCGGTTTGGGATGAAATAACACAAAACAATTGTAAGAAAAACGAACAAACACAAAAATACACAGACCGCGACAAACGTATACTCCTTTGTCCAGTGTACGCTTGGGCAGAGGACAAAAATGTAACTGAAACAAAGAAGGGAAGGAGAAGAAAGAAAGAGGGGACGAAGGGGGAAGAGAAAGGGTGGAGAGAAAAAGGTGAGGAATAAATGGGAATGGAAAGGGAAAGGAGGGGGAGGGGGGGGGGGGGGGGGCCCAGCTGATCTTGACATAGGTTGGACAGCTGAATTTATGATGTCTTTAAAAAAAACCCTTGCATTTCCCAGAGAAATACAAAGAGAACACAATTCTCTGGGTGGGGAAGTCAAAACCACCAATAAGTCAAAATCACAAACGTTAAACGAATGATGGTCATTGGCCAACGAATGATGGTCACTGGCAAACGAATGATGGTCACTGGCAAACGAATGATGGTCATTGGCCAACGAATGATGGTCACTGGCAAACGAATGATGGTCACTGGCAAACGAATGATGGTCACTGGCAAACGAATGATGGTCATTGGCCAACGAATGATGGTCACTGGCAAACGAATGATGGTCATTGGCAAACGAATGATGGTCATTGGCAAACGAATGATGGTCATTGGCAAACGAATGATGGTCATTGGCAAACGAATGATGGTCATTGGCAAACGAATGATGGTCATTGGCCAACGAATGATGGTCATTGGCAAACGAATGATGGTCATTGGCAAACGAATGATGGTCACTGGCAAACGAATGATGGTCACTGGCAAACGAATGATGGTCATTGGCAAACGAATGATGGTCATTGGCAAACGAATGATGGTCATTGGCCAACGAATGATGGTCACTGGCCAACGAATGATGGTCATTGGCAAACGAATGATGGTCATTGGCAAACGAATGATGGTCATTGGCAAACGAATGATGGTCATTGGCCAACGAATGATGATCACTGGCCAACGAATGATGGTCATTGGCCAACGAATGATGGTCATTGGGAAACGTTTATGTCCTGAAGACCGTCACATTATCATTGAACAATATATGTCGAAGACAAATGTGTTAGTATAATAGTCTGCAAATAGTTAAAAGTGCACTCAAACATTAAAGGTTTCCTCACCCCAACACAAAATATCACAAAACGAAACAAACCGAAACAAAATACTACTTGAAATAAGCGTAACATGTTTTGGCTTGAACTGCATCAGTATTATAATATTTTTCAAGAGCAAAACACTAACTTAGGGGAAATATTATAAAACAAATCCTGTGACAGCATTAAATGGTGCGACAAAACCCCATACATTCGATTCATCATCATTTTTATTAAGAAAAATGTTGATACACTTGTGATGATCATAAAAGCATACTCTGACACTTTTACAAACTTCTCATTAGAAAATAAATCTAAACAAACTTATCGTTAGTAAATAGATATAGACAACATGCCATTGCACTGTTTAATATGCACTTTATTTATATCCCAATGCCACTCTAACGATTAACAATAGAAAATAAACTAAAACTCAACGCTATAGCAAAAGCAGTTAATGCATAGGTACCCCCCAAAAAAAACAAAAAAAAAAAATCAATAAAAATAAATACTTTTTAGAAGACAATATATTTCTATTTTAATTAATTTAAAAAAAATTCTTATTTGAAATATTTCGTTTCTTTCAATCACATTTGAGCAAGTGAGCATTTCTCATACTTTGCTACATGTATCCTACCGGCATTTTGTCACCAAAAGTGAAGAAGTGAAAATGTATGTGTTCCTTTGGGGGGACGATGTATTATCTTTTCACACTATCTACAATTTGCAACACAGATAGAAACAATACCTACAAGATTAAAATAATATTTGTTTAGATCTTTCTCCACGTTCGCATAGAAAGACAACACACTGAGAATGAAAGAAAAAGAGAGAAAGAATTTTTCAGTTTCATTAGCACCATCTTTTTTTTATTATCATAAAACCATCCGAAATTATAATTTTTTTTTAATTAAAAAACTTACCAAATGATGATGGCATTCCAAAGAGGAAACACATTGTATAAAGACAATCATAAACCGCCTTAGAATGACCACACACACAAAATGTTCACATGTAGAATAATGTTGACAACAAAAATGGCGCCAAACCCCCCGAAATAAAACACAATCAATAAATAAATGAATAAATAGAGAAAGGAAGAAAGAAAGAAAGAAAAAATAATCAAAAAATAAAACTACGAAATGGGAAAAGTAGCTGCAGGTGATTAGTTACCTATGTACTGATATTTGTAATACAGAAACCTCCCACATCGGTGTAATTCGCACCCAACAAATAACAGTCTTACGTCTGTCTTCAGATAAAAATATATTAATAACACACCCATGCTCCCCTTTTATTTTAGAATGGAAAAAAACACACCCAAAGATCTACAAAGAGGAAACAACACATGTAAGGGGTGAGGGGAAAAGTGGGCAGGAGAAGGGTGGGAAGTCTTCTGAAGGAGGGTGGAAGGGGGGGGGGGGGGGGTATAAGGGGTTGAATAGAGAAAGTCTTGAATTTGACAGAAAGAAACTTTATTTACAATGTTGTTGGTTGTCCTACCCTGGCTAAAAGACTCCAGGGATCATTCCAACAGCGAAGCACTTGAACACTATGGTACAAGTGCCTCAGCCATTGATGGACCATCACGTGTGTGATCGTTTTTTCATTACCCCGCCACATGGGCAGCCATACTCCGACTTCGGGGGACTTTACTATGCCAACTCACTGTATGATCTATCCAGATAAACAACAACAACAACAACAACAGCAACAACAACACACAACAACAACAACAACACACAACAAAACACACACACACACACACACACACACACACACACACACACACACACACACACAGTGAAGCATTTGAGCTACTTTTAAACAACACACAAACACAATAGTGAAACAACTTGAAACAACTTTGAGTTGTTAACTATAGAACGTTAGAAAGATTGGGGGTGGAGGGAGGAGGGAGGGAGGAGGGAGGAAGGGAGGAAGGGGGGATGGTAGTAGCTAGGTACTATCAAGAACCCTATATAACTACAATTATCTACTATTCTTGGTACTATTATCACAAACGAGTCAAGGAATCGCTATTGGCGACATTTTAACATTCAACAGGAATGGCAGAGTTAAACATCGGCAAAAGTTACAAAACGCGTGGTAACAACGTTCAACAAGAAATGTATAACTCTCTTCAAGCTGCAAAACGTCTTGTAACAATAGTGTTTTATATAAGAAAGTGCAAAACTAGCTAAGATTAAACAAATGCCATGAAGGAGAAGAAAACAAAAAAACCGTGGTAAAATCACCAAAGTGCATTGTTTTAACAACTCGTGGACAAAGGACACAAAGGTTTCAACTACACAGGGCTATTTACATCATGTCACTAATCATTTGGCTCTTCATTGCTTTTTCCCATAATTATCGTCTGTTGCAAATCAAACAATGATATTTTTTGCTTTCTTGGAGACGGGCTAAACAATTATTTCTGCAAGTTGGCTTCTGGAAGAAACGTTGGCTTTAGTTTTCAAAAGACATTAATGAAAGCCAGATCTCTCTCTCTGTGTCTCTGTCTCTCTCTCTCTCTCTCTCTCTCTCTCTCTCTATCTCTCTCCTCTCTCTCTCTCTCTCTCTCTCTCTCCTCTCTCTCCCCCCCCCCCTCTCTCTCTCTCTCTCTCTGCCCCATGTTATTCCTGGTGGTGGAGGCAGTTCACCTTGAAGACAGCCAGGCCAATCAATACCCTGCACAGCTCACTTGGAAGACTTCCCCTGTCTCTATCTCACTCTTCTCTCTCTCTGTCTCTCTCTCTCTCTCTCTCTCTCTCTCTCTCTCTCTCTCTCTCTCTCTCTCTCTCTCTCTCTCTCTCTCTCTCTCTCTCTCTCTCTCTCTTCACACAACCTTTTTTTCCAGACAAGGAATGTGTGTGTGTGTGTGTGTGTGTGTGTGTGTGTGTGTGTGTGTGTGTGTTCGCGCGCGCGCGCGAGCGACTCAAACAACTGCCTAGAGAGAACACAGCGCTCAATAACTTTCACGTAACGACTGTTCAGCTAAAGCGTGAAAACACTAGATCAATCAGCCGCGCAGCAGCATTTTCAGCTCCAGTGACCCAGCAGGAACAAACAGACAAACAGCCCTGAAGCTGAAGTCCCCTCAGTCTACACCCGCACTTTACAGTACCCCTGCGCCAGCGAGGATCTCGCGTGGCAGCATTTTCGGCTCCAGTGACCTTGAGCAGGAACAAACAGACAAACACCCCTGAAGCTGAAGTCCGCACAGACACCCGCACTTTACAGTACCCCTGCGCCAGCGAGGATCTCGCGTGGCAGCATTTTCGGCTCCAGTGACCCAGCAGGAACAAACAGACAAACACCCCTGAAGCTGAAGTCCCTGCAGTCTACACCCGCACTTTACAGTACAGCATCTGCGCCAGCGAGGATCTCGCGACTGGCAGCATTTTCGGCTCCAGTGACCCAGCAGGAACAAACAGACAAACACCCCTGAAGCTGAAGTCCCAGCAGTCTACACCTCTGACTTTACAGTACCCCTGCGCCAGCGAGGATCTCGCGTGGCAGCATTTTCGGCTCCAGTGACCAGCAGCAGGAACAAACAGACAAACACCCCTGAAGCTGGAGTCCCAAAAGCAGTCTACACCCGCACTTTACAGTACCCCTGCGCCAGCGAGGATCTCGCGTAGCAGCAGTTTCGGCTCCGATTACCTTGACCTTGTTTTATACAGATGACTCTGCAGAGAATGCTGCACGGAATGGGGGAGGTGGTGTGTTCATCAAGTGTCCAGATGGCAGCTTCTTCAGTAAACCCCTAGCCACTGGACATCTGTCCACCAGCTACAGAGCTGAAGCCAGTGCCCTGCTCTCTGCAGTGCGGGAACTGAACCAACGGGACAGCATCCCAGAAAACACAGTCTTTCTGACAGACTGTCGTGCTGTCCTCCAAAGCCTCCAGTCAAGAGAGAGAGAGACCAAATCCTGCAGGACATCAGGAAGGAGCTGCAAGAGCTCAGCAGCAAAACAACACTGATCCTGCAGTGGATCCCCTCCCACTGTGGTTTGGGTGGCAATGGAGAAGAAGACAGTCTCTCCACAATGGGCAGCACACTGGAACAGTATGCACACACCATTGTCATATGGAGAAGCAAAAGCAATTATTCGTGGCCACTTCAGAAAAAACTGGAGGGAGCGTCTGCAGATTGATCCTGGACAGGACAGCATCCACCGGACACTGTCAACTCCTCTCCCATCTCCATCGTATAAAAATCTCCCACACAAACCAATGTCCTTGTGGAACTGGGTTTGCAGAGTCCAGACCACATCTTGCAGGACTGCCCTCCTTTCGACACCCTGAGTTAACAAATCTGACCCAGGCCTGTAACAATCCGGGACAAGCTGTGGGGTCCTGCAACACTCCGGGACAAGCTGTGGGGTCCTGTAACACTCCGGGACAATCTGTGGGGTCCTGTAACACTCCGGGACAAGAGGTGGGGTCCTGTAACACTCCGGGACAAGAGGTGGGGTCCTGTAACACTCCGGAACAAGCTGATGGACACACTGTATCACTCCGGGACAAGCTGTGGGACACCTGTAACACTCCGGGACAAGCTGTGGGACACCTGTAGACACTCCGGGACAAGCTGTGGGGTCACTGTAGACACTCCACATACAAGCTGTGGGACACACTGTAACACTCCGGGACAAGCTGTGGAGAGACCTGTAACACTCCGGGACAAGCTGTGGGGTCCTGCGGCAGCGCGGCAGCAAACTGAGACCTGCATCCACCGAACGGAGACTGAGCATCTGACATGGCCGGGAACAAAGAAGAGAGAAGACCCTTCGACACAATGACCTTCATTTAGGAACTTGGCCTAGAGATACACACAAATACCTATCGACGCATGCACAATGTGAGCCTCCTAGGGCCCTCCATTCAAACACGACTGTGTTAACACAGATAGACACATAGAAACACAGGAGCAAACAGAGCGACACACACAGATAGACACACAGATAGACACATAGGAACAAACATAGAGAGACACACAGACAGACACACAGATAGACACATAGGAACAAACATAGAGAGACACACAGATAGACACACAGATAGACACATAGGAACAAACATAGAGAGACACACAGATAGACACACAGATAGACACATAGGAACAAACATAGAGAGACACACTGACAGACACACAGATAGACACATAGGAACAAACATAGAGAGACACACTGACAGACACACAGATAGACACATAGGAACAAGCATAGAGAGAGACACAGATAGACACACAGATCTACACATAGGAACAAACATGGAGAGACACACTGACAGACAGTTAGGAACAAACAGATTGCTCTGAAAACATTAGCCAGCTTTGGCTTCGCGGCTGATTACAGAATGTTCTTGAAACGTTGGCAGAGCTGGGGTGGGGTGTGTGTGGGGGTGGGTGGATAGGTAGGGACAACTCAGGAGTAGAGTGTGGGGGTGGGGTGTGGGGGGTAGAAGGGGTCATTGAGAGGTCAACCTTCAGTGCAAAGCAGGAATGAGAAATGGCGTGTGTGAGATAAGACTAAGAGATAGATAGTAAAGAGATTTGGACTTGCATAGGACATTTTCTTCTTCGTTTTTATGTGTTATTCCGACTTTCCATTCAGATTTGAAATCCACATGCTTTTTACTTGATGATTTTAGTTATTTTAATTGCACATGAAACAATACTTTTCTTTTAAAAGAAATCCTTAAGACAATTATTGAGCGCTTGTGTGTGTGTGTGTGTGTGTGTGTGTGTGTGTGTGTGTGTGTGTGTGTGTGTGTGTGTGTGTGTGTGTGTGTGTGTGCGTGCGTGCGTGCGTGCGTGTGCGTGTGTGTGTGTTCATACTACGCGAACAAAGGAAGAACAGAAAACAATGCAGGCCTATTGTTAAAGTATAGAATGGAAACAATGTTTGCATGCATTTTGAAGCGGATGCTTTTTTGTTTTGTTTATTTGTTAATATCATTGCGAATAAACATGCTTTTATTCAAAGATCATTATAATCATTTTTAATGCAATATACGTTAAAAATAATATGTAAATAACAACAGTTAAGCATTAACTCTTTGCTACATTGTAGGAGAAAGCAAACAGTGAACTCATTCCTTTTGAAGCGAAAGGCCGTCCATAGTCAAATAATATCCTCAAACCTCGAAAAGGGAGAAAAACGAGCCAACCACAAACAATACAAATTATTGATTCCATAATGTTATGATCGCAAACATTGTGAGCAATACACACAGACAGTTGATGCTGCTGTTATTTGCGTCATACCACCACCCCTTACCGTCCCATCCCCCCCTTGCCCTCCTCCCCCCCCCACCCCCCTCATACAGCCCACCCCCCTCTCATCTACACAAAGCTTCGTCTCTGTTGAATCTGCTATGCATCCCTCAGGGGTGGGGGTGGGGGTGGGCAGTGGGAAGGGGGTGGGGGTGGGGGGTTGTTGTTGATATGATTCATTGTTGGAATAAGTTACAGCGAGAGGCGTAGAAACAATAATGTGTGAGTGGGTTTGTGTGTGTGTGTGTGTTCACAGTGTGTGTGTGTGTGTGTGTGTGTGTGTGTGTGTGTGTGTGTGTGTGTGTGTGTGTGTGTGTGTGTGTGTGTGATTTGGGCGGGTATGAGTGTCAAACACACACGCGCACACAAACACAGACACACACACACACACACACACACACACACACACACACACACACACACACACACACACACACACACACACACACACACACACACACACACACACACACACACACACACACACACACACACACACACACACACACACACACACACACACACACACACACACACACACACACACACACACACACACACACACACACACAACACATCTATTCTTTACATCTAGCCTATCGTTTCAATGAATTCATCTATAGCATTTGAAAAAAACACCAAACGTTTTTTATTGAAAGAACATGACAGTGATCTGCTGGGATTTGACAACAAAATCCCTCAAAACACAAAAGCGGCCTTTACAAGATGGGTGACGCTGTACTGCGACCGACGCTCTCTCCGCGTGGGAGCAACCCGAATTTCACTGAGACGTCTCTGTGACTAGACCTACTACAAGACACAAAACACTGCTAATTTGCACTATGGTAGAAAAGAGTCAGTACGCCAACGAGAAAGACACATGTCAAACATTAAACAAAACATTGATAAACTAACAGCATTGACCTTTACGGTCCATAATTTGCATAAGTTCAACAAAGTATGTACATATCATTATCATATGTAACAATATGCACACGGCACACTTGCAAGAAGAACTCGTTCGTTTGTGTAGGAAACTCGTGGTGAATAGAGTAACAAATATAATTATGATACAAACAGACATGACTGATTTGTGTATAGGCTGTTTCTACATAAAACATTTTTTTGTTATTCTATAGTCCAAGATCAAACGTAGCTAACTGTAACAATAATGACAATTATAAAAAAACAAATATGAAAAAGACGGAAAGAATATGGATGAAACTTTTAGAAAAGACTATGTCAGTTTTACACACAGAGAGAGGCAGACAGACAGACAGACAGACAGACAGACAGACAGACAGACAGACAGACAGACGGGGAGGGGGAGAGATGGCAGAGAGAGAGACAGAGACACAGAGACAGGGGGGGGGGGGGGGTAACAGAAAAAACATACAGAAAGACGGCATAAAATTACATGCACGCACGCACACGCGCACACACACACACACACACACACACACATACACACACACACACACACACACACACACACACACACACACACACACACACACACACACACACACACACACACACGGACTAGAATGAGTTGTGCACAATAACATACATATTGAACACAGAAGGTTAAACAACAATGCACACTACGGTCTGTATGTTCATCTGAGGAAAACCACTTCATTTTGATATTTGCACAATTCAACACACACTACCAAAACCAAACTGAGCAATGTCGAAATGAATAAAAGAATAAAAAAGGGGAACATTTTAGTGCAGCACAACTTGATACCAATCAGTTTAGTTTTGTGTGACCCAATCAAGGCCTTGTTCTAAACTGCGAAGAGTAAAGAGAATATTTCACAATGTTACACTAAGCAATGTGTTTTGCTCTAACGAGAGACAACAGGGGGTAGCTGAACTAGAACGAAAGCTAACTGGCGCCTAATTGCGCGCGCAAATTCGTGTCACGTGGCATAAACAGGTGACTCTAGTGACGCCATTTTAGAAGTTCGTAGTTGCTGGTTTGCGCCTCACTGTATTTTGTTGAGATTCAAGTCACGTTTTGCATGGCTACATAACTCATGTACGCACATACGCGTACACACGCAGCGTACACACACACACACACACACACACAAACACACACACACACACAGAAGCGCGCACGCACGCATTTATAATAAAGTCCGGCTGTTGGGCCGTTACATCAGAACAGGAAAAACACAGTTGAATTTACAAGAAGAAAAAAAGCGGAAGAATCAGAAAGGGAAACAAAATCACTCACACACTAGAAAACGTGTCTTTCTCATGGTTGAAGCACCTTGTTCTTTCAAACTCTCAGTCGTGGAACAAAGCAGCTTTGTGCCATAATTAAACGGCAGAACGTTTCCCCAAAGCCATTCCACTGGATAAAACAAAATGTCCACAAAGGAAGTTCAGAAAGTTTCAGAGTTTACGGAACCATGGCGGCCTAAAAGAAAACATTGTCAGCATCATCCCAGGAACGTTTGTAACGATGCAATTCCGAACACTTTCCATTAAAAGAAAACCCACCACACACACACAATACAGCAAACTAGTGACTAATGTGTCCACACAGCTATAACACACAGTCAGAAATACAAATGAACACCCGGAAAAAAACAATCCATGTGCATATCTCTGACAAGGGAGCCAATCCATGACCAGTCATCCAGCAAGGGACATCATCCAATACGGCAGGCGTTATTATGTCCCTTGCACGCCTCCGATGACACTCTCGTGTGTCTTGTGTAGGACAGCACGTGGCTGCCACTCTGCCAGTTATTACTGCTTCCCTGACAGCTGTGTCTTGTGTCAATGTAGGACAAGACGTGGCTGTCACTCTGCCAACTATCACCACTTCCCTGACAGCTGTGCCTTGTGTCAATGTAGGACAAGACGTGGCTGTCACTCTGCCAACTATCACTACTTCCTTGACTGCTGTGTCTTGTGTCAATGTAGGACAAGACGTGGCTGTCACTCTGCCAACTATCACCACTTCCTTGACAGCTGTGTCTTGTGTCAATGTAGGACAAGACGTGACTGCCACTCTGCCAGTTATTACTGCTTCCCTGACAGCTGTGTCTTGTGTCAATGTAGGACAAGACGTATCTGCCACTCTGCCAGTTATTACGGCTTCTCTGACAGCTGTGCCTTGTGTCAATGTAGGACAAGACGTGTCTGCCACTCTGCCAGCTATTACTGCTACCCTGACAGCTGTGCCTTGTGTCAATGTAGGACAAGACGTGTCTGCCACTCTGCCAGTTATTACTGCTTCCCTGACAGCTGTGTCTTGTGTCAATGTAGGACAAGACGTGTCTGCCACTCTGCCAGCTATTACTGCTGACAGCTGTGTCTTGTGTCAATGTAGGACAAGACGTGTCTGCCACTCTGCCAGCTATCACCGCTACCCTGACAGCTGTGCCTTGTGTCAATGTAGGACAAGACGTGTCTGCCACTCTGCCAGCTATCACCGCTACCCTGACAGCTGTGCCTTGTGTCAATGTAGGACAAGACGTGTCTGCCACTCTGCCAGTTATTACTGCTTCCCTGACAGCTGTGTCTTGTGTCAATGTAGGACAAGACGTGTCTGCCACTCTGCCAGCTATCACCGCTACCCTGACAGCTGTGCCTTGTGTCAATGTAGGACAAGACGTGTCTGCCACTCTGCCAGCTATCACCGCTACCCTGACAGCTGTGCCTTGTGTCAATGTAGGACAAGACGTGTCTGCCACTCTGACAACAATCACCGCTACCCTGACAGCTGTGCCTTGTGTCAACGTAGGACAAGACATGTCTGCCACTCTGCCAGCTATCACCGCTACCCTGACAGCTGTGCCTTGTGTGAATGTAGGACAAGACGTGACTGCCACTCTGCCAGCTATCACCGCTACCCTGACAGCTGTGCCTTGTGTCAATGTAGGACAAGACGTGTCTGCCACTCTGACAACTATCACCGCTACCCTGACAGCTGTGCCTTGTGTGAATGTAGGACAAGACGTGTCTGCCACTCTGCCAGCTATCACCGCTACCCTGACAGCTGTGCCTTGTGTGAATGTAGGACAAGACGTGACTGCCACTCTGCCAGCTATCACCGCTACCCTGACAGCTGTGCCTTGTGTGAATGTAGGACAAGACGTGTCTGCCACTCAGCCAGCTATCACCGCTACCCTGACAGCTGTGCCTTGTGTGAATGTAGGACAAGACGTGTCTGCCACTCTGCCAGCTATCACCGCTACCCTGACAGCAGAGGCAGCCGCTACTCTGAAGGGCTGGGATGAAATGTGTTGCAAGTGGAGAAGCCTCGCCCAGGGAAACATCCCAAACTCTCTCAGCCAAAAGGACTTCAGGATAGACGGCGTTGAAGAAGGTCCCCAAAGGCCAACTAATCCCCTTGGCTGCACGCAGCATTAAGAGCCAGTTCAGAGGCCTCTCAGTTTGAGAGTGATAGTCTTCCACAGCAGACTAACTTGTACCATGGGGCTAGTGGCAAACTGACGACAAAACACGAAGCGACGAAGCACCCGCCTTTTGCCTGATGTCCTTGTTTTGACTCAATATACGGCCCCTTAAAAGAAAAACAAAACAAAACAACAACTCGTCAGCCAATCACAGCCGTCGTTGCACGATGACGGAGTAAGCGGCCAATAGAATGGCCAGGCCGCAGCACGTGAAGGCAGCAGCCAATGGGCGTGCGGCAGTGTTGCACAGATGTTTGCCGCACATGCACAGGTAGCCGTTGCCGTTGCGCTCCGTGCGACACACGCCGTCGATCATGTTGAGGTGAAAGTTCAACTCTGCAGAGCACGTGCGTACCATCTGCAGCACGCCTGCACACACACACACAAGGTCATCAGAAAGGTCAGGGTCAAGGATACACATTTCAAGGTCATAAAAAAATCTATGATGCATAAGGTCATTAAGAAAGGTCAAGGTCAACGATACGGACTGACAGACGGACAGACAAATGGACAGACAAACTAACAAAGCGAGTGCATAAGACCTTGTCATGATCATACATCATCTGGTTAGCAAGACACACAAGCAGACACACAAGCAGGCAGAAATGAATGGTCATTCACTTAAACATCACAAACGTTAATTTTGACGAAGTGACTCCTTTGAATCCTTAGTGGCATGTATGTTCCTGCATCTGTCCTTGAATAATTAATTATTTATTGTTAATTTGGAAAGGTCATCATCATGGCCTGGCTTCGCGGACGAAGGTCATGGAGCGCAGCTTTCTTTGTCCACGTGGTCTGCAGGCACGGGTGGGGATGACCAGTCCGATGCGGGACAGGCAGGGACGGACACAGTGACTGCAAGTCAGCATCTGGTCGGGGTTTGCTGCGGTAGCAGCTGCATCGTTCTTCCTCCGGTGCCTTTTGTCTTCCAGGGCGGCTCTGCGGGAATTTTAAAAGGAGGAGACGGCTCTGTTGATTTCTCAACGCCAGACGTTGCGGTCCTGGGCAATGGAGAGCCACTGGCAAGTGTCGATGTGAGAAGCCTTGAGGGCTACCTTCAGAGCATCTGTATATCTTTTCGTTGGTGCTCCAATGTCCCGATAGCCTGTGGTCAGCTCCCCATACAAAGCGCATTGAGCTTTAAGGTAATGCACTATAGAAGTTTCCTAAATAAATAAATACAGGGCAATCTTGGGCAGGCGGTGATGTTCCATCCTGGATACGTGCCCTGCCCATCGCAGTTGAGCCTTTAGGAGCATGGCCTCGATGCTGGTCAACCCCGCCTGTTGGAGGACTTCAGTGTTCGTGACGAAGTCGCTCCAATGGATCTTAAGAATAGTGCGGAGGCAACGCTGATGGAAATTCTCAAGGCGTTTCAGATGGTGACGATATGTGACCCATGACTCTGAGCCGTACAGGAGTGTGGTAAGTACAGCTGATCTGTACACTGTGATCTTGGTGCCAGTCTTCAGGTCTTATTTAAATTTCAGACTCTTTTGTACAGTCTGCCGAATGCAGTGCTAGCCTTTGCCAATCTGCTGTCAATTTCTTTGTTAATCTTGGCATCTGATGTGATGATACAGCCATGATAGCTGAACCGATGGACTGCTTTCAGTTCAGTTTCTTCCATATTGATGTGGGGGGTGGTAATCTTCCCTGGGTGCAGGCTGGTGGAGAATTTCATTTTTGTTTCAGGCTGATTTCAAGCCCGAAGATTTGGGAAGCCTCTGGGAAGGAAGTTGTGATACGCTGCAGGACTCTCTCTGTGTGGGCAACAAGGGCATCGTCATCAGCAAAGTCACGGACTAGTTGCTCCATGGTCTTTGTGTGGTCTTTGTGGGGGCATGTGGTCGTCTGAGATCGAACAGATTCCATCAAGATTATACCTGATGTAGACACCATCTTCACCATCAAGGTCCTCAGTGGCTTGCTCCATCACGGACTAGTTGATCCATGGTCTTTGTGTGGTCTTTGTGGGGGCCTGTGGTCGTCTGAGATCGAACAGATTGCCATCAAGATGATACCTGATGTAGACACCATCTTCACCATCAAGGTCCTCAGTGGCTTGCTCCAGCATCGTGCTGAAGAAGATCGTGAACAAGGTTGGTGCCAGGACGCAACCCTGCTTCACGCCGTTGACGATTGGGAAGAGCTCCGTTAGGTTGCCACTGAGGTTGACTGGGCCACGTTCATCCTCATGCAGCTGGACAACCATGTTTGGCATTGTTTTCTAGACATACATACAAACACACATAATATCAAGTTAACCATACAATGAAAACCCCCGAACGCCCAGAGCTAGATCTAAACGCCTGTCTTACCTCGTGATCACTGACCCAGGAGCTAGATCTAAACGCCTGTCTTACCTCGTGATCACTGACCCAGGAGCTAGATCTAAACGCCTGTCTTACCTCGTGATCACTGACCCAGGAGCTAGATCTAAACGCCTGTCTTACCTCCTTCGTACTTGGTCCACTTGAGGCAGACGCCGTTGTTGCATTCCTTCTTCTGCAGATCCGTGTTGGTTCGGGGATCCACCGGATCTGCACAGGTGGAATTGACCGCCGCCCCACGACACAGGTAACACTTGATGGGATCTGTGTGCATAATGATGATGATCCATCAATTAATCAACCAGTCAGCCAATCCATCCATCAATCGTCAATCAATCAACCAGTCTTTATCAATCTAAAATGAAATTTGATATATAAAAATGGTGATGATGATAATAATAATGATAATAATGATGATGATGATGATGATGATGATGATGTAGTAGTAGTAGTAGTAGTAGTAGTAGTAGTAGTAGTAGTAGTAGTAGTAGTATTTTGTTGTTATTGTTGTACACTATAGTAGTAGTAGTAGTAGTAGTAGCAGCAGCAGCAGTA
>CM065703.1:2185608-2190608 GCA_017654935.2 Phymorhynchus buccinoides | reverse complement strand
ATCTCTGAGGACTACAACAAGATGATCCAGGAAGGTCAAGGTCAGTCAAGTTCCCTATCCCTCCTCTCCCTCTCTCTCTCCTCTCTCTCTCTCTCTCTCTCTCTCTCCTCTCTGTGTTGTTGAATATTGTGTGACAAGACATTGGCCTTTTTGGAAGTAGCCCCTCCCCGTGGGGATACCAGGGGTCTTTCATACAAATAGTTCCCCCACCTTCTGGAAGTTCTGTGCTTGTAGCTTCCTCTAATCTGTCACTCTCTCTTTGACTCTGCCTTTTCCCTTTGCTTTCTGTCATCTACTATCTTTCTGACTTATCATTCTCCTGCCTTTTTCCCAAAAAAAATCTTCCAAATAATTTTCTTCTTTGAGCTCCTCCGAAAATCGGAATGTCTGGGCTGTAAACAGCAGGGAGACCAGTGAAAACTGAAAACCGGACACATACGTACCTTATTCAGTATGGCCATATGGCCTGGGAATGCAGAAGGAAGTAGCCAGAGGTTTAGCCATTGGAAAGCTGAATGGTGTGAAAACCAATTATTAGATTAGCGAAGGAAGGTGACCAATTCTGGTGGTTGGAGGCTTCTGAATGTCATTACAGCAGACGGTTATTGGCCAGGCTATTTTAAAAGGTGGGCTAAATTGCTAAAACAGCAAATCGATGGTTTGGAGTCAAAACGGACTATCTCTAGATAGTCCATTGACTTATTATTGATGTTATTGCAAAAACTAAGAAGTTGTATTGAAAAAATAATATAAAATGGGGATTAGGCTTTTAATATTTCTTGAGTGTGTTTTTTTACAAGTTATTAATTTTCGCAATAAGTTCAATAATGCGTCAATGGACTATCTTGAGATAGTCCGTTTTGACTCTAATCCATCGAAATGTGATTTTTGTTGTTGGAACTTGCAGATGAAAGTATGCACGAACATACACGCACGCACTCGCGTGTAGCTTTCATAACACACGCGCGCACACACACACACATACATACATAAATTATATGCACACGACAATCACACGACAATTTCTGTGGTATCTACTTTTTCTTACACGCATGCTCTTTAGCAAAGCGTTTGAATGAAGGAGAGAGAGAGAGAGAGGTGAGAACGAGGAGAGCGAGAGGTATGACGAGAGAAGAACGGAAGAGCTGGACGCAAGGGAAGAGGAGAAGACTGTAGGGAGGAGGAGAGAGACATAGAGAGAGAGAGAGAGAGAGAGAGAGAGAGCTGAGAGAGGAGAGAGTGGAGAGAGAGTTGGACGAAGAGGAGAGAGAGAGAGAGAGAGAGAGAGAGAGAACAAAGAAGAGAGAAAGAAGACGAAGAAGAAGATAATAGCAACAACAAGAAACAAAACAATACAAAGTTTGTAGCACAAAAACATGTTCTTCTTTTCAACAAAAGACATATAATTATACTATTATTACTAGCGCAACGCCTAGTACTGGCAATGCACCATACTGGTAACACCTAGTAACGGTAACGGCAAGTACTGGTAACACTGAGTACAGCAAATTTGAAGCGATTCGGTTAAGAAACGGCGGAGTTATAAGGCCCCGTTTCCTGTTGGCGCTGCTCTGAGAGTGACGCCCGGGCCATAGCAAGCCTGACAGCAAATTTGAATCAATTCGGTTAAGAAACGGCGGACGTTATGCGTGGGGGTGAAAAGGTGAAAGCGGCGTTTATAGCGCGCGCGTTTTCGGGCGCATTTGCCGAACCGCGCAAATGACACGGCCGCCTCAGGTGGCCGTTGCCATCGCCGCGTTAGGGCTCACAACAAATTTGAAGCGAATCGATCGAAAAACGGCGGAGTTATAAGGCCAGTTTTGTGTTTCAGACACACACACACAGACACACACACACACCAGGACACACAGACACACCACACGGACAGTTGGCTTTTTACTATAATTTATGACTAAAACCCGTAAAGTCCCGATTTTTTAATTTTAATAATACAGATACGTGGTCTCATCCCGGTGTAAAACATCGCCCATTGCCCCCCACCCCACCACACCACCCCAACCGGTTTGGCACAGGGATCGTCACCGTCCCCGTCATCTACCTTCCAAATTCGAAGAAGAAGAAGTACCTAGCGAGACAGACAGACAGAAAGACAGACAAAAGAGCAAAGAGGACAACTGCTGTTCCCCGTTTGGATGAGTGAACATTTGTTTTAACGTCCTCCTCCCGCGTAGCAAGTGCACAGAGACAGACAGACCGACAGAGAGAGAGAGAGACAGAGATAATCCGAGAAATGTTAAGGGGGTTGGCACATCTTGACCTTTACCAGAAAGTGTTGTCACCTCATGATTTAAACTTTGACCGCGCGCACGCGCGCACCCCCCTCCCCCCCCCTCCCCTATCCCCCAGCTAACATCACTTTTTTTTTCGACTCAGGCTATATAGAGAGAGTTGTAGTTCTTCTTCTTCGTTATTCTTTTTCTTCGGTCGTTCAGGCATGTTCCTGTCATTTATGAACGTTAGATGCATCATGCTGCTGTTATGCTCGTAAGTAAGCATAATTAGGCCCAGCATTTCTGACTGGCAGTGAAAGATCTTTCCTTTGACCCTTATTTGAGCCAGTCTCAAACACACGAAAGTGAAACTTTCGGTTTTACATTTCAAAGAAGAAGGCAGCATTTCACCTTCCAAGAAAATGGATCACAACGTGTAAGGTCTTTCATTTCAGGGGGGTTTCCACTTTGAAACTCGCTCAGCACCAGATCACGCGAGAAGATAGAGAGGAGAGAGAGAGGAGAGGAGAGTACTTTCTTCTTCTTCGTCCTTCTGAAGTTCTTGTTCTTGGATCGTTTCAGCGCATGTTGTTCTCTGTCAATTACGAACGTATGTATGCATCATGCTGCTGTTATGCGCCTAAGTAATAATAATTAGGCCCATCATGTCCTGACTTACGCTAAAGGAAATCTTTTTGAAAGTATTTCTTGAAAACAAGGCAGGAGAATTTCTGTCAATTAACGAACGTAGATGCATCATGCTGCTGTTATGCACGGCAAAGGGAAAAGGCAGAATGAAAGCGACTGACAGATTAAGAGGTAGTTTATAGATCACAGAACTTCCAGAAGGTGGGGAAACTATTTTGTACGGAAACACTCCCCTCCTCCCAGTATCCATAGGGGGGGGGGGGGAGTTTTGCTGCGTTCCTACTCACACACCCCCCCCACACACACCCACACCCCGATCATCTCTCTCTCTCTTCTCTCTCTCTCTCTCCCCCTCTCTCTCTCTCTCCTCTCTCTCGTCAGTCTCTTCTCCTCTCTCTCTCTCTCTCTCTCGGCTCGCACTGTCTGCATAAAAATAGCTGCAGTGGGGCTCGGGGTGGGGACGCAAGCAAAGAGCCAAAGACATTGAAAAGAAAAGACTGGCATCTGGTCCCTGTTCCCTATATGAGTAGTGAGGACAGAAACCACTGGTTGTGTCCCTTTTAAGAATTAAACATCTTTATGACATAAACACGTCGATAGGGCAGTTGAATTCTCCGTTCAAATTCCAATCTGAGTCTTTGCATAGCCGCCACTGTGAACTACCCCACTAACGATAACTCTATCAGCCAGGCTCGCCGTAACTCTTAAGTAGTCCATCTTCCCCTTTTAGAGTCTTTGGTTATGTGTGAAGTGTTGGTTGAAATTAGCGTCCTGCAAAATAAATCGATTTATAGCGCGTGTTTATGAACGGATGGTGTTGAAATTTTGTTGCACGACGATCGTCACTATCCCTGGTCACGCATGTTCAAAATCTCGAGTCAATGTCGGGTCTGGTTACGCCGCGGTTTGTGAAAACGGTTGAAGCGTGCCTGTCGGCGCCCGTATCTCCCGCATTACTGAATCGATTCGCTTCCGGTTTGGCACCATGGATAGTCCCCGGCCCCGGTCATCTTCCTGCCAAATTCGAAAGGCAATCGGCCCAGAAACGCCGGAGATTACGGGCGCCGAGAGTTCCGTTGGATGCGCGTTTCGCGCATTTGCCGAAAAACCGCGCAATATCCAAATGACAGCGGCCGCCTCGGTTGCCGTTGCCATCGCCCCCCCGTGAGGGCTCACAGCAAATTTTGAAGCGATTCGGTCGAAAAACGGCGGAGTTATAAGGCCCGTTTCGTGTTTCAGACACAACCACACACACACACACACACACACACACACAACAAACACACACACACACACACACGGGACACTCGCCAAATTACTATATGATTAAAGCATTTCCTTGTTTTGTATAATCACGCTTAACGGTTTACCGTTTGGATATAATATGTAGTAAGGGAATGGATAGGGTTTGGATAGGGTTAGTCGCAGTTTAGAGTCAGTGTGAAGCAAACAAGAAACATTTCACCGATGTTGAAGAGACAGGAGAGAAGGGGAGGGTGGGGGTGTGTGTCAGTTTTTAGCCACAGACATACAGAAATCGACAAGGGGTAGACATTGCGTGAGCCCTGTCTGTCTGGGCTGTCTGTGAAGAAAGAGCAGTCACATAGTCTGCTTACCAGACTGTTAACGTGCTTACTGAATGGAAGATGTCTGTCTGTCTCGCTGTCTGTCTCGCTGTCTGTCTGTCTGTCTTTTTTTGTCTGCCCGCTGCCTTAGTAGTAACACAAGTCACATAGGGGGTAAGATGCTCACCAGACTGTTACTAACAAGGGGGTAAGATGCTCACCAGACTGTTACTAACAAGGGGGTAAGATGCTCACCAGACTGTTACTAGCAAGGGGGTAAGATGCTCACCAGACTGTTAATAACAAGGGGGTAAGATGCTCACCAGACTGTTACTAACAAGGGGGTAAGATGCTCACCAGACTGTTACTAACAAGGGGGTAAGATGCTCACCAGACTGTTACTAACAAGGGGGTAAGATGCTCACCAGACTGTTACTAGCAAGGGGGTAAGATGCTCACCAGACTGTTAATAACAAGGGGGTAAGATGCTCACCAGACTGTTACTAGCAAGGGGGTAAGATGCTCACCAGACTGTTCATAACAAGAGGCGCCTCTG
>CM065703.1:2174359-2179359 GCA_017654935.2 Phymorhynchus buccinoides | reverse complement strand
CGTCGTTGTTGTTGTTTTGTTGTTGATGTTGATGTGTTGTGTTGTTGTCGTCGTCGTCGTCGTCGTTGTTTGTTGTTGTCGTCATCGTCGTTGTTGTTGCTGTGTTGTTGATGTAGTTGTTGTCGTCGTCGTCGTCGTTGTTGTTGTTGTCGTCATCGTCGTTGTTGTTGTTGTTGTTGTTGTTGTCGTCATCGTCGTTGTTGTTGTTGTGTTGTTGATGTAGTTGTTGTTGTCGTCGTCGTCGTCGTCGTTGTTGTTGTGTTGTTGTCGTCATCGTCGTTGTCGTTGTTGTTGTTAGTCCGTCACCAAGACGGACTATTGCGATCGTCTGGTTTGTCTGTTATTTTGTTTGTTTGTTTTTTTTGTTTGTTTTTTTGTTTTTGTTTTTCCTGTCTGTCCCAAGGATATCTCCCGAACCGCTGGACCGAATCGCGTCAAATTTTGTGTGAAGGTGTGCCTCCTTAATAGGAAGAGATCGGCGCAAACCATTTTGCCGTCGTGACCTTGACCTTGACGTACGACCTTGAAAACCGAAAATCTATTTTTAGCCATATCTCGGGCACCGATCAACATAGGATGTTGAAACTTGGTATGAAGGTGGTTTGGCTTATGCCCGTTCTGATGAGGGCATACCGATCAAGGTCAAGGTCAAGGTCAAAAAGATCGCTGGAGCCTGAAAATCGGAGGGTCATTTTTTTCTCCTTTTTTTTTTTTTTTTCTTTTTTTTTTTTGTCTGTCCCAAGGATATCTCCCGAACCGCTTGACAGAATCGCGTCAAATTTTGTGTGAAGGTGTGCCTCCTTAATAGGAAGAGATCGGCGCAAACCATTTTGCCGTCGTGACCTTGACCTTGACGTACGACCTTGAAAACCGAAAATCTATTTTTAGCCATATCTCGGGCACCGATCAACATAGGATGTTGAAACTTGGTATGAAGGTGGTTTGGCTTATGCCCGTTCTGATGATGGCATACCGATCAAGGTCAAGGTCAAAAAGATCGCTGGAGCCTGAAAATCGGAGGGTCATTTTTTCTCCTTCTGTCTGTCCCAAGGATATATTTTCGAACGGGTTGACAGAATCACGTCAAATTGTGTGTGCTGGTGTGTCACCATGAGAGGAAGGCATCCGCGCAAACCATATTGCCGTCGTGACCTTGACCTTGGCGTACGACCTTGAAAACCGAAAATCTTTCAGGGGCCATAACTCCCACACCGTTAGTGTTAGAGTCTTCAAATTTGGCATGAAGGTACTTTGGCTTATGCCCGTTCTGATGGTGGCATACCGATCAAGGTCAAGGTCACGGACCGGGCGATCAGTAGGCCTTGAAAGTGGTAGGGGTCTACACATTGGGTTTTAAGCCATATTGTCCACATTGGTACTTGACAGAAGCGCTTCAGATTGTGTGTGGTACTGTATACCTTAGAGAAGAAAACACCCGAGCATAAATGATCACCATGCTGACCTTGACCTTGAAGTGTGACCTTGAAAACCGAAATTTCCTTCTTTGTGCTATATGTTTCTTCTTCAAGCTGTATCTCGTGAACTAGAAGACAGAATCCCTTCCAATTTTGTGTCAGGATGTGACACTCTACGGGGTGTCGCAAGTGCGTGGCATTGCTGGTGACGGACATGTCTGCCGCTCGGCGACGCCCTTGTTGTGGTTGTTGCTGTCGTCATCGTCGTTGTCGTTGTTGTTGTTGATGTAGTTGTTGTCGTCGTCGTCGTCGTTGTTGTTGTTGTTGTCGTCATCGTCGTTGTTGTTGTTGTGGTTGTTGCTGTCGTCATCGTCGTTGTCGTTGTTGTTGTTGATGTAGTTGTTGTCGTCGTCGTCGTCGTTGTTGTTGTTGTTGTTGTCGTCATCGTCGTTGTTGTTGTTGTGTTGTTGTTGTTGTTGATGATGCTGCTGTTTTCATGTCTGCATCTAACGATCCTCAAACTGTAAGCATGGTTGACACGCTTAGCTTCATTAAAAAAAAAAAGAGACTATATTATAGCATTATGTATTGACATCAGAAAAGAAAATAAATAATTTGTTCCATCATTTCTTGTTTGACCTTCTTGTGCATCAGTGTCAACAGGCACGAACCGACACACCCACGCATGGACACACAGATACACAAACACATACATCATTATACAGAACACACACGCTCACGCACACACACACGCACACGCGCACACACGCACGCACACACACACACACACACACACACACACACACACACACACACACACACACACACACACACACACACACACACACACACACACACACACACACACACACACACACACACACACACACACACACACACACACACACACACACACTGGAACTGGAACCAATTTATTGTCAGATGAACTATAAAAGCTGTACTGACATTGAAAACCCCCAATTAAAACAAAAAACGATTAAATTCAATAAAGAATAGAGAAATTATACATCTCTCTCTCTCTCTCTCTCTCTCTCTCTCTCTCTCTCTCTCTCTCTCTCTCTCTCTCTCTCTCTCTCTCTCTCTCTCTCTCTCTCTCTCTGTCTCTCTCTCCTCTCTCTCTCTCTCTCTCACTCTCTCTCTCTACATCTCTCTCTCTCACTCTCTCTCTCTCTCTCTCTCTCTCTCTCTCTCTCTCTCTCTCTCTCTCTCTCTCTCTCTCTCTCTCTCTCTCTCTCTCTCTCTCTCTGTGTCTCTCTCTCTCTGTCTCTCTCTCTCTCTCTCTCTCTCTCTCTCTCTCTCTCTCTCTCTCTCTCTCTCTCTCTCTCTCTCTCTCTCTCTCTCTCTCTCTCTCTCTCTCACTCTCTCTCTCTCTCTCTCTCTCTCTTCTCTCTCTCTCTCTCACTCTCTCTCTCTCTCTCTCTCTCTCTCTCTCTCTCCTCTCTCTCTCTCTCTCTCTCTCTAACCAACTCTCTTACTGGGGCGGGGGGGGGGGGGGGGGGGGGGAGGGGGGGATAAAAAAAAATCATATACACACTCACGAACACACATACACAAAAAACATTATTCACAAACTCGCACACTTTATCTTTCTGCTGATAACAAATCAATAACAAATTCGAGAAAATGACGCTCTAAATTAAAAATCCACTGCAAACAAAACACACACACAGACACACACGCGCGCGCACACACTCACGCACGCACACATGCACTCACGCAGACTTACACACACACAAACACACACACACACACACACACACACACACACACACACACACACACACACACACACACACACACACACACACACACACACACACACACACACATAAACACACATACACACACACAAACACACAGGAAGTACGCAGGAAATTGAAAATTTCAGGACGAGACTAATTAAGCTTACTTATAAGGGTCGAACAGTTACAAAGCTTTGCCCTACAAGAATAATAAATGCTCAATCCAAACTGATTTTAAAGAAATGTATGATTAAAAGAAGTAAATTAAAAAAATCTTCCGAGAGGATGATATTTTATCAGCCGAACGGCCAGCAAAGCAAGATTCCATCCATTTTCTTTATTGGGATTAAAAACACTGGACATTGTTAACGGAAGATTTGATGACAAAATCTTATCATAAAGTGGCTGAAAAAGATTCTTTGTACTAATACAATCAAATATGAAATGAAATACATCTATTGGTTGCCCACATGTACACATCGGTGTAGGTTTGAGAAATCTACAAAGCCATCCATTAACTCTCAATCTATGAATTAAATTTCTGTTTGGAATTGATCCTGGTGGACTAGTGCAAGACGCAGTGGGCGTACAAAGATCCCATCTTTGTTTATGAATTGAGTCCTCCAAGTGTTGCTTTTGACGCATGATCCAAACTGACTTAGAAAGAATACTAATTGCTTCAGATGAAGAAAGAGGAATGATACAGTTTTGAACATCGTGTGAAATGTTTGTGGCATCTTTGGCGCATACATCAGCTAAGTCATTCCCATGTATATTACAGTGCCCAGGAACCCATAATAAAGTTATGAAGGAGCCTCTTATAATTAACTGATGGATTAGAAATTGAATCTCACATATTACATCTGGACGATTAGAATATGAACGATTTTTCAAAGCCATTAAAGCAGATTTTGATTAAGATAAAATGAGAATATTTGTATATAACAGAGGAGGCATATCTAAAACAAAACCAATAGCTTTCATAATAGCATACAGCTCGGATGTAAAGATAGAACAACCTTTAGTTAAATGAAATTTCTTTTTAATATTAAGATTTGGAATAACAAAAGCAGCTCCAGCATTGTAACTATCTGAAACTGACCCATCAGTATAGATATGTAAATACGAATTATATTCAGAATATATAAGATCCTTAGCTAAGGAAGATAGATGAAGAGGATTATCAGTTTTATTAAAATCACCATAAGAGTGAATTATTTCAGCTTCCTCAGCTAACCAAGGAGGATGTGGACAACAAGGAATCTTTGCAACACACACACACACACACACACACACACACACACACACACACACACACACACACACACACACACACACACACACACACACACACACACACACACACACACACACATACATACACACACACACACACACACACACACACACGCACGCACGCACGCACGCACGCACACATATTGAGTTTGTTATCAGTCTGGTTGTGGTTGAGCATATAACATAGTCTAGCCCAGCGTATGTTTGTATGTATATGCATGTGTGTGTTTGTGTGTGTGTGTGTGTGTGTGTGTGGGGGGGGTGTCAGTATCTGTGTGTGTGTGTGTGTGTGTGTGTGTGTGGGGGGGGGGGGTGTCAGTGTCTGTGTGTGTGTGTGGGGGTGGGTGGTGTCAGTATCTCTGTGTGTGTGTGTGTGTGTGTGTGTGTGGGGGGGGGGGGGTGTCAGTATCTCTGTGTGTGTGTGTGTGTGTGTGTGTGTGTGTGTGTGTGTGTGTGTGTGTGTGTGTGTTGTGTGTGTGTGTCAGTGTCTGTGTGTGTGTGTGTGTGGGGGGGGGGTGTCAGTGTC
>CM065703.1:2159359-2166859 GCA_017654935.2 Phymorhynchus buccinoides | reverse complement strand
CTTCAATGTGTATGCGGTGCTATTGATAATTGTACAACACACATTCTATATTATTGCCCTTATTTTGAATCGGCCCTTTCAGAATTCAGAAAAGATGACTCCAAATGTATATTCCAGGATGCCGTATCTCTTTTGAATTTTGTACAAACTTTAATGTTAAGTCCATTTGGCTCGTTTCTATGATTGCTGTTGGGTTTTTGTTGATAGAATGTTTGCATTTTTATTTTATAATAGTTCAATTCTGGAGTTTTTATTTTATTTTCTTATCATTATTATTATTATGTTTTTTGTGTTTTAATTTTTTTTTAAAACTGTTTTAACTAAGCATACATCCCCTAATGTTACTTATAAATATGCACTTTAAGCACACACAGATACACATGCACATTCCCACGCGCACACACTCACACACACACTTTCATGTCTAATATCACTTCTAAGTGAAAAGACGTTAAATTAAAGAACAACAACACACACACATACATACACACACTTTTTGAGAGATAATGAGAGATACACTCATGCATTTACAAAACTGTGATTATATGTGTGCATGCAATAACACACACACACACACACACACACACACACACACACACACACACACACACACACACACACACACACACACACACACACACACACACACACACACACACACTTACACTCTTGTAAAGTACTTCCATGCAACACCGTAGCCCCCAAATGCCCAGAGGGACTTAGGGGTGTACGTGTAGAATAATAATAATAATAATAATAATAATAATAATAATAATAATAATAATGGGAATTTATATAGCGCTCTTTCTCACATGAGCTCAGTGCGCTTTACATTGATAAACAAATAATTAATCATTAGAAAGAAAAATAAGCACGATGCTTGCACGCAACGTTCTCTTACTTCCTCACACACACACACACACACACACACACACACACACACACACACACACACACACACACACACACACACACACACACACACACACACACACACACACACACACTCACACACACACACACACACACACACACACACACACACACACACGCGCGCGCGCGCACACACACACACACATACACACACATGCATGCGCACACACACACACTCACACACAATTAATTATACAAGAGTAAAATAATTACATTATGAACATTCTAAGAAGAAACATAGAGACCACATTCACATTCTCAATCAAGTTTGAATACAATACTGCAACTTGAAATAAAATCATACTGCCATCAACATACCAATTACATGACTAATTATAATAGACAAATTTTGCAAAAACAAAAATACCCTTCTACCTCATTTACAAGCATTTAAAGTTTACAAGACGTAGACATTCTACATACAAAATACGAATTAAAAAATAATTGTAAATACAGTTTTGCGCGCGTGTGTGTGTGCGTGTGTGTGTGCGTGCGTGCGTGCGTGTGTGCGTGTGTGTAATCATGTGTGCGCGCGTGCGTGTGTGTCAGAGCAGAGAGAGAGAGAGAGAGAGAATACGAATACGAATACGAATACGAATGTTTTTTAATGAGGGTAAACAGATAAGCTTTCGCTTCTTTACACCATGCCCTCAAGGAGGAAAAAAACAAACCATGACTATCAAATAACAAGAAAACAAGAAACAATGCAAATAAGCAAAAATGGGGAAAAACACATTAAATTTTCAAGATCAAGCAAAAATACAAACATCATTTAACAAAATTCAAATATCATAGACCACACACACATACATACACACACACACACACACACACACACACACACACACACACACACACACACACACACACACACACACACACACACACACACACACACACACACACACACACACACACACACACACACACACTCTAAGTACAGAAAAGAAAATACATCACAGAGTTACTTAATCCGCGGAGTACAGGAAGCAAAAACATTGTAGCAAGTATGCTCATAATTAATGCATACATGTACTAATTACTTGTTGTAATTGTTATGAGCACGAATATTTTAGTAAGTCGTTGTTTTGCAACACCAATAGATATGGAAGTGAAATAAATATGATCATTTAGAGCTTGTTTAAGAGGTGTTTATGGTATGTTCTCTTAAAAGATGAGACACTTGCTATATTTGTATTGATATTTTCCATATCATTCCACAGTTTGCTACCAGAGTAGGCAAGGGAGGTCATAAACAGGTTTGTTCTGGGGCGAGGAATATATACTTTACTTTTGTTTCGAATGTTAGTAATAGGAAATCGTTTGCATAAGTAGGTTGGTGTCAGTTTATGCATAATTTTGTACATGAAAACAGCTTTATTAAGGTTCAACTTAGAATCTATTGGAAGAATGCCTAGTTCCTTATAATCATTATTTTGTAGGGAAGAAGACTTAAGAAGAACAATTTTAAGAGCGCGCTTGTAGAGTCTTTTTAGCGGCTTTAAGCAGTTTTCGCTAGCAAGATCCCAACACGTAGAAGCATAATCTATTTCGGGCTGAATATATGCATTAAAAAAGAGTTTTCGTGTATGATCATCTAGGAAATGCTTTATTCTATTAAGTTGGAATACTTTCTTAGCTATTTTTTTACAAATGACAGAGATGTGCTTAGACCATGATAAATTGTTATCAATAGTTACACCCAGTAATTTACATGAATCTACTTCTTCAAGAAGACTGTCATAAATTTTGAGTTTAGGCAGATTATCTTTTAAGTTTTGTCTTTTTTGTCGAGTAGTTATTAACATGAATTTAGATTTACTAGGATGAATTGCCATGTTATTCTTTTCTGTCCATGTTGTAAGGTTATCTATGTCCTTTTGGAGGAAGATGCATACGTTGTTTGGATTTCCATCTTTTGCGTGAAGGGTTGTATCGTCAGCAAAGAGTTCGCATTGGGATTTTAGGTGGAGGGGTAAATCATTTATATAAATTGAGAATAAGATAGGCCCTAATACCGATCCTTGGGGTACTCCATATTTGATGGGCATAAGCGATGACATTACAAAATCTTGGGTCACTGTCTGAGTTCTATTGCTAAGGAAGTTTGCTATCAGGTTGACAGAGTTGGAATGTAAGCCATACAAAGAAAGTTTTGTTAAAAGAAGGGTGTGATCTATAGTGTCAAAGGCTTTTGCAAAATCTACAAAAAGTGAACCAGTGAATACGTCATTGTTAATATTAAGGTGCCATTCTTCTATAATGTTAGTGAGCATTGTGTGGCAAGAATGTTTTTTCCCTGAATCCATTTTGATTGCTGTAAAATAAGTCATATTTAATAAAATGAGATTGCATGTGAAGTTTGAGATGCCTTTCCAGGGGTTTTGACAGTATTGGTAGAATTGATATGGGCCGGTAATTTGAGGGATCAGAGGAATCTCCAGATTTGAAGATAGGAAGAACTTTGGCTTTTTTAAAGGCTTGAGGAAAGCAATTTTTATCTATGCAAAGATTGTATATATAGGTAATATGTTCAGTTATGACAGGTGCAGACAACATCAATATTTTACTGTCAAGGCCATCAAGACCATGAGAACGAGTCTGTTTTAGTGATAATAGTTCCTTGTAAACCTCATGCACACTAATAAAGGGAAAAGTCTGCTTAGATCGGACATCCTTGTCATTACAAAACTGTTTTAACATGTGCAGATCGTTGCATTGTGTTTTATCTATTTTAACGGTTCTTTTTACAATTGAAATAAAATGTTCATTTAGCTGCTGAGGAGTTAAATCATTGCATACAGTAGCGGATGACTTTGGTTTTTTACATGAGAGTTCATTGATGGCTTTCCAAATAGACTTAGAATCCCTCTTTGATTTAATAAGCTTACTGAAATATTGTTTTTGGGCAATACGTTTCATACTTGTTACTTTATTACGCTGTTTCCTGAATTTATCATCTTTACCAGTTGTTGCTAACAAATTATCACGAACTAAAATCTCTACATCAATTTCCTTAGTTATCCACGGGGGTTTGGGGGTTAATTTAACTCGTCTAATCATCATCGGAGCATGTTTGTTAAAAATAGGCAGGAAAATATCATACCATGCTTGGAGAGCAGTATCAGGGTCAGTATGTTGATAAACATCATAAAAATCTGTATGGCAAAGATCAGATAAAAAGTCATCGGGATTAAAGTTTTTATAGTTTCGAACAGATATACATTTATGAGAGCAACGAGGGATTTTAACGCCTTTCTTAGACCAGGTAAGGCAAACCGGAAAATGGTCGCTAAAACCGAATACTGGTACTGCATGTTCAACGACATTATTAGCATTAGTTACATATATGTGATCTATTAATGTTTCCGTTTGTGCTGTTACTCTTGTAGGGGCAGATATTACTTGATGTAAGTTACAGAGTTCGTAAATCTGTCTCCAATGATCGTTAGGTTTTAACAGATTGATATTAAAATCACCTAATATAATAACTTCTAACGAGTAGTTTAATACATCTTCTATCATAAGTGCGAATCGGTCGTACCACTCAACCTTTTCATTTGGATTTCTATATAAAACACCTACAAGAATAGGTTTAGTTCCTTTTAAATTTATCTCTAGCCAAGTACATTCAATTTGGTGTTGATTGAAATTGTCTAGTTGTTTAAATTTTATAGATTTATGTACATATGTTATAAGACCCGTTTCAAGTTTAGCTGTTGCGTCTCTCCTTATGATATTGTATCCAGGAATAGTAATTGCATCATCAGTAGTAAGTTCATCCAGACGAGACTCGGAAAATCCAAACACATGAAACATATTATTCAAATTTGACAGTATGGATGGCACTTCTGATATTTTGTTCAGCAAATGACAAACATTTAAATACCCTACCCTCAACCCACATTTACTGAGCCACTTTCGAGTCTTACTTTCATGATCCATATCCACAGCAAAACAATATACAATTAATTAAACAACAAGCACACAAAAGCATAAATCTATGGACTAAAATAATGGCACCAATCAAAGTTAGGCAATTCCAAATGCAAAGACACAAAAAGTAAATTAACATATGAACAAATGCAAAAATAATTCAAAATGCAACTGACAAGTCGCTTCTCCACTTAAAGCAAACGGATTATGCACCACCACTCTTAGCTAACATTAATCAGACAGCGTAGCGGCTACAGTCGTATTTAGGACACGAAGTGATCAGTGGTACGATCTCAAGAATAGAAATAAGACAATGTAAGAATCAACCCATACAGATGAAACCTATTCTTTTTATTAACAATTGTGACATTTACCCAAGCCAGCAATACACCCCCCGCACCCACACCCACACACTCTATTTATCTCTCTTATCTCTCTCACTATCTCTCTCTCTCTTTCTCTTTCATCTCTCTCTCTCACAACAATACCAACACACAAGCATGCGCGTACCCAAATGGCACGCACGCATGCTGCACGCACATACCACGCACTCACACACACACTCACGCACGCACACGCACGTACGTACGTACACACACACACACACACACACACACACACACACACACACACACACACACACACACTGGCAACAGTTGCTCATCATGGTCACTGGGAAAATTGACGGTGTTGCGGTAGTTGATTGTTCAGGTAGGTCATTAGATTATACAATTGGTCGTATTGAAAAGATGGGTAGATTGATTGTTGGGGGGGCGCGGGAATGTTGTGAGTGAGACTGGGATCAGGACATCTACCAGAATCTATGGCGTTTGCAGGATTAGAGTAGGTGGAAGAAGGGGGGAAAACAGGCATTCCTACAACTGGAAAGGTTTTATGGCCTCCGTTGTTGTTTTGGGAGGGGGGAGGGGGAGGGTCAGTGCGATTTTGATCAGTTGTAGCAGAAGGCTGTGCACTGGTATTGTGTGTGCGAGGGAGACATGGGTATTGTTCAAGAGACCCTATATGGGGACAATTTCTGGAAAGGTTTGAGGCCTGGCTGTTGTCGTACCCAGGGCGCCTATCCTCAAACTGGTATATATTGTCTTGGGAGCGGTTAGCACTCATGGTCTGAGTGCTGTTGACTGGGCCTCTGTGGTTGAAGTAAGTAGCACGCTCTTGGGAAGGGGAAAATATTTGCTTGAAGTTTAGGGCCAGCTTTGAGGTACCTACTTCACTTGGATGGGTTAGGTTGCGGTACATTGCTAACCTAGGTCTTCCAGCATCGTTTGTGAAGGTATCGTAGTTGTCAATGAAGTCAGTGTTCAGCATTCTACAGGCCTCATGCATATTGGAGTTGGAGGGTGCAATGAGGGTGTTTAAGTGGTGTCTTCCACGGGCTGGTATAATGGAGCTAAGGATCACTTTTGCGTTTGGGAATATCTGAGAGGTGAAGTGGATCAGATCACACCATGTTTCTCTAGATATTTCCCCAGTGGTTCTGCAGTCATTGATGCCTGCATGCAGGATGACAGTTCGTACACGTGGGGACATATGCTGGTGATGTAACCAATCAAACACATCGTTGATAGTCATGCCTGGTACACAGATGGTTTCCACCAGTTCTTGTCGCGGTGTTATTCTGCGCATATCAATATTCCTGACTACTGAGTCCCCGATCAGCAACACTGAGGCTCTTTCTGATATGGAGCGTGTGGAGAGAACACGGGGATTGTTCCTGGTGTTGTTTCTGTACTGGTCCCTGGGGGGCCTGTCAGCTCTTCCAGAGGAGAGGGCACTGCGGGGGTCACTCTTGGGGCCATTCCCGTAGGGCTCTCTGGGGGGCTGGTCAGCTCTACTGGACAAGAGGGCATCGCGGGGGTCACTCGTGGCGCCATTCCCGTAGGGCTCTCTGGGGGGCTGGTCAGCTCTGCCGTAGGAAATGGAATCTCGGGGGTCACTCGTGGGGCCATTCCCGTAGGGCTCTCTGGGGGGCTGGTCAGCTCTGCCGTAGGAAAGGGAATCTCGGGGGTCACTCGTGGGGCCATTCCCGTAGGGCTCTCTGGGGGGCTGGTCAGCTCTGCCGTAGGAAAAGGAATCGCGGGGGTCATTTGTTGGGCCATTCACGTATGGCTCTCTGGGGGGCTGGACAGCTCTGCCGTAGGAGAGGGAATCGCGTGGGTCACTCCTGGCGCCATTTCCGTATCGCTCTCTTGGGGGCTGGTCAGCTCTACTGAAGGAGAGGGGAAAATGGGGGTCACTCCTGTTTTCGAAGGGCTCTCTTGGGGGCTGGTCAGCTCTACTGGAGGAGAGGAGAAAATGGGGGTCACTCCTGTTTCCATAGGGCTCTCTTGGGGGCTGGTCAGCTCTACTGGAGGAGAGGGGAAAATGGGGGTCACTCCTGTTTTCGAAGGGCTCTCTTGGGGGCTGGTCAGCTCTACTGGAGGAGAGGAGAAAATGGGGGTCACTCCTGTTTCCATAGGGCTCTCTTGGGGGCTGGTCAGCTCTACTGGAGGAGAGGGAAGCATGGGGGTCACTCCTGTTTCCATAGGGCTCTCTGGGGGGCTGGTCAGCTCTACTGGAGGAGAGGGGAAAATGGGGATCACTCCTGTTTTCGAAGGGCTCTCTGGGGGG
>CM065703.1:2116859-2136859 GCA_017654935.2 Phymorhynchus buccinoides | reverse complement strand
GGCAATGTCCGGAGGCAGTGCAACCCCAGGAAAGTCCCGAATTTCCAACGATACAGATGTATAATTAGTATCTGACATTAACAAAAATCACACGACTTTTTTCAGAAATAAAGAATTGTGTGCAAATCCCTGCATTTGAGTGACAATCGGTAAGAACGCTAGCCTACTCCAGAGAAGTATATATGCTTCAAAAACGCAAAGAATAGACAAACAGACAGACAAATAGACAGACAGACAGACAAATAGACAGACAGACAGACAAATAGACAGACAGACAGACACAGGTCAGGTAATAAGACGGGGCTTTAAAATCAGTCATGATGTTTGATCCAAATTAGTCTCCTCAGCCTGGCTAATGCGCTCAAAACATGGACATCAATGCATCGTCCAGCCAGATAAAAACAATGGCCGCCATTACCATGAGGTGGCGATTCCTGTGAGGCTCAAAGGGGTGCAACGTCAGCGACGCTATTATTCATAATTAGTCCCCGAGCCGAAGGTTCGGGGAGCTATTGTTTTTGTCTGGTCCGTCCGGTGTCCGTCCGGCGTGCCTCCGTCCGTCCGGCTATTCGTCCGTTTTTCTCAAAAACTATTCAGTCTATCATCATCAAATTTGGTATACTAGTTTGCCAAGATGCCAGCTATCCACTGATGTATTTAGTTTTACATTAAGGTCGAGGTCGCGCCAGTTACGGGGTTCAAACCCCGAAACACATAATCGCTAATATCTCGCGAAGTTTTGCATGTATTTCAATGCAGTTTTTTTCACATTTCTTGATGAATGGTCTATAACACAGTTGTCATGAATTTTTCTGTGTGCGCATGATCGCGCGCGCTCAAATCACGGGTCCGAACCCCAAGGCTATATATATAAAAAAAACTATTCAGTTACGTGCTGTTTTGATGCGTTTTTATGTATGTGTACAGACGACACATTCCGATTTCCGAGTAGCTCGGCGATGCTGCGAGGGGACTTTGCAGCCGCTCGGCGTTGCACTTGTTTGTCTCTGTGTCTTTTTCTCTGTTCTTCTCTTTCATTTCTTGTTATTTGTATCAGTACCCCGGAGGGGGGGGGGGGGGTCTTTCGTACAATAGTTACCCCACCTTCTGGACGTTCTGTGCTTGTAACTTCCTCTAATCTGTCACTCTCTTTGACTCTGCCTTTTCCCTTTGCTTACTGTCATCTGCTATCTTTCTATCTTACCAGTCCATTCTCCTGCCTTTTTTTCTATAAATGTTTACGAAGATCTCTTGAGCCGAAGTCGGACATGCTGGGCCTAACTATTTCTTAGTTAGGCGCATAACGGCAACATGACGCATCTACGCTAATATGACAGGAAACTGTCTAAGCGAACGAAGAACAAGAAGGAGAAGAAGTATCAGTGGTCACGTTAACTGGTACGTATCAGTAAAATGATGATTGTAAAGCCAAAACACTAAGATCAAAATTGTTTTTCCCTGTCAGTCCCAGGGACTGATACATTTTTGCGAGGACTGAAACATTTTAAGCAGAGGCTTTGACATTGTGGCTTCTGTGGTGTCTGGTTTTCACTGGTTTTTGTTTTCCTGGGACTGGTTGTTTCGGGAATTGTCACTGGTGGGACTGGTTTGGGTACTGGTTGGTAGGAGAATTGTCGCTGATGGGACTGGTTTGGGTACTGGTCGTTAGGAGAATAATATTGTCACTGATGGGACTGGTTTGTGTACTGGTTGTTAGGAGAATTGTCACTGATGGGACTGGTTTGGGTACTGGTTGTCTCGGGAATTGTCACTGATGGGACTGGTTTGGGTACTGGTTGTCTCGGGAATTGTCACAGATGGGACTGGTTGTCTCGGGAATTGTCACTGATGGGACTGGTTTGGGTACTGGTCGTTAGGAGAATTGTCACAGATGGGACTGGTTTGGGTACTGGTCGTTAGGAGAATTGCCACAGATGGGACTGGTTTGGGTACTGGTTGGTAGGAGAATTGTCACTGATGGGACTGGTTTGGGTACTGGTCGTTAGGAGAATTGTCACTGATGGGACTGGTTTGGGTACTGGTTGGTAGGACAACTGTCACTGATGGGACTGGTTTGGGTACTGGTTGGTAGGAGAACTGTCACTGATGGGACTGGCTTGGGTACTGGTCGTTAGGAGAATTGTCACTGATGGGACTGGTTGTTGGTACTGGGTTGTCAGGAGAATTGTCGCTGATGAGACTTGTCACTGATGGGACTGGTTTGTGTACTGGTTGGTAGGATAATTGTCACTGATGGGACTGGTTGTGGGTACTGGTCGTTAGGAGAATTGTCACAGATGGGACTGGTTTGGGTACTGGTTGTCAGGAGAATTGTCGCTGATGGGACTGGTTGTGGGTACTGGTTGTCAGGAGAATTGTCGCTGATGGGACTGGTTGTTGGTACTGGGTTGTCAGGAGAATTGTCACAGATGGGACTGGTTTGGGTACTGGTTGTCTCGGGAATTGTCACTGATGGGACTGGTTTTGGTACTGGTTGGTAGGATAATTGTCACTGATGGGACTGGTTGTGGGTACTGGACGTTAGGAGAATTGTCACAGATGGGACTGGTTTGGGTACTGGTTGTCAGGAGAATTGTCGCTGATGGGACTGGTTGTGGGTACTGGGTTGTCAGGAGAATTGTCGCTGATGAGACTGGTTTGGGTACTGGTCGTTAGGAGAATTGTCACAGATGGGACTGGTTTGGGTACTGGTTGTCAGGAGAATTGTCGCTGATGGGACTGGTTGTTGGTACTGGGTTGTCAGGAGAATTGTCACAGATGGGACTGGTTTGGGTACTGGTTGTCTCGGGAATTGTCACTGATGGGACTGGTTTTGGTACTGGTTGTCAGGAGAATTGTCGCTGATGGGACTGGTTGTTGGTACTGGGTTGTCAGGAGAATTGTCGCTGATGAGACGGGTTTGGGTACTGGTCGTTAGAAGAATTGTCACTGATGGGACTGGTTTTGGTACTGGTTGTTAGGATAATTGTCGCTGATGGGACTGGTTTTGGTACTGGTTGTCTCGGGAATTGTCGCTGATGGGACTGGTTTTGGTACTGGTTGTCTCGAGAATTGTCGCTGATGGGACTGGTTTTGGTACTGGTTGTTAGGAGAAGTGTCGCTGATGGGACTGGTTTTGGTACTGGTTGTTAAGAGAATTGTCGTTGATGGGACTGGTTTTGGTACTGGTTGTCTCGGGAATTGTCGCTGATGGGACTGGTTTTGGTACTGGTTGTCTCGAGAATTGTCGCTGATGGGACTGGTTTTGGTACTGGTTGTTAAGAGAATTGTCGTTGATGGGACTGGTTATGGTACTGGTTGTTAAGAGAATTGTCGCTGATGGGACTGGTTTTGGTACTGGTTGTTAAGAGAATTGTCGGTGGTGGGACTGGTTTTGGTACTGGTTGTTAGGAGAATTGTTGATGATGGGGGCTGGTTTTCAAACTTCCTAACACGATCAATGTTGTGTGTGTTCTAGATCACTACCTCTGTCTGTCTCTCCGTCTGCAGTGATGTCCCGATGCCCCGGTCCTAGGCCATTGACCTACAAAACTGAAAATGTCATATTGTTTTTCCCCTGTTAGGACAAATGTCTGATGACATTTTTAGCTCTGGCACGCTTTGTCTTATTGATTTCTGCAAGAGCCAGGACATTGTCCTATTGATTTATCTCGTCTCATGACAATTTGTCCTATGTTTTCCCATCCTCGGTGCATCACTGTGTTTGTCTGCCTGTCTGTCTGTCTGTCTGTCTGTCTGTCTGTCTGTCTGTCTGTCTGTCTGTCTGTCTGTCTGTCTGTCTGTCTCTCTCTCTCTCTCTCTCTCTCTCTCTCTCTCTCTCTCTCTCTCTCTGTCTATCTTTCTCCCCCTTTCTCTCTCTCTTTTTTATCTAAAACGCTCTCTCTCTCTCTCTCTCTCTCTCTCTCTCTCTCTCTCTCTCTCTCTCTCTAAAACTCTCTCTCTCTCTCTCTCTCTCTCTCTCTCTCTCTCTCTCTCTCTCTCTCTCTCTCTCTCTTCTCTCCCCCCCCTCTCTCTCTCTCTCTTTGACACACACGTTCTCTCTCTCCACTCCCTCTCTCTCTAACAAACACACACACACACACACACACATAATCCCCCCCTCTCTCTCTCTCTCTGCTTCTCTGTCTCTGTCTCTCTTTTACACTCACTCTCTCTACTAATCATTTATTCCCCATCCTTTTCGCGGGAATGGTGGTGGTGGTGGTGGTGGGGTATATATATCTCTCTCTCTCTCTCTCTCTCTCTCTCTCTCTCTCTCTCTCTCTCTCTCTCTCTCTCTCTCTCTCTCTATATATATATATATATATATATATATATATATATATATATATGGCATCCCATCTCTTCTACTCTCTTCGAGGATATGTAATTTTAGAACATTATTATTTTTGTTATTTTACACAAGACTATATTATATGGTTTGCTTTTATTGTGGACTTTCAATAAAAGGAAAATAAGTCATGTAGAAAGTCACACTTTGAATGTATACATATTTGCAGGCCGATATAGACTGAAGAATATTTCTCAAAGACGAAACAGCTGTTTTTTTTTTTTTTTCATTTTTTTTTATTCTTTTCAGAACACAGAATAAATTGTAAATTTAATTGCTTTTCCTTTCTAGAATTAAAGAGGGGTTTTCCCCCAAGCAAACTAAACATATGGGTCTGCTTCTTCAATTCTTGTGTTTCCATCAGCTAATGGATTTTTTTTTTTTTTTTCCTCGGGGAGGGGAATTGGGAGAGGAGGAAGAAGGGGGAGAGGGGGGGGAGGGAACCAAGGGGGAGGGGAGAGAGAGAGAGGAGAGAGAGAGAGAGGGAGAGAGAGAGAGAGAGAGAGAGAGAGAGAGAGAGAGAGAGAGAGAGACAATAAGAAAAAAACTTTTGTATAAATGAAAAAACAGGAAGCTAACTAGTAGCAGCAAAGGCAAGCATGGCGCACCCCCTTGATTTTGCATTACGTGGCATAGCGAAAGAAAGCAATATGATTATTCCGTTGTTTTAAGGATTCACAAAATGTCTCTCTTTCGCCATGGTAACACAGTGTGTTAGGCCACTCATAATATGACTTAGAACTCACTGTGTTGCCATGGGGGAAATAGAGATATTTTGTGAATAACGTGAACGAAGAAGAAGAAGAAGAAGAAGAAGAACGTGCAGGCCTACAAAGACCTTTAGTGATGGTGGCAGCATAAACGCCCTTACAGGTATTGACGTGCGTGCGCACACACACACACACACACACACGTCACGCACACGCACACACACACACACACACACACACACACACACACACACACACACACACACACACGCACGCACGCACACAAACACCCCCCCCCCCACACACACACACACATTGATTGCGCCAGGATTTTTGAAAACCAGTCCTTTCAGCGACAATGCCCCCCCCCCCCCCCTTCCCAACAACCAGTATCAAAACCAGTCCCAGGGAAACCAAAACCAGTGAAAACCACAATCTCAGAGCCCCTGCCCCTGTTAAACAATTTGTCAGTCCTAGCAAAAACGTTATCAGGCCCTGGGATTGACAGGTCCAATTTGTTTCAATATTTTGGTTTTGCAATCAGTATTTTACTGGTATTTACCAGTAAACGCGATCACTGACACACACATGCACACACACACATACATGCACGCACGCACACACGCACACACATGCACACGCACACGCACACGCACACACACACGTCTGTTTGTCCCTCTGTGTGTCGTCATCTTCTTTCTGTGTTGTCTGTTTGTCCCTCTGTGCGTCGTCATCTTCTTTCTGCCTTGTCTGTTTGTCCCTCTGTGTGTCGTCATCTTCTTTCTGTGTTGTCTGTTTGTCCCTCTGTGTGTCGTCATCTTCTTTCTGTGTTGTCTGTTTGTCCCTCTTCTTTCTCATCTTCTTTCTGTGTTGTCTGTTTGTCCCTCTGTGTGTCGTCATCTTCTTTCTGTTTTGTTGTCTGTTTGTCCCTCTGTGCGTCGTCATCTTCTTTCTGTGTTGTCTGTTTGTCCCTCTGTGTGTCGTCATCTTCTTTCTGTGTTGTCTGTTTGTCCCTCTGTGTGTCGTCATCTTCTTTCTGTGTTGTCTGTTTGTCCCTCTGTGTGTCGTCATCTTCTTTCTGTGTTGTCTGTTTGTCCGTCTCTTCTTTCTGTGTTGTCTGTCCTCTGTCGTCATCTTCTTTCTGTGTTGTCTGTTTGTCCCTCTGTGTGTCGTCATCTTCTTTCTGTGTTGTCTGTCCCTCTGTGTGTCGTCATCTTCTCTGTGTTGTCTGTTTGTCCCTCTGTGTGTCGTCATCTTCTTTCTGTGTCTGTTTGTCCCTCTGTGTGTCGTCATCTTCTTTCTGTTTGTCCCTCTGTGCGTCGTCATCTTCTTTCTGCGTTGTCTGTTTGTCCCTCTGTGTGTCGTCATCTTCTTTCTGTGTTGTCTGTTTGTCCCTCTGTGTGTCGTCATCTTCTTTCTGTGTTGTCTGTTTGTCCCTCTGTGCGTCGTCATCTTCTTTCTGTGTTGTCTGTTTGTCCCTCTGTGTGTCGTCATCTTCTTTCTGTGTTGTCTGTTTGTCCCTCTGTGTGTCGTCATCTTCTTTCTGTTGTCTGTTTGTCCCTCTGTGTGTCGTCATCTTCTTTCTGTGTTGTCTGTTTGTCCCTCTGTGTGTCGTCATCTTCTTTCTGTGTTGTCTGTTTGTCCCTCTGTGTGTCGTCTTCTTTCTGTGTTGTCTGTTTGTCCCTCTGTGTGTCGTCTTCTTTCTGTGTTGTCTGTTTGTCCCTCTGTGTGTCGTCATCTTCTTTCTGTGTTGTCTGTTTGTCCCTCTGTGTGTCGTCATCTTCTTTCTGTGTTGTCTGTTTGTCCCTCTGTGTGTCGTCATCTTCTTTCTGTGTTGTCTGTTTGTCCCTCTGTGTGTCGTCATCTTCTTTCTGTGTTGTCTGTTTGTCCCTCTGTGTGTCGTCATCTTCTTTCTGTGTTGTCTGTTTGTCCCTCTGTGTGTCGTCATCTTCTTTCTGTGTTGTCTGTTTGTCCCTCTGTGTGTCGTCATCTTCTTTCTGTGTTGTCTGTTTGTCCCTCTGTGTGTCGTCATCTTCTTTCTGTTGTCTGTTTGTCCCTCTGTGTGTCGTCATCTTCTTTCTGTGTTGTCTGTTTGTCCCTCTGTGTGTCGTCATCTTCTTTCTGTGTTGTCTGTTTGTCCCTCTGTGCGTCGTCATCTTCTTTCTGTGTTCGTCTCATTTGTTCTCTCTCTGTCGTCGTCATCTTGTCTGTTGTCTCCCTCTGTGATCTTCATCTGTGTTGTCTGTTTGTCCCTCTGTGTGTCGTCATCTTCTTTCTGCGTTGTCTGTTTGTCCCTCTGTGTGTCGTCATCTTCTTTCTGTGTTGTCTGTTTGTCCCTCTGTGTGTCGTCATCTTCTTTCTGTGTTGTCTGTTTGTCCCTCTGTGTGTCGTCATCTTCTTTCTGTGTTGTCTGTTTGTCCCTCTGTGTGTCGTCATCTTCTTTCTGCGTTGTCTTTTGTCTCTGTGTGTCGTCATCTTCTTTCTGTGTTGTCTGTGTCCCTCTGTCGTCATCTTCTTTCTGTCTGTTTGTCCCTCTGTGTGTCGTCATCTTCTTTCTGTGTTGTTTGTCCCTCTGTGTGTCGTCATCTTCTTTCTGTTGTCTGTCGTCGTCATCTTCTTTCTGTGTTGTCTGTTTGTCCCTCTGTGTGTCGTCATCTTCTTTCTGTGTTGTCTGTTTGTCCCTCTGTGTTCGTCATCTTCTTTCTGTGTTGTCTGTCGTGTGTCGTCATCTTCTTTCTGTTGTTGTCTCGTCATTTCTTTCTGTCTGTGTTGTCTCTTCTTTCTGTGTTGTCTGTTTGTCCCTCTGTGTGTCATCTTCTTCTTTCTGTGTTGTCTGTTTGTCCCTCTGTGTGTCGTCATCTTCTTTCTGTGTTGTCTGTTTGTCCCTCTGTGTGTCGTCATCTTCTTTCTGTGTTGTCTGTTGTCTGTCATGTCCCCCTCTGTGTGTCGTCATCTTCTTTCTGTGTTGTCTGTTTGTCCCTCTGTGTGTCGTCATCTTCTTTCTGTGTTGTCTGTTTGTCCCTCTGTGTGTCGTCATCTTCTTTCTGTGTTGTCTGTTTGTCCCTCTGTGTGTCGTCATCTTCTTTCTGTGTTGTCTGTTTGTCCCTCTGTGTGTCGTCATCTTCTTTCTGTGTTTGTCCCTCTGTGCGTCGTCATCTTCTTTCTGTGTTGTCTGTTTGTCCCTCTGTGTGTCGTCATCTTCTTTCTGTGTTGTCTGTCCCTCTGTGTGTCGTCATCTTCTTTCTGTGTTGTCGTCATCATCTTCTTTCTGTGTTGTCTGTTTGTCCCTCTGTGTGTCGTCATCTTCTTTCTGTGTTTGTTGTCTGTTTGTCCCTCTGTGTGTCGTCATCTTCTTTCTGTGTTCTGTGTTGTCTGTTTGTCCCTCTGTGTGTCGTCATCTTCTTTCTGTGTTGTCTGTTTGTCCCTCTGTGTGTCGTCATCTTCTTTCTGTGTTGTCTGTTTGTCCCTCTGTGTGTCGTCATCTTCTTTCTGTGTGCGTCGTCATCTTCTTTCTGTTGTCTGTTTGTCCCTCTGTGTGTCGTCATCTTCTTTCTGTGTTGTCTGTTTGTCCCTCTGTGTGTCGTCATCTTCTTTCTGTGTTGTCTGTTTGTCCCTCTGTGTGTCGTCATCTTCTTTCTGTGTTGTCTGTTTGTCCCTCTGTGTGTCGTCATCTTCTTTCTGTGTTGTCTGTTTGTCCCTCTGTGTGTCGTCATCTTCTTTCTGTGTTGTCTGTTTGTCCCTCTGTGTGTCGTCATCTTCTTTCTGTGTTGTCTGTTTGTCCCTCTGTGTGTCGTCATCTTCTTTCTGTGTTGTCTGTTTGTCCCTCTGTGTGTCGTCATCTTGTTGTCTGTTTGTCCCTCTGTGTGTCGTCATCTTCTTTCTGTGTTGTCTGTTTGTCCCTCTGTGTGTCGTCATCTTCTTTCTGTGTTGTCTGTCGTCTGTCCCTCTGTGTGTCGTCATCTTCTTTCTTTCTGTGTCTGTCTCTGTGTTCGTCATCTTCTTTCTGTGTCTGTTTGTCCCTCTGTGTGTCGTCATCTTCTTTCTGTGTTGTCTGTTTGTCATCTTCTCTGTGTCTGTTTGTCGTCATCTTCTTTCTGTTTGTCTGTTTGTCCCTCTGTGTCTGTTTGTCCCTCTGTGTGTCGTCATCTTCTTTCTGTGTTGTCTGTTTGTCCCTCTGTGTGTCGTCATCTTCTTTCTGTGTTGTCTGTTTGTCCCTCTGTGTGTCGTCATCTTCTTTCTGTGTTGTCTGTTTGTCCCTCTGTGTGTCGTCATCTTCTTTCTGTGTTGTCTGTTTGTCCCTCTGTGTGTCGTCATCTTCTTTCTGTGTTGTCTGTTTGTCCCTCTGTGTTGTCGTCATCTTCTTTCTGTGTTGTCTGTTTGTCCCTCTGTGTGTCGTCATCTTCTTTCTGTTGTCTGTTGTCTGTTTGTCCCTCTGTGTGTCGTCATCTTCTTTCTGTGTTGTCTGTTTGTCCCTCTGTGTGTCGTCATCTTCTTTCTGTGTTGTCTGTTTGTCCCTCTGTGTCATCTTCTTTCTGTCGTCATCTTCTTTCTGTGTTGTCTGTTTGTCCCTCTGTGTGTCGTCATCTTCTTTCTGTGTTGTCTGTTTGTCCCTCTGTGTGTCGTCATCTTCTTTCTGTGTTGTCTGTTTGTCCCTCTGTGTGTCGTCATCTTCTTTCTGTGTTGTCTGTTTGTCCCTCTGTGTGTCGTCATCTTCTTTCTGTGTTGTCTGTTTGTCCCTCTGTGTGTCGTCATCTTCTTTCTGTGTTGTCTGTTTGTCCCTCTGTGTGTCGTCATCTTCTTTCTGTGTTGTTTGTCCCTCTGTGTGTCGTCATCTTCTTTCTGTGTTTGTCCCTCTGTGCGTCGTCATCTTCTTTCTGTGTTGTCTGTTTGTCCCTCTGTGTCTGTCGTCATCTTCTTTCTGTGTTGTCTGTTTGTCCCTCTGTGTGTCGTCATCTTCTTTCTGTGTTGTCTGTTTGTCCCTCTGTGTGTCGTCATCTTCTTTCTGTGTTGTCTGTTTGTCCCTCTGTGTGTCGTCATCTTCTTTCTGTTTGTTGTCTGTTTGTCCCTCTGTGTGTCGTCATCTTCTTTCTGTTTGTCTGTTTGTCCCTCTGTGTGTCGTCATCTTCTTTCTGTGTTGTCTGTTTGTCCCTCTGTGTGTCGTCATCTTCTTTCTGTGTTGTCTGTTTGTCCCTCTGTGTGTCGTCATCTTCTTTCTGTGTTGTCTGTTTGTCCCTCTGTGTGTCGTCATCTTCTTTCTGTGTTGTCTGTTTGTCCCTCTGTGTGTCGTCATCTTCTTTCTGTGTTGTCTGTTTGTCCCTCTGTGTGTCGTCATCTTCTTTCTGTGTTGTCTGTTTGTCCCTCTGTGTGTCGTCATCTTCTTTCTGTGTTGTCTGTTTGTCCCTCTGTGTGTCGTCATCTTCTTTCTGTTGTCTGTTTGTCCCTCTGTGTGTCGTTGTCTGTTTGTCCCTCTGTGTGTCGTCATCTTCTTTCTGTTGTCTGTTCGTCATCTTCTTTCTGTCTGTTTGTCCCTCTGTGTGTCGTCATCTTCTTCTTTCTGTTGTCTGTTTGTCCCTCTGTGTGTCGTCATCTTCTTTCTGTGTTGTCTGTTTGTCCCTCTGTGTGTCGTCATCTTCTTTCTGTGTTGTCTGTTTGTCCCTCTGTGTGTCGTCATCTTCTTTCTGTGTTGTCTGTTTGTCCCTCTGTGTGTCGTCATCTTCTTTCTGTGTTGTCTGTTTGTCCCTCTGTGTGTCGTCATCTTCTTTCTGTGTTGTCTGTTTGTCCCTCTGTGCGTCGTCATCTTCTGTTTTCTGTTTGTCCCTCTGTGTGTCTGTGTCCCTCTGTGTGTCGTCATCTTCTTTCTGTGTTGTCTGTTTGTCCCTCTGTGTGTCGTCATCTTCTTTCTGTGTTGTCTGTTTGTCCCTCTGTGTGTCGTCATCTTCTTTCTGTGTTGTCTGTTTGTCCCTCTGTGTGTCGTCATCTTCTTTCTGTTGTTGTGTCTGTTTCGTCCCTTCTTTCTGTTGTCTGTTTGTCCCTCTGTGCATCTTCTTTCTGCGTCTTGTCTGTTTGTCCCTCTGTGTGTCGTCATCTTCTTTCTGTGTTGTCTGTTTGTCCCTCTGTGTGTCGTCATCTTCTTTCTGCTGTTGTCTGTTTGTCCCTCTGTGTGTCGTCATCTTCTTTCTGTTTTGTCTGTTTGTCCCTCTGTGTGTCGTCATCTTCTTTCTGCCTTGTCTGTTTGTCCCTCTGTGTGTCGTCATCTTCTTTCTGTTTGTCCCTCTGTGCGTCGTCATCTTCTTTCTGCGTTGTCTGTTTGTCCCTCTGTGTGTCGTCATCTTCTTTCTGTGTTGTCTGTTTGTCCCTCTGTGTGTCGTCATCTTCTTTCTGTGTTGTCTGTTTGTCCCTCTGTGTGTCGTCATCTTCTTTCTGTTTGTTGTCTGTTTGTCCCTCTGTGTGTCGTCATCTTCTTTCTGTGTCTGTTTGTCCCTCTGTGTGTGTTCTGTCTGTTTGTCCTCTGTGTGTCGTCATCTTCTTTCTGTGTTGTCTGTTTGTCCCTCTGTGTGTCGTCATCTTCTTTCTGTGTTGTCTGTTTGTCCCTCTGTTCGTCATCTTCTTTCTGTGTTGTCTCCCTCTGTGTGACGTCATCTTCTTTCTGTTGTCTGTTTGTCCCTCTGTCGTCATCTTCTTTCTGTGTTGTCTGTTTGTCCCTCTGTGTGTCGTCATCTTCTTTCTGTGTTGTCTGTTTGTCCCTCTGTGCGTCGTCATCTTCTTTCTGTGTTGTCTGTTTGTCCCTCTGTGTGTCGTCATCTTCTTTCTGTTTGTCTGTTTGTCCCTCTGTGTGTCGTCATCTTCTTTCTGTGTTGTCTGTTTGTCCCTCTGTGTGTCGTCATCTTCTTTCTGCGTTGTCTGTTTGTCCCTCTGTGTGTCGTCATCTTCTTTCTGTGTTGTCTGTTTGTCCCTCTGTGTGTCGTCATCTTCTTTCTGTGTTGTCTGTTTGTCCCTCTGTGTGTCGTCATCATCTTCTTTGTGTCGTCATCTTCTTTCTGTGTTGTCTGTTTGTCCCTCTGTGCGTCGTCATCTTCTTTCTGTGTTGTCCCTCTGTGTGTCGTCATCTTCTTTCTGTGTTGTCTGTTTGTCCCTCTGTGTGTCGTCATCTTCTTTCTGTGTTGTCTGTTTGTCCCTCTGTGTGTCGTCATCTTCTTTCTGTGTTGTCTGTTTGTCCCTCTGTGTGTCGTCATCTTCTTTCTGTTCTTTCTGTTGTCTGTTTGTCCCTCTGTGTGTCGTCATCTTCTTTCTGTTGTCTGTTTGTCCCTTGTCTGTTTGTCCCTCTGTGTGTCGTCATCTTCTTTCTGTGTTGTCTGTTTGTCCCTCTGTGTGTCGTCATCTTCTTTCTGCGTTGTCTGTTTGTCCCTCTGTGTGTCGTCATCTTCTGTGTTGTCTGTTTGTCCCTCTGTGTGTCGTCATCTTCTTTCTGTTTGTCCCTCTGTGTGTCGTCATCTTCTTTCTGTTGTCTGTTTGTCCCTCTGTGTGTCGTCATCTTCTTTCTGTCTGTTTGTCCCTCTGTGTGTCGTCATCTTCTTTCTGTGTTGTCTGTTTGTCCCTCTGTGTGTCGTCATCTTCTTTCTGTGTTGTCTGTTTGTCCCTCTGTGCGTCGTCATCTTCTTTCTGCGTTGTCTGTCCCTCTGTGTGTCGTCATCTTCTTTCTGTGTTGTCTGTTTGTCCCTCTGTGTGTCGTCATCTTCTTTCTGTGTTGTCTGTTTGTCCCTCTGTGTGTCGTCATCTTCTTTCTGTGTTGTCTGTTTGTCCCTCTGTGTGTCGTCATCTTCTTTCTGTGTTGTCTGTTTGTCCCTCTGTGTGTCGTCATCTTCTTTCTGTGTTGTCTGTTTGTCCCTCTGTGTGTCGTCATCTTCTTTCTGTTGTCTGTTTGTCCCTTGTCTGTTTGTCCCTCTGTGTGTCGTCATCTTCTTTCTGTGTTGTCTGTTTGTCCCTCTGTGTGTCGTCATCTTCTTTCTGTGTTGTCTGTTTGTCCCTCTGTGTGTCGTCATCTTCTTTCTGTGTTGTCTGTTTGTCCCTCTGTGTGTCGTCATCTTCTTTCTGTGTTGTCTGTTTGTCCCTCTGTGTGTCGTCATCTTCTTTCTGCGTTGTCTGTTTGTCCCTCTGTGTGTCGTCATCTTCTTTCTGTGTTGTCTGTTTGTCCCTCTGTGTGTCGTCATCTTCTTTCTGTGTTGTCTTCCCTCTGTGTGTCGTGTTTGTCCCTCTGTGTTTGTCCCTCTGTCGTCATCTTCTTTCTGTGTTGTCTGTTTGTCCCTCTGTGTGTCGTCATCTTCTTTCTGTTTCTTGTCTGTTTGTCCCTCTGTGTGTCGTCATCTTCTTTCTGTTTGTCTGTTTGTCCCTCTGTGTGTCGTCATCTTCTTTCTGTTGTCTGTTTGTCCCTCTGTGTGTCGTCATCTTCTTTCTGTGTTGTCTGTGTCCCTCTGTGTTGTCTGTCGTCATCTTCTTTCTGTGTTGTCTGTTTGTCCCTCTGTGTGTCGTCATCTTCTTTCTGTTGTCTGTTTGTCCCTCTGTGTGTCGTCATCTTCTTTCTGTTGTCTGTTTGTCCCTCTGTGTGTCGTCATCTTCTTTCTGTGTTGTCTGTTTGTCCCTCTGTGTGTCGTCATCTTCTTTCTGTGTTGTCTGTTTGTCCCTCTGTGTGTCGTCATCTTCTTTCTGTGTTGTCTGTTTGTCCCTCTGTGTGTCGTCATCTTCTTTCTGTGTTGTCTGTTTGTCCCTCTGTGTGTCGTCATCTTCTTTCTGCGTTGTCTGTTTGTCCCTCTGTGCGTCGTCATCTTCTTTCTGTTTGTCTGTTTGTCCCTCTGTGTGTCGTCATCTTCTTTCTGTGTTGTCTGTTTGTCCCTCTGTGTGTCGTCATCTTCTTTCTGTTGTCTGTTTGTCTTGTCTGTTTGTCCCTCTGTGTGTCGTCATCTTCTTTCTGTGTTGTCTGTTTGTCCCTCTGTGTGTCGTCATCTTCTTTCTGTCTGTCCCTCTGTGTTCGTCATCTTCTTTCTGTGTTGTCTGTTTGTCCCTCTGTGTGTCGTCATCTTCTTTCTGTGTTGTCTGTTTGTCCCTCTGTGCGTCGTCATCTTCTTTCTGTGTTGTCTGTTTGTCCCTCTGTGTGTCGTCATCTTCTTTCTGTGTTGTCTGTTTGTCCCTCTGTGTGTCGTCATCTTCTTTCTGTGTTGTCTGTTTGTCCCTCTGTGTTTGTCCCTCTGTCGTCATCTTCTTTCTGTGTTGTCTGTTTGTCCCTCTGTGTTTGTCCCTCTGTGTGTCATCTTCTTTCTGTGTTGTCTGTTTGTCCCTCTGTGTGTCGTCATCTTCTTTCTGTGTTGTCTGTTTGTCCCTCTGTGTGTCGTCATCTTCTTTCTGTGTTGTCTGTTTGTCCCTCTGTGTGTCGTCATCTTCTTTCTGTGTTGTCTGTTTGTCCCTCTGTGCGTCGTCATCTTCTTTCTGTGTTGTCTGTTTGTCCCTCTGTGCGTCGTCATCTTCTTTCTGTGTTGTCTGTTTGTCCCTCTGTGTGTCGTCATCTTCTTTCTGTGTTGTCTGTTTGTCCCTCTGTGTGTCGTCATCTTCTTTCTGTGTTGTCTGTTTGTCCCTCTGTGTGTCGTCATCTTCTTTCTGTTGTTTGTCTCTGTGTGTCGTCATCTTCTTTCTGTTTTGTCTGTTTGTCCCTCTGTGTGTCGTCATCTTCTTTCTGTGTTGTCTGTTTGTCCCTCTGTGTGTCGTCATCTTCTTTCTGTTGTTGTCTGTTTGTCCCTCTGTGTGTCGTCATCTTCTTTCTGTTGTTGTTTGTCCCTTGTCCCTCTGTGTCTGTCGTCGTCATCTTCTTTCTGTGTTGTCTGTTTGTCCCTCTGTGGGTCGTCATCTTCTTTCTGTCGTCATCTTCTTTCTGTGTTGTCTGTTTGTCCCTCTGTGTGTCGTCATCTTCTTTCTGTGTTGTCTGTTTGTCCCTCTGTGCGTCGTCATCTTCTTTCTGTGTTGTCTGTTTGTCCCTCTGTGTGTCGTCATCTTCTTTCTGTGTTGTCTGTTTGTCCCTCTGTGTGTCGTCATCTTCTTTCTGTGTTGTCTGTGCGTCGTCATCTTCTTTCTGTCCCTCTGTGTGTCGTCATCTTCTTTCTGTGTTGTCTGTTTGTCCCTCTGTGTGTCGTCATCTTCTTTCTGTTGTTGTCTGTTTGTCCCTCTGTGTGTCGTCATCTTCTTTCTGTGTTGTTTGTCCCTCTGTGTGTGTCATCTTCTTTCTGTTTGTCTGTTTGTCCCTCTGTGTCTGTTTGTCCCTCGTCGTCATCTTCTTTCTGTGTTGTCTGTTTGTCCCTCTGTGCGTCGTCATCTTCTTTCTGTTGTCTGTTTGTCCCTCTGTGTGTCGTCATCTTCTTTCTGTGTTGTCTGTTTGTCCCTCTGTGTGTCGTCATCTTCTTTCTGTGTTGTCTGTTTGTCCCTCTGTGTGTCGTCATCTTCTTTCTGTGTTGTCTGTTTGTCCCTCTGTGTTGTCGTCATCTTCTTTCTGTGTTGTCTGTTTGTCCCTCTGTGTCCCTCTGTCGTCATCTTCTTTCTGTGTTGTCTGTTTGTCCCTCTGTGTGTCGTCATCTTCTTTCTGTGTTGTCTGTTTGTCCCTCTGTGCGTCGTCATCTTCTTTCTGTGTTGTCTGTTTGTCCCTCTGTGTGTCGTCATCTTCTTTCTGTTTGTCTGTTTGTCCCTCTGTGTGTCGTCATCTTCTTTCTGTGTTGTCTGTGTGTCCCTCTGTGTGTCGTCATCTTCTTTCTGTGTTGTTGTCTGTTTGTCCTTCTCTGTGTCTGTCGTCATCTTCTTTTTCTGTGTTGTCTGTTTGTCCCTCTGTGTGTCGTCATCTTCTTTCTGTTTGTCTGTTTGTCCTTCTTTCTGTGTTGTCTGTTTGTCGTGTGTCGTCATCTTCTTTCTGCGTTGTCTGTTTGTCCCTCTGTGTGTCGTCATCTTCTTTCTGTGTTGTCTGTTTGTCCCTCTGTGTGTCGTCATCTTCTTTCTGTGTTGTCCCTCTGTGCGTCGTCATCTTCTTTCTGTGTTGTCTGTTTGTCATCTTCTTTCTGTTTGTTGTCTGTTTGTCCGTCTCTGTGTCTGTCGTCATCTTCTTTCTGTGTTGTCTGTTTGTCCCTCTGTGTGTCGTCATCTTCTTTCTGTGTTGTCTGTTTGTCCCTCTGTGTGTCGTCATCTTCTTTCTGTGTTGTCTGTTTGTCCCTCTGTGTGTCGTCATCTTCTTTCTGTGTTGTCTGTTTGTCCCTCTGTGTGTCGTCATCTTCTTTCTGTGTTGTCTGTTTGTCCCTCTGTGTGTCGTCATCTTCTTTCTGTGTTGTCTGTTTGTCCCTCTGTGTGTCGTCATCTTCTTTCTGTTGTTGTTTGTCCCTCTGTGTGTCGTCTCTTCTTTCTGTTGTCTGTTTGTCCCTCTGTGTGTCGTCATCTTCTTTCTGTCTGTTTGTCCCTCTGTGTGTCGTCATCTTCTTTCTGTGTTGTCTGTTTGTCCCTCTGTGTCGTCGTCTGTTTGTCCCTCTGTGTGTCGTCATCTTCTTTCTGTTGTGTGTTTGTCCCTCTGTGCTCGTCATCTTCTTTCTGTGTTGTCTGTTTGTCCCTCTCTTCTTTCTGTGTTGTCTGTTTGTCCCTCTGTGTGTCGTCTTCTTTCTGCGTTGTCCCTCTGTGTGTCGTCATCTTCTTTCTGTCTGTTTGTCCTCTGTGTGTCGTCATCTTCTTTCTGTGTTGTCTGTTTGTCCCTCTGTGTGTCGTCATCTTCTTTCTGTGTTGTCTGTTTGTCCCTCTGTGTGTCGTCATCTTCTTTCTGTTGTTGTCTGTTTGTCCCTCTGTGTCTGTTTGTCCCTCTGTCGTCATCTTCTTTCTGTGTTGTCTGTTTGTCCCTCTGTGTGTCGTCATCTTCTTTCTGTGTTGTCTGTTTGTCCCTCTGTGTGTCGTCATCTTCTTTCTGTGTCTGTCGTCATCTTCTTTCTGTGTTGTCTGTTTGTCCCTCTGTGTGTCGTCATCTTCTTTCTGTGTTGTCTGTTTGTCCCTCTGTGTGTCGTCATCTTCTTTCTGTGTTGTCTGTTTGTCCCTCTGTGTGTCGTCATCTTCTTTCTGTGTTGTCTGTTTGTCCCTCTGTCCCCTCTGCGTCGTCATCTTCTTTCTGTGTGTCGTCATCTTCTTTCTGTGTTGTCTGTTTGTCCCTCTGTGTGTCGTCATCTTCTTTCTGTGTTGTCTGTTTGTCCCTCTGTGTGTCGTCATCTTCTTTCTGTGTTGTCTGTTTGTCCCTCTGTGTTCGTCATCTTCTTTCTGTGTTGTCTGTTTGTCCCTCTGTGTGTCGTCATCTTCTTTCTGTGTTGTCTGTTTGTCCCTCTGTGTGTCGTCATCTTCTTTCTGTGTTGTCTGTTTGTCCCTCTGTGTGTCGTCATCTTCTTTCTGTGTTGTCTGTTTGTCCCTCTGTGTGTCGTCATCTTCTTTCTGTGTTGTCTGTTTGTCCCTCTGTGTGTCGTCATCTTCTTTCTGTGTTGTCTGTTTGTCCCTCTGTGCTCGTCATCTTCTTTCTGTCTGTTTGTCCTCTGTGTGTCGTCATCTTCTTTCTGTGTTGTCTGTTTGTCCCTCTGTGTGTCGTCATCTTCTTTCTGTGTTGTCTGTTTGTCCCTCTGTGTGTCGTCATCTTCTTTCTGTGTTGTCTGTCTCTGTGTGTCGTCATCTTCTTTCTCTGTCTGTTTGTCCCTCTGTGTGTCGTCATCTTCTTTTGTCTTGTTTGTCCCTCTGTGTGTCGTCATCTTCTTTCTGTTGTCTGTTTGTCCCTCTGTGTGTCGTCATCTTCTTTCTGTGTCCCTCTGTGTGTCGTCATCTTCTTTCTGTGTTGTCTGTTTGTCCCTCTGTGTGTCGTCATCTTCTTTCTGTGTTGTCTGTTTGTCCCTCTGTGTGTCGTCATCTTCTTTCTGTGTTGTCTGTTTGTCCCTCTGTGTGTCGTCATCTTCTTTCTGTTGTCTGTTTGTCCCTCTGTGTGTCGTCATCTTCTTTCTGTTGTCTGTTTGTCCCTCTGTGTGTCGTCATCTTCTTCTTTTGTCTGTTTTCCCTCTGTTTGTCATCTTCTTTCTGTGTTGTCTCTGTGTGTCGTCATCTTCTTTCTGTGTTGTCTGTTTGTCCCTCTGTGTGTCGTCATCTTCTTTCTGTGTTGTCTGTTTGTCCCTCTGTGTGTCGTCATCTTCTTTCTGTGTCTGTTTGTCCCTCTGTGTGTCGTCATCTTCTTTCTGTGTTGTCTGTTTGTCCCTCTGTGTGTCGTCATCTTCTTTCTGTGTTGTTTGTCCCTCTGTGTGTCGTCCTTCTCTGTGTCTGTTTGTCCCTCTGTCGTCGTCATCTTCTTTCTGTGTTGTCTGTTTGTCCCTCTGTGCGTCGTCATCTTCTTTCTGTGTTGTCTGTTTGTCCCTCTGTGTGTCGTCATCTTCTTTCTGTGTTGTCTGTTTGTCCCTCTGTGTGTCGTCATCTTCTTTCTGTGTTGTCTGTTTGTCCCTCTGTGTGTCGTCATCTTCTTTCTGTGTTGTCTGTTTGTCCCTCTGTGTGTCGTCATCTTCTTTCTGTGTTGTCTGTTTGTCCCTCTGTGCTGTCGTCATCTTCTTTCTGTGTTGTCTGTTTGTCCCTCTGTGTCCCTCTGTCGTCATCTTCTTTCTGTGTTGTCTGTTTGTCCCTCTGTGTGTCGTCATCTTCTTTCTGTTTGTTGTCTGTTTGTCCCTCTGTGCGTCGTCATCTTCTTTCTGTGTTTGTCCCTCTGTCGTCATCTTCTTTCTGTCTGTTTGTCCCTCTGTGTGTCGTCATCTTCTTTCTGCGTTGTCTGTTTGTCCCTCTGTGTGTCGTCATCTTCTTTCTGTGTTGTCTGTTTGTCCCTCTGTGTGTCGTCATCTTCTTTCTGTGTTGTCTGTTTGTCCTCTCTGTGTGTCGTCATCTTCTTTCTGTGTTGTCTGTTTGTCCCTCTGTGTGTCGTCATCTTCTTTCTGTGTTGTCTGTTTGTCCCTCTGTGTGTCGTCATCTTCTTTCTGCGTTGTCTGTTTGTCCCTCTGTTGTCCCTCTGTGTTGTCTGTCATCTTCTTTCTGTGTTGTCTGTTTGTCCCTCTGTGTGTCGTCATCTTCTTTCTGTTGTTGTCTGTTTGTCCCTCTGTGTTGTCTGTCATCTTCTTTCTGTGTTGTCTGTTTGTCCCTCTGTGTGTCGTCATCTTCTTTCTGCGTTGTCTGTTTGTCCCTCTGTGTGTCGTCATCTTCTTTCTGCGTTGTCTGTTTGTCTGTTTGTCCCTCTGTGTGTCGTCATCTTCTTTCTGTGTTGTCTGTTTGTCATAGAGACAGAGATAGAGAGAGAGAGACGGAGACAGAGATAGAGATAGAGACAGAGACAGAGATAGAGATAGAGATAGAGACAGAGACAGAGACAGAGATAGAGACAGAGACAGATAGAGACAGAGACAGAGACAGAGAGATAGAGATAGACAGAGACAGAGACAGAGATACAGACAGAGATAGAGATAGAGACACAGACAGAGACAGAGACAGAGACAGAGATAGAGAGAGAGAGACAGAGAGATCGAGAGACAGAGATAGAGAGATAGAGAGAGAGAGACAGAGACAGAGAGAGAGACAGAGAGACAGAGACAGAGATAGAGACAGAGACAGAGACAGAGATAGAGACAGACAGAGACAGAGATAGAGATAGAGATAGAGAGACAGAGAGATAGAGAGAGACAGAGATAGAGATAGAGAGAGACAGAGACAGAGACAGAGATAGAGATAGAGACAGAGACAGAGATAGAGAAGAGACAGAGATAGAGATAGAGACACAGATAGAGAGAGACAGAGACAGAGATAGAGATAGAGACAGAGACAGAGACAGAGATAGAGACAGAGAGAGAGAGAGAGAGAGAGATAGAGATAGAGACAGAGAC
>CM065703.1:2106859-2111859 GCA_017654935.2 Phymorhynchus buccinoides | reverse complement strand
TTTCCACCCTCCCACCTCTACACACCCTCACCTACCATATTATAACCTCTTCATCCTTATTGTCCATTTCCACCCTCCCACCTCTACACACCCTCACCTACCATATTATAACCTCTTCATCCTTATTGTCCATTTCCACCCTCCCACCTCTACACACCCTCACCTACCATATTATAACCTCTTCATCCTTATTGTCCATTTCCACCCTCCCACCTCTACACACCCTCACCTACCATATTATAACCTCTTCATCCTTATTGTCCATTTCCACCCTCCCACCTCTACACACCCTCACCTACCATATTATAACCTCTTCATCCTTATTGTCCATTTCCACCCTCCCACCTCTACACACCCTCACCTACCATATTATAACCTCTTCATCCTTATTGTCCATTTCCACCCTCCCACCTCTACACACCCTCACCTACCATATTATAACCTCTTCATCCTTATTGTCCATTTCCACCCTCCCACCTCTACACACCCTCACCTACCATATTATAACCTCTTCATCCTTATTGTCCATTTCCACCCTCCCACCTCTACACACCCTCACCCACCATATTATAACCTCTTCATCCTTATTGTCCATTTCCACCCTCCCACCTCTACACACCCTCACCTACCATATTACAACCTCTTCATCCTTATTGTCCATTTCCACCCTCCCACCTCTACACACCCTCACCTACCATATTATAACCTCTTCATCCTTATTGTCTTGTTTCTGACTTCATAATTTGCATTACCCGACCACACGCTTATACGCGCGCACAAACGCACAAACATAAATACCCGCGGGAGCTCACACATTATAGAGAGAGACGCACACAGCACGCACATACATGCGTACGTGAGCGCGTACGCAAAAGCACGCGTGCGATTGCACAAACACATGCGCTCACATGCATCCACAGACACACAACAACAACAACAACACACACACACACCAGGAGGTCTACAAAGCACTAAAATTCTCAAGGACCCTCTAAAAGAATGTGCATGGGGTCCCAGGGATGCACTAGAACAAATCTTTTTAGCATTCTCAATGCCAGTGGGACCCTCTATCCCGCCTCTAGGACCCTCTATGCTGTAAGTGAAGGAGTCCCTGGGACCCCTTGTTTTGCGGGACGATTGGGAGCCCTGCATACATACACGCACATTCACAAACACGCGTGCGCGCAAGCGAGCGCATACACAGACCTCTGCGCGCATATCTACTCACGAACTACAATTATCGAACAGGGAATAGGCTCATTATGAAGGCATGCAGTAATTTGTAAGCACCAAGCATAAGACGGGAATTAGGAAGACTAATTACACGTGTGTATGTATGTAAGCACGCGCATCATGTGTGAGTGAATGTGGGAGACCGACAGTGGGGAGAAAGTGCTAGAGCCAGAAAGACAGACAGATAGGCCGGAGAACAGACAGGCAGACAGACAGACAGACAGGCAGATAAACAGACAGACAGACAGACAGACAGACAGGCAGGTAGACAGACAGACAGGCAGGCAGGCAGGCAGGCAGACAGACAGAGACAGGCGGACAGGCAGACAGGCAGACAGACAGACAGACAGACAGACAGACATATACGCCGGAGAACAGACAGGCAGACAGACAGAAAGACAGACAGGCAGACAGAGAGACAGGCAGGCAGGCAGGCAGGCAGGCAGGCAGACAGACAGACAGACAGACAGATGCGCCAGAGAACGGACAGATCAGGCGCATCGAATACAAGCTCTCTCTGCTCTGTTGCAAATCCCTGAATGATCTGGCTCCTTCTTATCTCACTGATCTTCTGAAACTTTACACACCTCTTAGACAGTTACGCTCCTCCTCTGACACTTCTCTCCTCCAGACCCCTCGTTGCCGCACGGGCCAGAACCCTTGGCGAACGTTCCTTCTCTTTCCAGGCCCCTTCCACTTGGAATAAACTCCCTTTACCTCTCCGTTCTGCCAACTCCCTCTCTTCACTTAAGTCTTCTCTCAAAACTACTCAAATCATAGTCTGCTTCATTTCCTTTCAAAGTACTTTGTCCCTTCCATGCATGTGTGTGTGTGCGTGGTGTGTGTGTGTGTGTGAGTGTGTGTGTGTGTGTGTGTGTGTGTGTGTGTGTGTGTGTGTGTGTGTGTGTGTGTGTGTGTGTGTGTGTGTGTGTGTGTGTGTGTGTGTGTGTATGTGTGTGTGTGTGTGTGTGCGTGTGTGCGTGTGTGTGTGCGCGTGTGCGCGCGCGCGTGCGTGTGTGTGCGTGCGTGTGCGTGCGTGTGCGTGCGTGTGCGTGTGTTGTGTGTGTGTGCTTGCGTGCGTGCGCGCACGCGCGTTTGTGTGTGTGTGTGTGTGCGTGCGTATGTGTGTGTGTGTGTGTGCGTGTGCGCGTGCGTGTGTGTGTGTGTGCGTTTGTGTGTGTGCGCGTGTGTTTAACATATTTTGACGTTCATGTGTTTCTATTGCATGGTATGATGGCTTATTAATGCATTAGTATAATAACGCATTTATTATTGTAAGCGATTAGGGCTTATTTAAGATTAATTGCTAGAAATGTCCATTGTTATTGTTATTATTATTATTATTATTATTATTATTATTATTATTATTATGATGATGATCCAGAGACAGACAGACAGACCGCTAAGCCAGACGAACGCAAATTATGATACAGAGGCGAGCTCTTTCCAAACCTCCTGAATGGGCACAAGAAAAGTGGTGGTGGTGGTAATTAGTGATGATGATGATGATGATGATGCTTTATATTTATTTTTACATTGCTAATGATGATGATGATGATGATGATGATGATGAAGACGATGATGATGATGAAGAAGAAGAAGAAGAAGATGATGATGCTGATGATGATGATGATGATGATGATGTCGATAGCAAGATGAAATTGGAGACCAGGGGGTGTATGAGGATTGGAGAAAACTGGCAGTATATTGAGATGTATGGGAGTGGGTGGAGGTGTAAGGGGGGGGGGGGGCTGATGTGATTGGGGTCAGATGGTCATAATAACTGCCACGTGGATTATGGGGCAACAGAAGCGTCAAAAGAGGATGTTTGTAAAGCGTTCAGGTTTGGTTTTTTTCCATTTTTACATCTCTAAAAAGCAATAATTCTGTAATATTTAATGATTTGTGTGTTTCTCAGTCTGTCTTTAAATTGTTTGTTTGTTTTTCTCTGTGTTCTGTGTTCATTTTTGTTTGTTCGTGGTGTTTTTTTCTTATTCAAATATTTGTTTCAAGACACAACACACACAACAAGAACAATGATGCATTGTATGCTAGGCTGCCTCTCTCTCTCTCTCTCTCTCTCTCTCTCTCTCTCTCTCTCTCTCTCTCTCTCTCTCTCTCTCTGCTGTTGACATGTGCATATGCTTACTTTTAAATTTGTTTTGTTAGTTGAGTGTATATTTGAAACTTGAGTGTATAAGGTAGGATTAAGTTTGATTTTGTCGAGTATGTATGTTAATTTACAAATTTGTGCGTGCTAAAAATAAATAAATAAATACTTATATAAAGTAAGATTAAGTTTGATGATGTTATGGATATGTATTTACTATGATTTTATAACGTGTGTGTGTGTGCTTACTTTTAAGTTTATTTTTAGTTGAATATGCGAAGTAGGCCTACAAGTAACTAGGCTCGACTTTGTCATGTTTCGGTGTTTATCGGCTGTGTTTATAATGTTATGATTGTTAAAGATGAGTGTGTTAGATATGCTTCTCTCTCTCTCTCACTCAGTCTATCTATCTCTGTCTCTGTCTGTCTGTCTGTCTGTCTGTTGCTCTCTCTCTCTCTCTTAGTGTGTGTGCGCATCGCGTGTATGTGTGTGTGTGTGTGTGTGTGTGTGTGTGTGTGTGTGTGTGTGGGTGTGTGTGTGTGTGTGTGTGTGTGTGTGTGTGTGTGTGTGGTGTGCGTGTGTGTGTGGCGCGCGCGCGCGCGCGAGTGTGTGTTTAGTGTCATAAAATAATTATTTAGTATACACTTTTCTTTTTCTTTTTTTTTTCTTTTTTTTTTTCTTTCTTTTTTCTTTAGGCTTATATTGTTTTATTTTGTTTATTGTGATTTAGCCAGAATGTTTATATTTATGTAACGAAAAGTTGGTTTTTTTGACATATTGTATTGGTGATCCTGTATGATGAGAGAGAGGAAAGAAAGAGAGAGGGAGGGAGAGAGAGAGGGGAGGGGGAGGGAGAGAGAGAGAGGGGGAGGGAGAGAGAGAGGGGAGGGAGAGAGAGATAGAGAGAGAGAGGGGGAGAGACAGAGAGGAGAGGAGAGACAGAGGGAGAGGAGAGAGAGAGAGAGAGAGAGAGAGAGAGAGAGAGAGAGAGAGAGGGATGGGAGAGAGAGAGAGAGAGAGTATGGGCCGTGTGTACGCACGTATTAATTGGTGCATTCCTTCCGGTTACTTGTTTACATTTTTATTAGTTTTTGTGAGTGTGATGTGTAATGAGAGAGTGACAGTGCTTGGTGAACGAGGGTGGATGTCTTTGTGAGTGAAAATCATGTTATTTCGTTGCTTTATTTCTTTGTATTCGAATGTTGGTGGTATGACTTTCTTGTTGATTTTAATTAATGTTTTTCATCTGTCATTGTTGCTTTTGTAACGTGCAACGATCATACTACTATATGGAGTTTTAGCGCTATATGAATTATTATTATTTTGATTATTATTATTATTATTATTGCTACTATTATTATTATAGGATTGGGTTTCATCTTGCTATGCATAAGTGTTTACTCCAAAATGCGTGCATGTTAAAGATGAGTATGTAGAATAGGATTTGGTTTTATTCCGTCATGTGTATGTGCTTACATTTAAGCTTGATGTATTTTTAAGATTAGTATGTAAAATGGGCTTAGGCTTGATTTTATTATGTGTATCGGCTTTAAATTTAAAATGTGTACATGTTACGAGTATGTAAAATAAGGATTAGTTTTAATTTTGTGATGAGTTAAGTTTGACTTATGTGCGTGTTAAAGATGAGGACTAGAAA
>CM065703.1:2061859-2064359 GCA_017654935.2 Phymorhynchus buccinoides | reverse complement strand
TTGTTTGGTTATTCAAGGATTATTTGGTTATTCAAGGATTATTTTGTTATTCAAGGATTAGTATTTGGTTATTCAAGGATTATTTGGTTATTCCAAGGATTATTTGGTTATTCAAGGATTATTCAATGATTATTTGGTTTATTTGGTTATTCAAGGATTATTTGGATATTTGGATATTCAAGGACTATTTGGTTCAAAACTGTCTACTTTTGCTCTTGTAGGTAAGCCTACATGGGGCAATCCTACGTCTGGAAGCTTGAGAAGAGGTATCAAACTGCATACTTGTTATAATTTGGGAATGTCCCACTTTGCCCTTTCCCACTTTGCCCTTTCGTCCCTTCATTTCTCTGGCAAAGACCACTCTCTTGCTCTCCCCCTCTCTCCCTGTGTCCATCTCTCTTTCTTTCTCTTTCCGTGCATGCATCTCTCTCTCTCTCTCTCTCTCTCTCTCTCTCTCTCTCTCTCTCTCTCTATGTGAAAAAAAGGACGTAATACATATATAGGTCAGGTGATGAGGCCTGCAGCAAACATGACAGAAAGGGTGAGATGGGAAAGGGCGAAATGGCACTCATTGCCCAAGAGAGGTCAGGTGATGAGGCCTGCAGCAAACATGACAGAAAGGGCGAGATGGGAAAGGGCGAAATGGCACTCATTGCCCAAGAGAGGTCAGGTGATGAGGCCTGCAGCAAACATGACAGAAAGGGCGAGATGGGAAAGGGCGAAATGGCACTCATTGCCCAAGAGAGGTCAGGTGATGAGGCCTGCAGCAAACATGACAGAAAGGGTGAGATGGGAAAGGGCGAAATGGCACTCATTGCCCAAGAGAGGTCAGGTGATGAGGCCTGCAGCAAACATGACAGAAAGGGCGAGATGGGAAAGGGCGAAATGGCACTCATTGCCCAAGAGAGGTCAGGTGATGAGGCCTGCAGCAAACATGACAGAAAGGGTGAGATGGGAAAGGGCGAAATGGCACTCATTGCCCAAGAGAGGTCAGGTGATGAGGCCTGCAGCAAACATGACAGAAAGGGTGAGATGGGAAAGGGCGAAATGGCACTCATTGCCCAAGAGAGGTCAGGTGATGAGGCCTGCAGCAAACATGACAGAAAGGGTGAGATGGGAAAGGGCGAAATGGCATTCATTGCCCAAGAGAGGTCAGGTGATGAGGCCTGCAGCAAACATGACAGAAAGGGTGAGATGGGAAAGGGCGAAATGGCACTCATTGCCCAAGAGAGGTCAGGTGATGAGGCCTGCAGCAAACATGACAGAAAGGGCGAGATGGGAAAGGGCGAAATGGCACTCATTGCCCAAGAGAGGTCAGGTGATGAGGCCTGCAGCAAACATGACAGAAAGGGCGAGATGGGAAAGGGCGAAATGGCACTCATTGCCCAAGAGAGGTCAGGTGATGAGGCCTGCAGCAAACATGACAGAAAGGGTGAGATGGGAAAGGGCGAAATGGCACTCATTGCCCAAGAGAGGTCAGGTGATGAGGCCTGCAGCAAACATGACAGAAAGGGCGAGATGGGAAAGGGCGAAATGGCACTCATTGCCCAAGAGAGGTCAGGTGATGAGGCCTGCAGCAAACATGACAGAAAGGGCGAGATGGGAAAGGGCGAAATGGCACTCATTGCCCAAGAGAGGTCAGGTGATGAGGCCTGCAGCAAACATGACAGAAAGGGCGAGATGGGAAAGGGCGAAATGGCACTCATTGCCCAAGAGAGGTCAGGTGATGAGGCCTGCAGCAAACATGACAGAAAGGGCAAGATGGGAAAGGGCGAAATGGCACTCATTGCCTAAGAGAGCTCACATGATGAGGCCTGCAGCAAACATGACAGAAAGGGCAAGATGGGAAAGGGCGAAATGGCACTCATTGCCCAAGAGAGGTCAGGTGATGAGGCCTGCAGCAAACATGACAGAAAGGGCGAGATGGGAAAGGGCGAAATGGCACTCATTGCCCAAGAGAGGTCAGGTGATGAGGCCTGCAGCAAACATGACAGAAAGGGCGAGATGGGAAAGGGCGAAATGGCACTCATTGCCTAAGAGAGCTCACATGATGAGGCCTGCAGCAAACATGACAGAAAGGGCGAGATGGGAAAGGGCGAAATGGCACTCATTGCCCAAGAGAGGTCATGTGATGAGGCACGCAGCAAACATGACAGAAAGGGCAAGATGGGAAAGGGCCAATCGGGACCTACCCTCCAACTCTGTGGTCTCTGGGTTGTCAATGGCTTGGAACTAATATCATCTACACTACATCAAAGTTGTAGTTTATACATCCACCTCATGTTTACGACCCTCAATCTCAAAGTCTGCTTCTTTCAGATTAATGAAAAATAATCCAAGGCTCATCCTAACCCCGTCCATTTCCCGAGAATGGCAGTGAACATTTTCAAAGCGAAAAATGGAAGATTGGCTCGTCAATAAAGTACAAGTTAGCAGGCAAGTCATTCGGCATGTGGAACCCTCAAATAGGAAACATCCATTTCAAGGTAGTGATAGCTAC
>CM065703.1:2011859-2056859 GCA_017654935.2 Phymorhynchus buccinoides | reverse complement strand
CCCAGGGGAATGTTGCGAGGACCATTGGTTTTGCCCATGGCCAGTGAGCGTGCCCAGTGGTCCTGAAACGCTACTGCGTTCATCGCCACCATGCTGGACGTCTGCAAGGAACAGAGTGATTCACAGTCACATTTCTACATGTGAGATACAAATGTTATACACAAAGCATGAAAAAGTTAAAGAACAACACACACGCATACAAACACACACGCACACGCACGCATGCGCACGCACGCATGCATGTCTGCCAGGTATTGTTTTTCTCTCTTTCTCCCTCCCTCCCTCTCTCTCTCTCTCTCTCTCTCTCTCTCTCGCACATGTGCAGACACACTCTCATACACACACATTCTCTCTCTCTCCCTCTCTCTCCCCCTCTCTCTCTCTCTCTCTCTCGCATATGTGCACACACACTCTCATACACACACATTCTCTCTCTCTCTCTCTCTCTCTCTCTCTCTCTCTCTCTCTCTCTCTCTCTCTCTCTCTCTCTCGAATTTGAAGTCTGAACTCTCTCGCTGTCTCTCTCTCTCTCTCTCTCTCTCTGTCTCTCTCTCTCACACACACACACACACACACACATGTACACTGTTACACACACACACACACACACACACACACACACACACACACACACAGAGAGACACTGTCTCACACACACACACACACACACACACACACACACACACACACACTCACTCACTCACACACACACACACACACGCACACACTGCCACACTGCACACACACACACACACGCACACACATACACACACACACAACAACAACAACAACAACAAACACACGCACACACAATGTCACATGCGCGTGCACGCGCGCACACACACACACACACACTGTCACATCCACACACTGAAACATACACACACACACACACACTCTATCTCTCTTTCTCTCTCTCACACACACACACACACACACACACTCTCTCTCTCTCTCTGTAACACATGCGCACACGCACGCGCGCACGCACACGCACACACACACACACACACACACACACACACACACACACACACACACTATCTTCTTCTCCCAGTATCTCACCAAAGTCATTATGGACCATTATTGTGACTGACAAGGGGCGAAGAGCTCGCGGGGAAAAAAGGAAGATAATAAAGAGAGAGAAAGAGAGAGAGAGAGAGAGAAAGAGACACACAGACACACACACAAATCGAGAGCGACTGACAGACACACAGGAAGTATGTCAGTCTAGCCTCTACAGTTGCGTTGCCTTGACAATTATGACAATAACAATCAGAAGCAGGATAAAAACCAGTGTACAGCTTTTGACAAACCTTATTTGTGAGAATATTTGTCGAGTTGATTCCTTTCCGCTGCATGTTTAAGCAAGTCTACCCTTGTTCAACGACTAAAAAAGCATTTAGATGTAGATAAACATTCGCAAAACTTATCGAAGAGCTTTCTCTTCAAGTTGAGATAACTGTTAAAGATGGCTAAAAGTGGCCTCCCCTTGTAAAAATTAGAATTGCTTTTTTCCCACGAACATAGATTAGATTTTTTTAAACCCATAAATGCCCAATGAATAATTAAAAATAATTGTAATTTCAACCTGTATTAAATTCTACCTTATTTGCAGTAAAGATGAAAAAATAATCATTACATTTTTGTTCTTGAGTTGCCGTCTGCTAACTCTTGGGAAGGGAGGTAAATTTGGCCACCTTTGCTTTGAGCAAGATGGCCGAACTAGAGAAACTAGTCTCCAATCTCTCCATCTCTTCCTTAAACAACCCCTGCGAAAGGGACGCTGACGATGCTGTCATCTTCAGACAAAATGAGCTTCCAGCTGAAGCGTTCCCGATGATTTCTGACATCAGAAGACAGGGCAAATTGTGTGATGTGACACTAAAAGTAGGTGGTTTATTTCGATTCATAGTGACTCATAAAAAATGTAAACAACAGCAGAAGAGTTCTAGCAAGTAAATGAAAAAAAATGCCTCACAATGCAATGGTATGTAGGGAATAAACAAAAGGAAATGGCTGTTATTGTAAACAACAAACGCTTTTTTATTACCTAATATATTTATCAAATCCTATTTCATCCCGTTTCAGGTTGCCAGACTTCTTCTTCTTCCTCTTCTTCTCCTTAGGCAGCCAACTTCAACACGCTGAAGGTTCTGCTGCACTTTAGGGGGTAGTACGAAAAAGAGAAAAATAGCAAGAGATAGAGTACAAAGCGAAATAATAACATTATGGGGAAATAGAAAGAAAGAAATGAAATGATTGCAAGACAGTCAGGAAATAACTGAGTATTCACAAATACACAGTTTACCATGTAGAAAGAATTAAGTTAAATATGTGAGGATTTGATTTGGGAAGGGGGGATGGAGGGGGGTTGGGGTGGGTGGGTGTGATAGAGGGAAAGACGAGATAAAGGTCATGCCCGACCGTTAAATGTACCCAGACTGGCCAGGGACACCCGGGCCCCACATGATGCATGTAGAGTGTCATGCACGACCGCTTAGTCCCCCCAGATCAACCGGGGAAACACGGGCCCCACATGATGCATGCACAGGAGTATTTGAAATTTGACACAGGGTTTGACTTGCTTATATTTAATTGTGGCGGTACTATAGCCGATGAGGTTTAACTGAGGCGTGGTTACCGTTACACCTATCTATATTGTTAAAAACTCGGGACTTTACTGGTGTTGCACTGCTTTCGGGCATTGCACCCAGTATTGTTCCCACCATCTTTGTATTTACAAATGTCCTATATGTGTCTATGACCGAGAGGACGTAAAACATCATTTTCACACTCACAGGGTTTGACTTGCCAGAAAAACTCTTCAAAGGCAAGGCTCTTTGCTGACGACACGCCGCGTGTCGCAGTCAAAATCATCGCTCGTTCAAATCTGTCGCCCGCTACTATGAGAGTGTGTATTTGCGACATACAATTTTAGGAACATTTTTAGGTATAACCTTTTTGGAATACTAACCCTATCCCTAACTGTAGCCCTAAACCTAACCCTACCCCCCAAGTGAAATTTGTGGTTCATGCTCAATGTCGCAAATACACACTCTCATAGTAGCGGGGCGACAGATTTGAACGAGCGACGATTTTGACTGCGACACCGCGGACACAGCATCATCTTTTTGATGGTTCTGTTGTAGAAGCTGGGGAACTCAAGTTTAGCGGCAATCGGTTTCTGCAGGGTTTAGTGAAATAGTTAGGGGGGGGGGGGGGGGGAGGACGTGTGTGTGTCACTGTGTGTGTGTGTGTTGAGTGGGGGACTGGATTGTGGAAAGGAGGGAGGGGGGTAGGTGGAGACAGAGGATGGGGGGAGAGGGGAACAAAATTACATTCGGGATTTGAAGCTTTCCACTGAGTGGGATGTTATGACCTCAGATGGAAGGGAGTTCCACTCACTGATTGTACGTGGAAAGAAAGAAAACTTCCTGTAGCTGGTCTTTCAGGAAGGGAGGAGATAGACTGGTGGGATTGTCTTGTCCTCCTTGTTGGTGGGTTGAGGGTTGGAGAGTACAGCGTGTTGATGGAGATTTTGGCCATGATGATGTACGTCTCCTGTCAGCAAGTGGTGTCCAGTGCAGTTGGGTGGACATTTGGTCGACGCTGGATGTCTGGCGGTGCCGGTTCACCACCCAGCAGGCAGCACGTCGTTGCACCTTCTCCACCCTGCTGACGTCTTTTGCTGTGGGATCCCCACTGGGGAAGCATCCTCCAGAGTGGGTCTCACCAGGGATTTGTAGGCTGTTTCTTGGGTTTTCACTGATCCCACTGTCACGTTTCCTTGGAGAAAGCCGAGAATCTTGCAGGCTTTACTGGTGACATTGGAAATGTGGGTGTCCCATTTAAGGTCGTGTGAAATGGTGACACCCAGATACTTTATTTCCTCTCTCTCTCTCTCTCTCTCTCTCTCTCTCTCTCTCTCTCTCTCTCTCTCTCTCTCTCTCTCTCTCTCTCTCTCTCTCTCTCTCTCTCTCTCTCTCTCTCTCTCTCTCTCTCTCTCTCTCTCTCTCTCTCTCTCTCTCTCTCTCTCTCTCTCTCTCTCTCTCTCTCTCACACTTTTGTTTTTTTGTTAAGAGGCCCCCAAAAAATCATAGGGTCGGACGGAAAAAAAAGAGTAGGTCGGGATACCGTAATGTTCCACAACTATTTTTTGTGTGCCTAATATCATCATCCTATCAAATGATTGTGCTGTCATTTCAGGTTGGAGAGCAGAAGTTCTCAGCGCATCGCGTGATCCTTGCCGCAAGCATTCCATACTTCAACGCCATGTTCACCTGTGATATGGTGGAGGCCAACATGAGTGAAATCTCCATCGAAGGAATCGAACCAAGGTGATGATGATGATGCTGTCTTGATGATGATGATGATGATGATGTCTTGATGATGAAGATGTAATTTAGCATTCCATATATTTCAACGCCATGTTCACCTTTGATAAGGTTGAAGGCAACATGAGGGAAATTCCCTCATTCCCTGGGAATTGAGCAAAGGTAATGGAATTAACTTTCTAATGAGTTGTCTGTCTTTTTACGTTTTAGCAACAATATTTGAAAGGTGAGGAATCAGATTTGTTCAGATTTTCTTAATTTAAGAATTACTGCAGAACAATTTTTTCTTGTTTGTTTGCTTACTACATTAGTTGTGCTAATGAGTTTGGTTAATTTGTTAACTGCCTTGCTACAGTCCAAAAAAGCCTGGTGAATTTCGCCTGCATTGGTTCAGTGACTATTGTACTTATCAGTACAAACTACAATGCAGTCACTACTTATTTCTTTGACACTATACATTTATAATACATTGTTTATTTTTTAACATACTTGTACATTCCAGTGCACTGGAGGCTATAGTGAACTTTGCCTACACTGGGTCGGTGACCATCGATCGGTGCAACGCACAGTCACTGCTCATCGCCGCCAGTTTCCTTAACACTGTACATTATACATTATGTAACACCTTGTACATTGCAGTGCACTGGAGGCTATGGTGAACTTTGCCTACACTGGGTCGGTGACCATCGATCGGTACAACGCACAGTCACTGCTCATCGCCGCCAGTTTCCTTAACACTGTGCATTATACATTATGTAACACCTTGTACATTGCAGTGCACTGGAGGCTATGGTGAACTTTGCCTACACTGGGTCGGTGACCATCGACCGATACAATGCACAGTCGCTGCTCATCACCGCCAGCTTCCTGTACATTATTCATTGTAACACCTTGTACATTGCAGTGCACTGGAGGCTATGGTGAACTTTGCCTACACTGGGTTGGTGACCATCGACCGATACAATGCACAGTCACTGCTCATCGCGGCCAGTTTCCTTAACACTGTACATTATCTATTGTAACACCTTGTGCGTTATGCATTGTAACATGAACACCTTGTACATTCCAGTGCACTGGAGGCTATGGTGAACTTTGCCTACACTGGGTCGGTGACCATCGACCGGTACAACGCACAGTCGCTGCTCATCGCCGCCAGCTTCCTCAACCTGCGCCACGTTCGAGAGGCCTGCTGCGGCTACTTCAAGGACAGGTGAGTCTTTGTGTCTCTTTTCTAGTCAATTACAAAATCTACCTATTCGAGGGAGCGGTAGAAATAGTGGAGGTAGCGATGTTAGAGGCAGTGGCAATGTAGCAGCAATGATTGACCTCTTCACTGCCAGAGGAAAACTGAGAAATTGTCCATGAAGCGAGTCTATAGTATGATAGTTGTTCGGTTGTGTGTCTGCGTGTGTGTTGCGTCCGTGGTCTAATCTCCAAACTGTAACGTTGGCATTTTCTCAGGAAATAGAAAGCGTACATTGTTCAAACTTTGCACACATATGCAAGCTTTCAAACAAAAATGATTTGAATAATTAAATACTTAAAACAACACTGTAAACAGATAACATTTTAGATTAGTGGGTTAGAGAGTATTCAACAGGCAACATGAGTTAAGAAACTCATCAACACTGAAAGCCTCGATAGCTCATTGGTAGAGTGTCTGTCATGCCAATGGTTCCGGGTACGATTCTCGGCATGGGCACTTTTTTTGTTTTGTTTGTTGTATCTATTAATGATAGTTTCATTTGTACTTTAAAATTTTATTGGCAATCTTGTACTTTAGACACCCCCCTCAAGCTTTGTTGTTGTTCCACTTGTTCCTGTTCGAGTTAGCCTTGAAGGCTTTTCCTCTTGTTTATTATAAGATTTAAAAGACACCTGTTAGACTCAATCTAAGAAAATGGTCTAAAAGTTGTTATGCTCTGCATAGTTATGCGGGGATTGCCTTTAGTCTTGACAAGCTCCTACCATAACATTGTCAGTCTGTGAAATCCTCAGAAGTCGGAGTGTGGCTGCCCACGTGGCGGGGTAAGCAAAAATGGGGTCACACGCGTAATGTTCTCATCCCTAGCTGGTGCATTTGTACCATAATGTTCAAGCGGTTCAACACTTAAAAGGTTAAAAGTCAGAAGGTATTATACACCTTCTTTATTCCTTTGTGATGGTGCATTCTGGATTTCACCACACAATACAGTGACAGTTCAAACCTCCTATCTCAATCTGGGTAGTTTTGAGAAAAATGAAACAAACTGTTTTAAAAATTAACAGTGTTGTTGTTGTTGGTGGTGGTGGTGGTGGTGTGGGGGTGGGGGGGTGCACGTGTGTGTGCATGCGCATGCACATTTCTGTGTGAAGGAAAGATTGAGTTTTGATGCTTGATTTATTTCTTTAATTTATATTAATGTACTTATGTGTTGATCCTTGTTTGTCTGCGTGTGATTGAAGATATGTTGCCTATGCTTGATGTTTATATAATCTGTGTTTATGCCTACGGAAGTACTGTATTAATGCTATTATGTTCGCGGAACAGTACATGTGCACCAGCCTGGTGGGGTGCATTATTATAGTTGGTTGGTTGGTTGGCTTACCCTGGCTAAAAGACTCCAGGGATCATCCCAACAGCGAGAAGCACTTGAACACTAAGGTACAAATGCACCAGCTAGGGATGAGAACATTACGTGTGTGACCGTTTTTGATTACCCCGGCCATGTGGGCTGCCACACTCCGTCTTCAGGGGATTTTAGACTGATGATGTAATGCTGGGAGCTTGTCATGGCTTAAGACAATCCCCGCACAACCATTCAGAGCAGAACAACATTTTGATGTAGCCTTGGCGTTCTAGCTTATGTCAACTGGTCTGACACAGCCTCATGCCAAGGCATAATTATTATAGTAATACTATCTTCATTACCATTATCATCACGGTCTACAGGCTCCACGTGTCCAACTGCCTGTCGGTGCGCATGTTCGCGGACCAGTACATGTGCACCAGCCTCGTGCAGGCGTCCAATAAGTTCATCGAGTGCAACTTCCGGCAGGTGGCCTCCACCGACGACTTCCTGACGCTGTCCAAGGATGACATCGTCGACATCATCTCCCGCGACGAACTCAACGTCTGCAGCGAGGAAGAGGTGACTCGCTTGTCAAAGTTGTCACTATGCAGTGCTTAGAGCGCTTAGAGCTTTGATGATGAATAAGCGCTATAGAAATGTACATAATAAATATACAGTAATTTAGAAAATATAACGTAGTAGTAAGTATGATATTGTGCAAAGGCAAGAAATGGTCAACATTTCTAAAATTATAACATTCTGATTATGGAACATTTGATTTTTCAAGACTTCAGATCTCTAGAACTGGAAACAAAGAGGACAAAAACTTTCTTTAATCATATCAGTTTTCTGCGGAATGAGTTATCTCAGATGCCGAACTTCGATAACTAATCAGAACTTGCGAAAAGATTCAAAGTTGTTTGTTAGTTTTCTCTGCACATTTCTTGGGAACTTTGACAATCCATATTGTTAAAGACAGATTTATTCAAATTATGGGATTGAAGCGCTAGCATGGCGGAGCGGAAGAATATCCTGTGTGGTAATCCAAAAGTTTTTTAAGCTAGGGCTTCAGATCTCTTTGGAGCCAAGCTGTTGCGTCCTTGGGAAAGATACTGTACTCCTGTTGTCCTCCCAGGACTGGTGTGAGGGTGTACACCTGTCTTCAGTTTGAGGGGAAGCGGAGGTAGAAAATAGGTGGTGGAAGCAGAGGGCCGATGCCCGCTGTCCAGCATTGAACCGTAGACAGCGAATCGATTCATTGCCCCCGATGGTACCTTTGCTTCTTTCTTTTATTTTTTTACCTGGGAATGCACTCTCGTCACACTATCTTTTTTTGTTGCTCTTTCAGGTGTTTGAAGCAGTGTTGGAGTGGGTGAAGCACAGAGAGAGGAGGAGAGGAAGGGGCACATTGCTGAACTGACGGTGAAGGTTGTAAACAGGGAGTTAATTGATATGGCCGTACCGTCCTGCTTTCAGGTGTTTGAAGCAGTGTTGGAGTGGGTGAAGTTTAAGGAGGAGGAGAGGAAGGGGCACATTGCTGAGCTGATGGTGAAGGTTCGCCTCCCCCTCCTCACCCCCCCTTACCTCAGCGACCGCGTGGCCTCGGAGAACCTCGTCAAAAGCTCCCTGCAGTGCAGGTAACCCACGAGTGGATGGGCAGGGTTATGGTCTTTTAAAGGTCGGTAAAAGCTTGTAAAAAACACCACCACATTTGTAAAGTCTGTAAAAACAGCCTGCCATTTTGTCCCAGCTTTTTTTATATCAACGGATCAACCCAGTATATAATTTTATGATCAGATCTATTCAGAACAAAATGTAAAAAGTTTGTAGATTTGGAAGGGAAAAATCTGTACGAACCCTTCCTCAGTGCTTGCCTCCAAAATGCCGACAATACAAGTCACACTTCAATAAAATTAAAAAATAAAAAATAAAAAGTAGCATTGATAAAAAATTCAAGGTGTAAAAACATTTCTTTAAAAGAAACATTGACAAGAAGAATGCTATTGTCTCGTGGACATGCCTAGCTAATGTTCATACCCTCACCCTCGCAAGAATGCTCACCAACAGGTGAAGCTCAGCATCAACAAATCGTGATCACATCGGACAGTGTAGGAGATGGAAGATGGGGAAGAGGGTGATCAGACTTGGAAGAGTAGAGTTAGAAAATAATTGTATATCGGTGGTGTAGGAATATGTTGAAGCCAGGGTTGCAGGATTACCAGCAAGCTGGGGGGTGGGGTTGGGGGGTTGGTGCATCACTCTCTGTCTGTCTGTCTGCCATGGGTGTCCTGCTTGCTCTCTGAACACAAAACAGTTATTTTTCTCATTTCTTTTTCTCTGCCCAGGGATTTGCTGGATGAAGCCAGGGACTACCTGCTGATGCCAGAGAGACGTATCTTGATGCAGACGTTCAAGACGCGGCCGCGGTGCTGCACGGACATTCCTGGGGTGATATATGCTGTGGGAGGACTCAACCCTAGTGGTAGGTCATGTTGTTGTTGCTGTTGTACCCTGGCTAAGAGACTCCAGGGATCATCCCAACAGCCGAAGCACTCGAACACTATGGTACAAATGCACCAGCTAGGAATGAGAACATTACGTGTGTGACCCATTTCTGATTACCTCGCAACGTGGGCAGCCACACTCCGACTTCTGAGGATTTTGCAGACTGACGATGTTATGCTAGGAGCTTGCAATGGCTATAGACAATCCCCGCATAACTATGCAGAGCACAACAACATTTTGATGTAGCGTTGGTGTTCTAGCCTATGCCAATAGGGCATTTGCCACGAGTGTTCGTTCTCTATACTAGACTACTAATTTGCCCTCACTCGTTCTGCCCCGAGTTACGCTGACCTTTCTAATTCAACTCTCTAAATTCAACTCAGTGAATTTCAAGGTCGTCCTCACGTGGCAGATGCCCTGTTGGTCTGACACAGCCTTAAGCCAAGGTGTGGGGGGCATGTTGTGTCTGTCTGCGTGTCCGTGTCCCGTGTTGTGTGGGTGTTTACAGGGGGGGGGAGCAGGACTGTCAGTGTGTATGCCAGTGTGTATGCCAGTGTGTATGCCAGTGTTGGTCTGACACAGCCTTAAGCCAAGGTGTGGGGGGCATGTTGTGTCTGTCTGCGTGTCCGTGTCCCGTGTTGTGTGGGTGTTTACAGGGGGGGGGAGCAGGACTGTCAGTGTGTATGCCAGTGTGTATGCCAGTGTGTATGCCAGTGTGTATGCCAGTGTTGGTCTGACACAGCCTTAAGCCAAGGTGTGGGGGGCATGTTGTGTCTGTCTGCGTGTCCGTGTCCCGTGTTGTGTGGGTGTTTACAGGGGGGGGGAGCAGGACTGTCAGTGTGTATGCCAGTGTGTATGCCAGTGTGTATGCCAGTGTGTATGCCAGTGTGTATGCCAGTGTGTATGCCAGTGTGTATGCCAGTGTTGGTCTGACACAGCCTTAAGCCAAGGTGTGGGGGGCATGTTGTGTCTGTCTGCGTGTCCGTGTCCCGTGTTGTGTGGGTGTTTACAGGGGGGGGGGGGGGGGGGGAGCAGGACTGTCAGTGTGTATGCCAGTGTGTATGCCAGTGTTGGTCTGACACAGCCTTAAGCCAAGGTGTGTGGGGCATGTTGTGTCTGTCTGCGTGTCCGTGTCCCGTGTTGTGTGGGTGTTTACAGGGGGGGGGGGGGGGGGGGGGGGCAGGACTGTCAGTGTGTATGCCAGTGTGTATGCCAGTGTGTATGCCAGTGTTGGTCTGACACAGCCTTAAGCCAAGGTGTGTGGGGCATGTTGTGTCTGTCTGCGTGTCCGTGTCCCGTGTTGTGTGTGTGTTTACAGGGGGGGGGAGCAGGACTGTGAGTGTGTATGCCAGTGTGTATGCCAGTGTGTATGCCAGTGTTGGTCTGACACAGCCTTAAGCCAAGGTGTGCATGGGGCATGTTGTGTCTGTCTGCGTGTCCGTGTCCCCGTGTTGTGTGGGTGTTTACAGGGGGGAGGGGGGGGGGGGGGGGGGGGAGCAGGACTGTCAGTGTGTATGCCAGTGTGTATGCCAGTGTGTATGCCAGTGTGTATGCCAGTGTTGGTCTGACACAGCCTTAAGCCAAGGTGTGGGGGGCATGTTGTGTCTGTCTGCGTGTCCGTGTCCCGTGTTGTGTGGGTGTTTACAGGGGGGGGGAGCAGGACTGTCAGTGTGTATGCCAGTGTGTATGCCAGTGTGTATGCCAGTGTGTATGCCAGTGTTGGTCTGACACAGCCTTAAGCCAAGGTGTGGGGGGCATGTTGTGTCTGTCTGCGTGTCCGTGTCCCGTGTTGTGTGGGTGTTTACAGGGGGGGGGAGCAGGACTGTCAGTGTGTATGCCAGTGTGTATGCCAGTGTGTATGCCAGTGTGTATGCCAGTGTGTATGCCAGTGTGTATGCCAGGGGAGCACAGGAAAACCCAAAGAACACTAACTGTGGAGACGGCAATCCTGTCCATAAGGTGGTAGATAGTGATTCAGTGGTTGGTGTGTGTGGTTTTCATGGAACTCTATGAACACTGTGGTACAAGCGATATGATCCAGTGACTGGCAAGTGGTCATTAGCTGATTGTATATCCACAATACAATACAGTATCATATAATACAGTTCAAGTTTGTTCAATACAATACAGTTGAGTACAATACTATGCAATGATGTAATTTCCAGGGAATTCTATGAACACTGTTGAACGCTATGACCCAGTGACTGGCAAGTGGTCCATGGCCGATTGTATGTCCACAATACATTACAATATATTACAATACAACAATGTAATTTTCAGGGAATTCTATGAACACTGTTGAACGCTATGACCCAGTGACTGGCAAGTGGTCCATGGCTGATTGTATGTCCACAATGCAATGCATTACAATACAACACAATACAATACAATACAATACAATACAATACAATACAATGCAATTACAATACAACACAATACAATACAATGCAATACAATACAATACAATACAATACAATACAATACATTGCAATACAATACAACACAATACAATACATTGCAATACAATACAATACAATACAATATAATGCAATTACAATACAACACAATACAATACATTGCAATACAATACAATACAATACAATACAATGCAATACAATACAACACAATACAATACATTGCAATACAATACAATGATGTAATTTTCAGGGAATTCTATGAAAACTGTAGAACGCTATGACCCAGTGACTGGCAAGTGGTCCATGGCTGATTGTATGTCCACAATACAATGCATTACAATATATTACAATACAATGATGTAATTTTCAGGGAATTCTATGAACACTGTTGAACGCTATGACCCAGTGACTGGCAAGTGGTCCATGGCTGATTGTATGTCGACAACTCGCAGTAGAGTGGGCACCGCTGTCATGGATGGTGAGTACTAATTGTCATTGTCTGTCTGTCTGTGTGTTTGTTTATGGCAAAACCCATGTCATTGTCTGTCTGTCTGTCTGTCTGTGTGTGTGTTTGTCTATGGCAAAGTCCATGTCCATGACGTGCATTAGATTAGAGTGGGCTCTGCCAGCATGGATGGTGAGGAATTGTCATTGTGACATAGCTGGCACTGGTGTTTTATCTTCGCAAATTGTTGGTTTACATGATTGTTAGCTGATCAACTGATAAGTCCGACACATCAAAGTTTACCAATTTTGACTCTATGGTTTGCAGAGGTTCAGACAGACTGTGGATATGTTTGAGCCACATGTATTATAATCATTATTTCAGTAGAACCTCCCTTATACGACCTTCAAGAATCACCCAAAATGAGGTCTTATAAGGGAGGGGTGTTATAAGGGAGGTAATTTTAATACTTACAAAGAAGGGCAATGTCTCAGAGAAGTAGGTCTTATAAAAAGTTATATGGGAGGGAGTCTTATAAGGGAGGTTCCACTGTATTACATATATTATTGCTCACTGTTAAATGCAAGCTGTGCGCTATCGGCGGCTACAACGGCTCAGACAGGCTGTGTACTGTAGAGATGTGTGAGCCATATGTATTATTATTATTATTATTATTACATGTATTATTGTTTACTGTTGAATGCAAGCTGTGCGCTATCGGCGGCTACAACGGCTCAGACAGGCTGTGTACTGTAGATGTGTGAGCCATATATTATTGCTCACTGTATATTGTTTACTGTTGAATGCAAGCTGTACGCTATCGGCGGCTACAACGGCTCAGACAGGCTGTGTACTGTAGAGATGTGTGAGCCATATGTATTATTATTATTATTATTATTACATGTATTATTGTTTACTGTTGAATGCAAGCTGTGCGCTATCGGCGGCTACAACGGCTCAGACAGGCTGTGTACTGTGGAGATGTGTGAGCCATATGTATTATTATTATTATTATTACATGTATTATTGTTTACTGTTGAATGCAAGCTGTGCGCTATCGGCGGCTACAACGGCTCAGACAGGCTGTGTACTGTGGAGATGTGTGAGCCATATGACCGTGTAGGTGCCAGCAAGCTGTGCTTGTAAGTGGCAGTCAGACTGCCCAGCCCCCCCAAAATACCTTGTTTTCCCAAAGCAATTACTTTCAGGTGATAAGTTTGTTAGCAAAATGTTTTATATGACATTAAAGATCATTGTTTCATCTTTCCAATGATGTCTTTGTTTTTAATGTGTGATTTTGTACAATTTTTTAAAAGCGGTTGAGGTTCGGCTATTTTTGGCCGCCGGGACAGCTTTTTTGAGATCGCGATTTTCGGGTTGCCGTCTTTTGGCTTTGCGCAGGGTCTCGCGTTGCATTGTTCATGCATAATATGACCAGAAATGGAATCTAGAGACCTTCAGCTTTAACATGGTGTAAAAAAAGGTTGATAAATGTAAAGTTAATAACCATAAATCGCGGAAAGTAAAGTTCTAGTGAAAATTTCGGTCCTAAAACAACACCAAAACCACCCGAAGCCTACCCTCGTTAGAATCAGCGAAGTTTCCTCTTTCTTTTGGGCTAAAGATTAAAACCATTGGCTAATACGGGAAACCCTGCTTGCCAATGAAACGCGAACACCCATTGGTTCAATCAAACTTTCATGCTTAACCATGGCGGCACAAGTCATCGGACGTATCCCGACGGAGTTTGTGAAGAAATACAGCGACTTAATCGGTAAGAAACGTCATATGCTTGATTCAGGCTGTATATAAGACATTTTTCATTTATTTAAGGTCATTTTAGTGATCGGATTGTTTAAAAAACAACATTGTTGTTGATCGAAACCTTCGTGTCTATCTGAGTTTGCTTGACGCTGTTGAATGGCAGGCACGATCGTGGGATCGAAGGGGGTGGCCTAGAATTTTGTTGTTTTTTCTGACCTTTGTCTGTAATTTTACTAAGTTGCATCGAGTTGTTTTCATTAGATGGTTCATCTATACTTTGATTTATTTTCATGGTCAAAATGTTGGTCTAAATAGTTGAAAAACAATGCCGAATCTCAACATTTTTAACTCGGTCAGACTCATGAATATTAATGAGCTCAGCCTCGATGTGGTTTACGTAGCAGGCGAAGCTTTGCCCTTTGTCGCGACTGTTCGATCACGCAAACAAAGTTATTTACCAGATAAAATACATCACAACTAGCCCCCTAAATGTTCAAAACCTACAGTTTTCAAGATAATGAACATGATCTGGGCTTTCAAAATCGTTCAGCTTCGGAGTTTTGCATTCGAATTCAACTTCAAATTCGAAGTTGATAGGCTTGCTGAGCCCGAGTTGCTCACGCTCGCGATGCTCAGGCTGTAGCGCTGGTCCTAGCACTTCGTTTGCAGCTTGCATTCTATTTCTAGAAGTAAACAACTATCTCTTCTTCATCATTGAAAACACATCGTGATTTTTCCAACCTAGATGTCTTAATATTTTCAAATGAGTTCTCCATTTTCACTTAAAATGAAGGCCACACATGACCCCCCCCCCTCTCCCTTGCACAGTGTCATGAATACAGAGACGGTGTGTATATACACACACAGTCACACTCACTGATCTTCAAACATACAGTCACACACACACACACACACACACACACACACACACACACTGATCCACAAACATGCAGTCACACACACAAGCACACTGATCTACAAACATACAGTGACACACACAGTCACACACACTAAGACACATACATGCACACACAGATCTACACACATACAGTGATACACACACACAGTCACATACACTAAGACACACACACAGACACTCACACACTGACACACACACCACATAAATAATGCACACACCACACACATATAATTATAACACACACACAGAGTAATCAATTCAACTCATTGAAAGTATGAGTTTATCTCTTTTACATTTGAAAGTGAAAAATATTTGCAGGCATAATTATTTTTCTCTAAATAGTAAATTTCAGTCTTAAAATAACACAAATTACAATTTGGTCATAATAAAAGTTTTCATTGATGACATTTTAAAAAATTATCGCTAATTACACTTTTTTTTCAACAGTGGCATCACCTCACTATGAGGACCTGGAGGCATCATATCTAGCGAAGGGCCGTGGCAGGAGAAAAGGTACTGCTGGAACTCCTTTCGACAATAGGTTACTGCTTCAAACGTTCTTGTTGAGGGAGGCAGCGATGGAAGAAGAACACAAGAAATGGGACTATGCTGGAAAATTTCTTATCAAGATTGCTGATAGGGACGACATTCCAGAAAACAAAATGAGAACCCTTGTTGAAAAAACGGTATGAGATTTTGGAAAAGTGTCATCTAGTTCTGGCATTAGTGTCAACCATGAAAAAAACAGCACTAGCTTTGACTCATTCTTAGACACTAAAGTTGACATTGATGGGCTTGGACCTCACCTCACTCAACAAGGCTTTACAAGGACTTCTCTTTTAAACTGCACCTTTGACATTACTGTTCCCTTGCCAACGAATGGTCTCATAGTAGAACTTGGGCGATTTCAGAAGAAACATCGTTTGCCAAATGACAAATTCTTGAAGTGGTTCTGCAAAATCACGCAAGTGCAAGCAGATTTACCTTCTGGAGCAGCGCCAAAACTAAGAAAATGTGTTGACAAACTGATCACATCATATGAAAAGATGTTGACGAAGAAAAGTGAGCGACCACATGTTCAGTCATTCATGAACAGCCCTTTTGTGATTCCAGGAATGGAGAAAGCATTAGAAACTATAGAAAAAGCCCCCTTGCCTCACACAGAGCATGCTGAGGTTACCCCCCAGTCAAGTTCTGAGAAAACAATTGAAACTGTTGAGAAAGCCCCCTTGCCTCACAAAGAGCAAGCTGAGGTTACCCCCCCATCGAGTTCCGAGGAATCACGAGAAACTTCAGAAAAAAACATTTTGGCTCGCATTCAGCATGCTGACCTTGCCTCCCACTTGACTTCTGAGAAATCAGTGCGAACTGAGACAGCCACTTTACCTCACCTTCAGCATGCTGGGCTTACCTCCCAGTTGTCTTCTGTACGACGTAAGCTTGGAGATGCAAACAAAGAAATTGACAATTTGAAGCTGCAGTGTTCTGTTCTTGGAGAAGAAAGAAAGAAGTCTCATCTTGAAATTGAAGCCCTAACCAGAACAAATGAATCACTTGTGCAGGATGTCCTTGACTTGAAACAAAAAAATGATGAATTGAAAGCTGAAGTATTCATGAAGCATGATGAACTGCGTATGAAAAATGGAACAATAAAGACTCTTGAAGCACAGAATGTGGTGAAGAGGAACAAAAGATTGCTTTCAAAAATGACAGACATGGCATCAGCTGTTGAACCCCTACAGCAAAAAGTAACTAAAACAAGCAAACAAAAGAAACGGTTGTCAGACGCCAAGGCTAAAATGAAAAGAAAAGTTGGCTCATTGAAAACAAAACAAAATGAGACGGTGCAAAGGAAGAGACAGCTTATAAATGAAAACAGAAATCTCAGACAGGAAAATGAACAGATGGAACAGCAGATCACTGACAAGTTGATACGACTGAAAGATCCCCAGACCGGATATTTCACTAAAGATGCAAAGCTGTGCGTCATGGAACTGGCTGGAGAACATGAAACATGAAGTTGCTGCCGCTCGGTGTGGAAAACTGATCCAAACTGTTTGCAGAACACTTCTCCATTCTCACATTCCAGAAGAAGACCTGCCATCCGAACGAACTGTTTTGCGCTTTACAGATCAGGCCCAAGTGCTTAGCTTCATACAAGTTAGCAACGCTCTGTCAGATAGCACCTGTTTTGATGTGCACACAGACGGCACTACAAAAACTGGGAAAAAGTTTGTTGGTCAGCAAGTTACTACTGACAGTGGGGATGTACTTAGCTGTGGGTACAGAGTGGTTGCCACAGAAAATGCAGACACTCTTGTAGGCATTTCCATGGATTTCCTCGAAGAACTAGCTGTAGTGCATGAAAACGATGCAGGTGCTCAGCATGAAAAGTTTTTGGAATTTCTTCAAAAGCTGAGTGGCATGATGTCAGATCGTGCCGCTGTCATGAAATGTTTCAACGAGCGATTCAACAAGCTCAGAAAAGACATGTTGCATACTACAGAAGACCTTGATTTTTTGCATTGTAATGCACATTTGTTGCTGGGACTCTCTAGCTCAGTCGTCAAAACATTCAAGGAGAATGCTGGGGATGAAAAGATGGGGAGGGAATCGACTGCTAAGTTCTCAGGAAGGAGCCGAGGAGAGCACCCTGCAGTGCGCTTTATCAGAGAAGCATGTGCGTGTTTGGGTCCAAGAGGAGACGAACGATTTGGTTGTCGAGAGCATTGGCTTGCTTTCTGTACAATGATCCAGCGATCTTCAGGAATCCAGTCATTCAAAGCCAATCGTTTCAACAACCTCTTTGAAGCCGCTGCAGCACTTCACTTCCACCGTGAAGACATTTCTGAGTTCTTTGGATCCTGCATGAACGACCTCAATTGGAAACAAGAAGGCATTTTCTTGGACAGCCAAAGTGATGCTCTTGACAACCACCTGATTGCCCTGGGACTCCTATTCTTCAAAGTCACCGGACCATACTGGATTCTGCTTGGGAAGCCTCTGCACTATCTGGACTTCTACAGATATGTTGGTGCCTTGAAGGACCTCCTTGAAAGGTAAGTTTCAATAGTAATCATGTCACACGCACACACACACACCACACACATGACATACACTCACACAGACATACACACACACTATCTCTCTCTCTCTCTCTATCTCTCTCTGAGTCTCTCTCTTTTGACAGACTTGTCTTTACCAAAATAATTTATTTCAGACATTAAATCTATTGAATTCATTTAATCTCTTCAGTGGAAAAACAATGTTCTTCTTTTTTAAGATCAATAGATTTTGATTTGATGATGTGTTTTGCTGTGCAGGTGGACACAATATCCAGCTCATACATTTTAATCTGCCAATTTCATTTATAACCGACTTATTCATAAGAATTTTATTTGATTCAATGATTGCAGGTAGTCAGAGAATCCGGTTCATACTTTAAAAAAAATATTTCATTGAAGTTATTTTTGGCACATTTGCAGGTGGAGAGTGGATCCAGCTGATGCGTTTGCCCCTGATGCCCCATCCTTGTTCGGTGTCAACATGAATCTGGAGGATGACGATATCTTCAGGTAGGTCTTTATTTATCAGCTCATGGGTACTTGGTTACCTTCTAAAAAAACACGCCAATTATGTTCTAAATTTCGTGCCCTTCCTGACATAGATACATGCTGATAAAACAACATATACATACATTTGAACATATACAAAATATTTTGTATTGACTTTATTTTCTTTCAGATTTTAAGAAAATCAGATAGACATGGAACCCAGAAGGAAGAAAGTCATCAAAACGCTTAATATTTTTTTAACAATTGTTTTAGAAACTTTATTTCCATTGAAGATAAAAGAAAACAAAGCACCCAAGACTTCATGTGTATGTTACCTGAATTGTTTTTAAAATATTTTCCTTATTTCTGTCTCAGATCCTTGATCACCATAGACAACGAAAGGAAGCAAGTTGTCGTCGCACTTCTGAAGGCGCTGTCTGCAGGTTTCCTGTTTGTCATTGGGCTCCAGCTGAAAGACTTCCTTCCTGATGGCCGCTACTATGCAGTGGAAGATGCAGAGCTTCGTGAGAAACTCCAGCACTCCCAGCTGACCAACCTTGTTGGAGAACAAGCCTTTGGAGATCTGGATTTTTCCATCTTTAAGAGGAGAAATGCAACAACCCATCACCACACTTCTGTCCACATGCTGAAGCGGAACAAAACCCTGACGGAGTGGTTTCCTGCTCTCCCACACCATCAACGAGAAGCAGCTCTATCCAAATCTGCTGAAAAGGGCCAGCAGCTCAGGAAGCAGAGCCAGCAGAAAGAACAGGCAGCTATGGCAAAAAGAAGAGAACTTTTGGAAGCCAACCGAGGAAAGCAGGCAGCCACGGCAGAGAAGAAACGACAACAAAAAATTACAATCATCGAAAATCTCAAACCCCACAGCGGTCCGTGTAACAGTGTAGCAGATGTCAAGCGTCTGCTACAAACATACCAGAAGAAGGCTCAACATCTGCAAGCAGTACGTGCTGAACTGCTCTACCGATCAGTCATTCTGGAACACAAATCAGATCTTCTCAAAGTGTCGAAAAAACTTCCCGAGCTGATTAACAACCTAAAACAGCTTGTCAGAGGAAATGCCGATCCAGAGTCTGACTCAGAAGAGGTCTCCGACTCCAGTGCTGATGAAAGTGGCTCAGAGAATGGTGTTGCAGTTGTCCGACCAAGAAAGAGGTGTCGCGTCAGTTCGCTATCAGAAGACGCCCCAGAAAATGAACCTTATCAGGCCCCGATCTTCACAAAGGAAGACTTTACATTCTCCTTTGAATCAATTAATCCTGGCATATTTGTTGCCGTGTCATATGAAGAAGAGTGGTTCCTGGGGGAGGTGGAGGAGAAGTCCAAAACAGACACAAGTTTGGCTGTGGTGAACTTTATGGATCGCTGCAAGCACAAGCGCACGATCTACAAGTGGCCATCAAGTGCAGACAAAAGCTGCATAGAGGAAAAATTTGTCATTGCAGCCAAACTTGACGTGCATACCACAAATGGACGGTTTTGGACTGTTTCTGAAGAGGACGACAGACTGATCCAGGCAAAGTTTGAGGCCTACAGGGAACTGTTCTTTGACTAGCTCCATACAAGCATGAAGGCAGCCACTTTAATTAGGTTGAAGACTGGATGGAAATGTATGTATATTTCTACCAGCGTCAATGTATACATGTATATAATTATGTATGTATATTCATTATATATATATTCATTGATACTTGTCTTCATGTTGATTATTCTTGGCTTGTCTTTAATGTGTATGTTTATCTGTATGTTAGTGTTTAGGCCTTTGTTCAGCGCTTTGAGCTCCCTGCAAAGGGAGTTAAGCGCTCTATAAATAACCATTATTATTATTATAAGAGGGGGGGGGGGGTTAAACATTTTTTAAAAGAATTGGGAATAAATTGTAGATTCCAGCATCTCATTTGACAGATCTTTGAAGAATACGATAAATACAGTTTAAATTATGAAAAACGGACGATAATTACTCTCGCAATGTTAAAATTAAATTTTAAGCGTTTTGGACGCCTGCGATTTTTGCGCGATTAGCCATTTTTAGCCATTTTTATCTACCTATTACACAAAATATGGTTAATGCAGATGGCTGAAAAAAAATAGGCTTCCACAAATTGTTGCCGACAACAACTATGCAAAATATGGGCTGTTTCAGACTAATAGATTACGTATGACATGGTCCCAAAATCAGGCTTCTACACAGATTGGCATTTTGGGTCCAAAATGGCGTCTTTTTAAGCGTCACGTTTTATGCAATATCTCGGCTTCTAATTAAGATAGAAACAAAATGTTTGTTGTGTTCTGTTTTTGGCCCTCTTTTCATTGGTATTATTTTTTTGGCTGAATAATGTAGATGTAATTTTGACCCGCCGGTACATATGTATTATTATTATTATTATTATTACATGTATTATTGTTTACTGTTGAATGCAAGCTGTGCGCTATCGGAGGCTACAACGGCTCAGACAGGCTGTGTACTGTAGAGATGTGTGAGCCATATGTATTATTATTATTATTATTACATGTATTATTGTTTACTGTTGAATGCAAGCTGTACGCTCTCGGCGGCTACAACGGCTCAGACAGGCTGTGTACTGTGGAGATGTTTGAACCATGGATTATTAATATAACATATTGTTCACTGTGCAGGCAAGCTGTACGCTATCGGAGGCTACAACGGCTCAGACAGGCTGTGTACTGTGGAGATGTTTGAACCATGGATTATTAATATAACATATTGTTCACTGTGCAGGCAAGCTGTACGCTATCGGAGGCTACAACGGCTCAGACAGGCTGTGTACTGTGGAGATGTTTGAACCATGGATTATTAATATAACATATTGTTCACTGTGCAGGCAAGCTGTACGCTATCGGAGGCTACAACGGCTCAGACAGACTGTGTACTGTGGAGATGTTTGAACCATGGATTATTAATATAACATATTGTTCACTGTGCAGGCAAGCTGTACGCTATCGGAGGCTACAACGGCTCAGACAGGCTGTGTACTGTGGAGATGTTTGAACCATGGATTATTAATATAACATATTGTTCACTGTGCAGGCAAGCTGTACGCTATCGGAGGCTACAACGGCTCAGACAGGCTGTGTACTGTGGAGATGTTTGAACCATGGATTATTAATATAACATATTGTTCACTGTGCAGGCAAGCTGTACGCTATCGGAGGCTACAACGGCTCAGACAGGCTGTGTACTGTGGAGATGTTTGAACCATGGATTATTAATATAACATATTGTTCACTGTGCAGGCAAGCTGTACGCTATCGGAGGCTACAACGGCTCAGACAGGCTGTGTACTGTGGAGATGTTTGAACCATGGATTATTAATATAACATATTGTTCACTGTGCAGGCAAGCTGTACGCTATCGGAGGCTACAACGGCTCAGACAGGCTGTGTACTGTGGAGATGTTTGAACCATGGATTATTAATATAACATATTGTTCACTGTGCAGGCAAGCTGTACGCTATCGGAGGCTACAACGGCTCAGACAGGCTGTGTACTGTGGAGATGTTTGAACCATGGATTATTAATATAACATATTGTTCACTGTGCAGGCAAGCTGTACGCTATTGGAGGCTACAACGGCTCAGACAGGCTGTGTACTGTGGAGATGTTTGAACCATGGATTATTAATATAACATATTGTTCACTGTGCAGGCAAGCTGTACGCTATCGGAGGCTACAACGGCTCAGACAGGCTGTGTACTGTGGAGATGTTTGAACCATGGATTATTAATATAACATATTGTTCACTGTGCAGGCAAGCTGTACGCTATCGGAGGCTACAACGGCTCAGACAGACTGTGTACTGTGGAGATGTTTGAACCATGGATTATTAATATAACATATTGTTCACTGTGCAGGCAAGCTGTACGCTATCGGAGGCTACAACGGCTCAGACAGGCTGTGTACTGTGGAGATGTTTGAACCATGGATTATTAATATAACATATTGTTCACTGTGCAGGCAAGCTGTACGCTATCGGAGGCTACAACGGCTCAGACAGGCTGTGTACTGTGGAGATGTTTGAACCATGGATTATTAATATAACATATTGTTCACTGTGCAGGCAAGCTGTACGCTATTGGAGGCTACAACGGCTCAGACAGGCTGTGTACTGTGGAGATGTTTGAACCATGGATTATTAATATAACATATTGTTCACTGTGCAGGCAAGCTGTACGCTATCGGAGGCTACAACGGCTCAGACAGACTGTGTACTGTGGAGATGTTTGAACCATGGATTATTAATATAACATATTGTTCACTGTGCAGGCAAGCTGTACGCTATCGGAGGCTACAACGGCTCAGACAGGCTGTGTACTGTGGAGATGTTTGAACCATGGATTATTAATATAACATATTGTTCACTGTGCAGGCAAGCTGTACGCTATCGGAGGCTACAACGGCTCAGACAGGCTGTGTACTGTGGAGATGTTTGAACCATGGATTATTAATATAACATAGTGTTCACTGTGCAGGCAAGCTGTACGCTATCGGCGACTACAACGGCTCAGACAGACTGTGTACTGTGGAGATGTTTGAACCATGGATTATCTGTGTCACTGTTAATATAACATTGTTGACTGTGCAGGCAAGCTGTATGCTATCGGCAGCTACAACAGCTCAGACAGGCTGTGTACTGTGGAGATGTTTGAACCATGGATTATCTGTGTCACTGTTAATATAACATTGTTGACTGTGCAGGCAAGCTGTATGCTATCGGCAGCTACAACGGCTCAGACAGACTGTGTACTGTGGAGATGTTTGAACCATGGATTATTTGTGTCACTTAATATAACATTGTTGACTGTGCAGGCAAGCTGTATGCTATCGGCAGCTACAACAGCTCAGACAGGCTGTGTACTGTAGAGATGTTTGAACCATGGATTATCTGTGTCACTGTTAATATAACATTGTTGACTGTGCAGGCAAGCTGTACGCTATCGGCGACTACAACGGCTCAGACAGACTGTGTACTGTGGAGATGTTTGAACCATGGATTATCTGTGTCACTGTTAATATAACATTGTTGACTGTGCAGGCAAGCTGTACGCTATCGGCGGCTACAACGGCTCAGACAGGCTGTGTACTGTGGAGATGTTTGAGCCGCTGACTGGGGCTTGGAAACCTGTGGGGGCCATGCACTGCAAGCGAAGGTAGGGGGGGGAGGGGAACTCCACTTTAAAACCCTTGCAGTTTGAAGCAGATTAAAGGTGGACCCTGACGGATGAGTTTTTGCAAGAATCACATCGATATCACCAGAAAGACAGCCTTTTCAAGGATCGGAACACTCACTTTGCTCTGGTTTCCTATAAATCAAACCGTCAAAAACGGCGATTCCTCCTTGGCGGAGATGCCGGAGAGAGAAGCCATTTTGGATGGGGTGGGTGGAGGTGACTCATTGTGGTTGAAGCTTTTTTTTTCTTTTTCTTTTTTTGTAGTGCCGTAAAAAGCAAATGGAGCTATTTTCTTTGTTGTGAGCGAATCTTCTTTAGATAAACTTTATAAAATTTTAACAAAAAAATAAATAAAAATGCTTGTATTTTGAAATTTTCATGCAAACGATTTGGTCTAAGCTCAGGCGGACATTAAAAAAGAGAAGTCACACGTCTTCTCTTTCACTAAAAGAATTTGTCTTCCAGCACCTCCGCCAAGGAGGAATCGCCGAATTGAAGGTTTGATTTCTGGGAAACCAGAGCAAAGTGAGTGTTGCGATCTCTGTAAAGGGTGTTTTCCTGGTGATCTCGACGTGTTTATTGCAAAAACTAATCCGTCAGGGTGGCCCTTTAAAGGATTGACAACATGTGCATGCAGTGCAGTGAGTTATCCGCCCCTTGTTTTACCTCAGAATTGCCTTGCCTTTTGTTCGTTGTTTTATTGTCTGTTGAATTTCACAACTCTTTCATACAGTGATACCTTTTTTTTCAACGGTATGCAGAGCAGTAAATGCACTCTCAGACAATCCTATGTAGACAAAAGAAACGGGTTGTGACTGAACTTTGTCCTCCAAATGTGGTTTTCTTTTACAGTTTACAATAGTCTCTGCACTGTGCAGCTTGTTTCTCTCCTTCCTGTATTGATGTGTCTCTGCACTGTGCAGCTTGTTTCTCTCCTTCCTGTATTGATGTGTCTCTGCACTGTGCAGCTTGTTTCTCTCCTTCCTGTATTGATGTGTCTCTGCACTGTGCAGCTTGTTTCTCTCCTTCCTGTATTGATGTGTCTCTGCACTGTGCAGCTTGTTTCTCTCCTTCCTGTATTGATGTGTCTCTGCACTGTGCAGCTTGTTTCTCTCCTTCCTGTATTGATGTGTCTCTGCACTGTGCAGCTTGTTTCTCTCCTTCCTGTATTGATGTGTCTCTGCACTGTGCAGCTTGTTTCTCTCCTTCCTGTATTGATCTCTGTGTGCAGCTTGTTTCTCTCCTTCCTGTATTGATGTGTCTCTGCACTGTGCAGCTTGTTTCTCTCCTTCCTGTATTGATGTGTCTCTGCACTGTGCAGCTTGTTTCTCTCCTTCCTGTATTGATGTGTCTCTGCACTGTGCAGCTTGTTTCTCTCCTTCCTGTATTGATGTGTCTCTGCACTGTGCAGCTTGTTTCTCTCCTTCCTGTATTGATGTGTCTCTGCACTGTGCAGCTTGTTTCTCTCCTTCCTGTATTGATGTGTCTCTGCACTGTGCAGCTTGTTTCTCTCCTTCCTGTATTGATGTGTCTCTGCACTGTGCAGCTTGTTTCTCTCCTTCCTGTATTGATGTGTCTGCACTGCAGCTTGTTTCTCTCCTTCCTGTATTGATGTGTCTCTGCACTGTGCAGCTTGTTTCTCTCCTTCCTGTATTGATGTGTCTCTGCACTGTGCAGCTTGTTTCTCTCCTTCCTGTATTGATGTGTCTCTGCACTGTGCAGCTTGTTTCTCTCCTTCCTGTATTGATGTGTCTCTGCACTGTGCAGCTTGTTTCTCTCCTTCCTGTATTGATGTGTCTCTGCACTGTGCAGCTTGTTTCTCTCCTTCCTGTATTGATGTGTCTCTGCACTGTGCAGCTTGTTTCTCTCCTTCCTGTATTGATGTGTCTCTGCACTGTGCAGCTTGTTTCTCTCCTTCCTGTATGTGTCTCTGCATGTGTCTCTGCACTGTGCAGCTTGTTTCTCTCCTTCCTGTATTGATGTGTCTCTGCACTGTGCAGCTTGTTTCTCTCCTTCCTGTATTGATGTGTCTCTGCACTGTGCAGCTTGTTTCTCTCCTTCCTGTATTGATGTGTCTCTGCACTGTGCAGCTTGTTTCTCTCCTTCCTGTATTGATGTGTCTCTGCACTGTGCAGCAGCTTGTTTCTCTCCTTCCTGTATTGATGTGTCTCTGCACTGTGCAGCTTGTTTCTCTCCTTCCTGTATTGATGTGTCTCTGCACTGTGCAGCTTGTTTCTCTCCTTCCTGTATTGATGTGTCTCTGCACTGTGCAGCTTGTTTCTCTCCTTCCTGTATTGATGTGTCTCTGCACTGTGCAGCTTGTTTCTCTCCTTCCTGTATTGATGTGTCTCTGCACTGTGCAGCTTGTTTCTCTCCTTCCTGTATTGATGTGTCTCTGCACTGTGCAGCTTGTTTCTCTCCTTCCTGTATTGATGTGTCTCTGCACTGTGCAGCTTGTTTCTCTCCTTCCTGTATTGATGTGTCTCTGCACTGTGCAGCTTGTTTCTCTCCTTCCTGTATTGATGTGTCTCTGCACTGTGCAGCTTGTTTCTCTCCTTCCTGTATTGATGTGTCTCTGCACTGTGCAGCTTGTTTCTCTCCTTCCTGTATTGATGTGTCTCTGCACTGTGCAGCTTGTTTCTCTCCTTCCTGTATTGATGTGTCTCTGCACTGTGCAGCTTGTTTCTCTCCTTCCTGTATTGATGTGTCTCTGCACTGTGCAGCTTGTTTCTCTCCTTCCTGTATTGATGTGTCTCTGCACTGTGCAGCTTGTTTCTCTCCTTCCTGTATTGATGTGTCTCTGCACTGTGCAGCTTGTTTCTCTCCTTCCTGTATTGATGTGTCTCTGCACTGTGCAGCTTGTTTCTCTCCTTCCTGTATTGATGTGTCTCTGCACTGTGCAGCTTGTTTCTCTCCTTCCTGTATTGATGTGTCTCTGCACTGTGCAGCTTGTTTCTCTCCTTCCTGTATTGATGTGTCTCTGCACTGTGCAGCTTGTTTCTCTCCTTCCTGTATTGATGTGTCTCTGCACTGTGCAGCTTGTTTCTCTCCTTCCTGTATTGATGTGTCTCTGCACTGTGCAGCTTGTTTCTCTCCTTCCTGTATTGATGTGTCTCTGCACTGTGCAGCTTGTTTCTCTCCTTCCTGTATTGATGTGTCTCTGCACTGTGCAGCTTGTTTCTCTCCTTCCTGTATTGATGTGTCTCTGCACTGTGCAGCTTGTTTCTCTCCTTCCTGTATTGATGTGTCTCTGCACTGTGCAGCTTGTTTCTCTCCTTCCTGTATTGATGTGTCTCTGCACTGTGCAGCTTGTTTCTCTCCTTCCTGTATTGATGTGTCTCTGCACTGTGCAGCTTGTTTCTCTCCTTCCTGTATTGATGTGTCTCTGCACTGTGCAGCTTGTTTCTCTCCTTCCTGTATTGATGTGTCTCTGCACTGTGCAGCTTGTTTCTCTCCTTCCTGTATTGATGTGTCTCTGCACTGTGCAGCTTGTTTCTCTCCTTCCTGATATTGATTGTGTCTCTGCACTGTGCAGCTTGTTTCTCTCCTTCCTGTATTGATGTGTCTCTGCACTGTGCAGCTTGTTTCTCTCCTTCCTGTATTGATGTGTCTCTGCACTGTGCAGCTTGTTTCTCTGTTTCTCTCCTTCCTGTATTGATGTGTCTCTGCACTGTGCAGCTTGTTTCTCTCCTTCCTGTATTGATGTGTCTCTGCACTGTGCAGCTTGTTTCTCTCCTTCCTGTATTGATGTGTCTCTGCACTGTGCAGCTTGTTTCTCTCCTTCCTGTATTGATGTGTCTCTGCACTGTGTGAGAAACAGCTTGTTTCTCTCCTTCCTGTATTGATGTGTCTCTGCACTGTGCAGATCAGGTTTGTAAGCATTTGAGAAACAAGCTTTTTTCTCTTTCCTGTATTGATGTGTCTCTGCCACCTCTGGCCAATGTCTTGCCTTAGCTTGTCTTCAGAAAGAGCCTGTCCCATTATGACACAGCTAGTTACACCTGTGCTCCGCATAGGTCCACAAATATTTTTTTAAATGCAAAGATCATTTATTCAATGTTACATTGATAGAACATGATGATAATTATGCTGTCTGTGAATGTAAGAGGGTTCCCCGTACCACACACTAAAGAATAAAGATGCAATACTGGAAGCAATGTATTGATTTGAGCACATTTTGCGTGACTTAGTAACAAACTTTATTAGCACTGTTGTCTTTGTGCCAGAGCGAGAAGGGGAGACAGAGAGTGAGAGAGAGTGTGTGTGTGTGTGTGTGTGAAGTTACGAAATACAGGTTCGGCATTCTTCATGTTTTCCGAGGTAGATTCAGCAATTTCTGACACAGCTCGGGCAACGCAGACGACACAAAATTTGAAGGACATTTCAAACGTTTTGCCTTCAAAAGCAAAATGTTTTGAACCAGACATAGCAGAATCACGTCCCAACGCGTTCTCCTGGAACTGTATGGCAAGCAAAAGTCCGACATTTACGCGGTATCCGAGTTTTTGCATTCTTGTACACTTTGGGCCTTAGCGTATTATATTATAGATGGTAAGTGTAATAAACTGCTTTAACCCTTTCACCGCCGATGTCGCATTTTTGCACCACACTGATTGAACACCCATGTCACTAAAAGACTTGAAATTAGCAACTGTTATCCAATGACCTAATTTTGTTAATTTGGGGAGATAAGGAAAGGCTTTATTTGATACATGTCATAGGCAGATTCATAGTATTGCAGACGTTAACTTTTCTTCATCCAGGTAAAACACACTAAAACATTTGGCTGAAAAATGGCTGGCGGCAAAAGGGTTAACCCTGCTGTGTGTGTTGCAGTGCTCTGGGTGCTGCAGCTGTGGGGGATAAACTGTTGGTGTCTGGAGGTTATGACGGAATGTCCTCACTGAACACGGTGGAACTGTACGACAGGAGGAAAGATGTGTGAGTATCTGTGTGTCTGTCTGTGTGTGTGTGTGTGTCTGTGTGTGTGTGTGAGTATCTGTGTGTGTGTGTGTCTGTCTCTGTGTGTGTGTGTCTGGAGGTTATGATGGAATGTCCTCACTGAACACGGTGGAACTGTACGACAGGAGGAAAGATGTGTGAGTATCTGTGTGTGTGTGTGTGTGTGTGTGTATGTGTGTGTGTGTGTGTGTGTGTCTGTCTGTCTGTCTGTGTGTGTGTGAGTATCTGTGTGTGTGTGTGTGTGTGTGTGTCTGTCTCTGTGTGTATGTGTCTGGAGGTTACGATGGAATGTCCTCACTGAACACGGTGGAACTGTACGACAGGAGGAAAGATGTGTGAGTATCTGTGTGTGTGTGTGTGTCTGTGTGTGTGTGTGTGAGTATCTCTGTGTGTGTGTGTGTGTCTGTCTCTGTGTGTGTGTGTCTGGAGGTTATGATGGAATGTCCTCACTGAACACGGTGGAACTGTACGACAGGAGGAAAGATGTGTGAGTATCTGTGTGTGTGTCTGGAGGTTATGATGGAATGTCCTCACTGAACACGGTGGAACTGTACGACAGGAGGAAAGATGTGTGAGTATCTGTGTGTGTGTCTGTCTGTGTGTGTGTGTGTCTGTCTCTGTGTGTGTCTGTCTGGAGGTTACGATGGAATGTCCTCACTGAACACGGTGGAACTGTATGACAGGAGGAAAGATGTGTGAGTAACTGTGTGTGTGTGTGTGTGTGTGTGTGTCTGGAGGTTATGATGGAATGTCCTCACTGAACACGGTGGAACTGTATGACAGGAGGAAAGATGTGTGAGTATCTGTGTGTCTGTCTGTGTGTGTGTGTGTCTCTCTCTCTGTGTGTGTGTCTGTGTGTGTGTGTGTGTGTCTGTGTGTGTGTGTGTGTGTGTGTGTGTGTGTGTGTGTGTGTGTGTGTGTGTGTGTGTGAGAGAGAGAGAGAGAGAGAGAGAGATGTGTTTTTGTGTGTAGAATGTTTGTGAGAATGAGTATGTGTGTGTCTGTGCATGTGTGTGTGTGTGATAATTTATATTGACTTATATAACAGATGGAAATATCTGTGAATGTGTCAGTGTGCATAAGCAAACATATGCAAATATGTTCCTTGTCTCATACATAATCAAGAGTTGGTTAAGTTTCCTTTGGATGATTTTTTTTAATTAAAACAATAAAAAACAGAATTGACTGTTTGATGAATGGATGGATGGAGGGGATGATGGATTGATCATGATGATGATGATCACGATGACAGGTGGACCATGGTCTCTCCCATGAAGAACCAGCGCAGTGCCTCAGGAATGGCGGTTCTGGATGGAGAGATCTACTGCTGTGGGGGACACGACGGTTTATCCATATTTGACTCGGTATGTTTTAGGTTATATTAATTTATTACCAAGAGGGAGTGAAAGAGACAGACAGACAGACAGACAGAGATCTGCTGCTGTGGGGGACGTGAAGGGCTGTCTGTGTGTCAGGGCTGTCTGTATTTGACACACAGACAGACAGAGAGAGAGACCAGGAGATACAACAGATGATCGATATTTGGTTTTGTATGTTGTGCATATTTTGGTATTCCATTTTTTTTTTTGTATTTGGTACTTTATAATCACAGTGGCGTCTCTGTGAAATTCGGGTTGCTCCAACGCGTCACAGCCAGAGGCACGCCAAAGACTGTATAGGGGAAGATAAGCATCCGGTCTCTTTTCTGTATATGAGTAGTGAGGACAGAAACACTGGTTATGTCCCTTTTAAACAGGACACATTTTGCACGTCGATAGGCCAGTTCAATTCTCCGTTCAAGTTCCAGTCTGAGTTTTTGGATAGCCTCCACTGTGAATGGTGTACTGTCGACACTAACGATAACTCTATCAGCCTGGTTCGCTGAGCTCTTAAGTAATCCATCTTACCCTTTTAGAATATCTTTGGGCACGCCACCCTTTTAAAAAAAAATTGCATGCAAGTTTTGGTTGACTGATGAGGAATGAAGGCGGGGTGGGGCGGGGTTGGGGGGGGGGGGGGGGAGTTAAATTTTGACCAAATGACAACTTTTTCGTTGCCGCTGGGTTTAGCGTGTGCTGAGTGCATGGGCACACAGGACCTCGGTTTATCGTCTCATCCGAAAGACTCCACATTCAGACCATAAGGCCTAGTGCAGAGTGAGAGGAAAAATCCCTTGTACCCATGTTCGAACTCGGGTTTATCGTGCAGGAGGCGAACACGTTACCTCTGTGCCAGTGTACACTGCATGGCTGTGTATGTACTGAATGATGTGATTACATGAGAAAGAAGGGGAAAGAGAATGGTAGGAGGGACTGCTTATTTCCTAAGGACAAGGGCCCCCATTGATTGTCATGCTGCATCACAGTTCAAATGGATCTATAGTACAGCTGCCACTTTACTATTGTTCCCTGCCACACTACAGGCTAACGTCAACCAAGGATAAAAGCTACTGGAGTAAACGGCCTAACCACACTAATCATTCCCTATTCCCTTCTCTTCAGGTGGAGTGCTGCAACTGCACTCTAGGCACTTGGCGTGACATGCCCCCCATGTTTGCTATTATTACACTATTCGGTGTGACTATTCTACATCCTCTACTCCCTGCTCTTCAGGTGGAGTGCTACAACTGCACTCTAGACACTTGGCGTGACATGCCCCCCATGTTTGCTATTATTAGTTTTCAGTGTGACTATTCTACATCCTCTACTCCCTGCTCTTCAGGTGGAGTGCTACAACTGCACTCTAGGCACTTGGCGTGACATGCCCCCCATGCGCTCCAAGCGCTGTCGTCTGGGCGTGGTCACCCTGCAGGGAAAGCTCTACGCCATCGGCGGCTACGACGGCTCCGTATTCCTACGCACCGTGGAGTGCTTCGACTCCAAAAGCGGCCAGTGGGCGGAGGTGGCGCCCATGAACGTCAAGCGGAGTCGCGTCGCCGTGGCCGCGACCTACGGGAAGTTATTCGCCATCGGAGGTTATGACGGGCAGACCAAGCTTTCGTCGGTGGAGATGTTCGACCCGGAGACGAACGTGTGGACGTTTGTGGCGCCCATGATGGCGCACGAAGGGGGCGTGGGGGTGGGGGTGCTGCCGAACGGAGACGCCTCTTACGACTGACGACATGGTGTTCACAGTATCAACAGGGCTCCTAAGTTTATGCGGATTTCTGTGAAAAATGAATCATTCTTTTTCTTCTGCTGTGTTCCCTGGCCGTACGGCCATATCTGGTAAGGTTCATACGTGTCCGGTTTTCGGTTTACGCTGGTCTCTCTGCTGCATTCAGCCAACACATTCCATTTTTAAATTGATTTTAAAGATGAAAGTTCAGGGCGAGGGAGGGGGGGGGGGGGAGTTATTTTCAGGTATTCAAAAGGATGGAAGAAAAATATAGAACAGCGGTTTAGCAATGAGATCTTTGGTAAAAGTGTGATGTTTCTAAGTACTGTAAACTGGTCTTGCTTGAGAATCATGTTCTGACATAAAACAAAACTCAGCATGTTTAGTTTAGTTAGTGTCTGAACTCAATGTGCAAATCGCAAACCAAGCTGACAGAATCGAAGTATCATCTGGGGAAAAAAATGCAATTCTGTCAGCTTGGGAAACGATTTGCATAATGAGTTAAGACACCGACACACTAAAAGTACTAAATTTACTGAGAAAACAATTGAAGATTCAAGGGGTGGTGGGTGGGATACACATGAAGAAAGGGAAGGGGAGGGAGGGGGGTGATGGTGTAAAACGGGGAGGGGGTAGAAGTGCTGAGAAAAAGAAAAGCGTGATTTTTATTTTGCATTTTATTTTCAGTTGTATGTAAATTGGGTCATGTTTTGTGTCGGATTTAGAAAGTGTGCATGCGTGTGTGCACGAGCATGTGTGGGTGTGTGAGTAAGCACATGCGTTCATATGTGAGTGCATGTGTCTGACATTACAATTACCTAATAAATTAAAAAATCCAGAAGACGAAATAGTAATTATGAATATCAAGCTAGTGAACTGTAAATATTTAGAATTACATGCAGTCACAAAAAATAATAATAATGCGTATGGTTTTTTTAAGAAAACAAAACAAAAACCTCCTCTGAACCTTTGAAATGGAATGACGGTGTTGATGAAGAACTTGAGGGCACATTGCAGACCTGTTTACCTTTACGGTTTTGCCGTAATTTTTACGGGAAAAAAGTCAAATTATGGCTACGGGAAAATAAAATCCTAAATATAAAAAAACCCCACTACAGTTGCGTCGGTAAGCGAAGCTTTTGAAACGATACCGGTGAAAAGTTATTTCGCGCCATTTCCGTTTCTGTTTCAAAATGGCGTCCAAACGAGTGCATTCCGAAGCTTCTGTATCTTCTGGTCGAAAAAATCAAAAGAAAAGACATCAAAAGTCACTTAAATGGCACAGAAATTCCGGGAAAGTGACCTAAAAATTCCAGGAATACGTCGTTCAGCACTAGGTGACGAGCATGTGTTCTGTGTCTACTGCTCGACGGACATTTAGCATTGCATACTCATGTCAGTACGATATTGACGTTCATTGGTCACCCGTTGGATTACAGTTTTTGTTGTTGAAAATTACGTTTTTTTGTTTCAGAAATTACAACTTTGCAAAATAGGGTCTGACATTATATTATTGTTGCTCTTATGTCGTACAGATGAATAATGAAATGTTTGTATGGCCAGTATCAGTGGGAATGCATGGGTGCTGCTCTTTCATTGGCTCACTGATTTCAGTATTTTTAATTTTACCAAAAACTGAACTTCAGTTTTTATAAATTTATCAACAACAACGAAAATTGCCCACAAGCGATTTGGGGCGTTTTGAACTTGGTTGCTTTATCTTGGAAGTTTACAAAGGCAATGTAATAATTTCACAAGGCTTATCAGACTACTGTCTCTGTCTATCATTTTAACTGTCTGTCTCATTATCTCTCCCTTAACTTGACCCCCCTGAATCGTCTGAATCGTCTTTCTGCCCCTGTACCCTGCTGGGGTCATGGGTCCCTGGACCCCTGCCTTTCAGTTGTTTTCATTTGGGGGAGTGGCACCCATGTGAATGTCATCTCTCTTGTTGTTTGATGTCTTGTGTCTCTCATTATTGTTTACTTAGTTATGTCTCTCTTCCTGTCCCCCCCCCCCCCCCCTCATTTTTTTCAGCCTGGATCAATGTGTGCTTCCTTTTCTGTGTCTCTTTGTATAGCTGTCTGTCTCTCTCCCCGTCTGTCTCTCTCTCTCTCTCTCTCTCTCTCTCTCTCTCTCTCTCTCTCTCTCTCTCTCTCTCTCTCTCTCTCTCTCTCTACACACACACACACACACACACACACACACACACACACACACTCTCTCTCTTCGGAGCTCCTCTCTCTCTCTCTCTCTCTCTCTCTCTCTCTCTCTCTCTCTCTCTCTCTCTCTCTCTCTCTCTCTTCGGAGCTCCCCCCCACTTTCTTTCTCTCTCTCTCTCTCTCTCTCTCTCTCTCTCTCTCTCTCTCTCTCACTCACTCTCTTCGGAGGAGCCCCCCCCCCCTCTCCCTCTCTCTCTCTCTCTCGGAGCTCCCCCCCCACTTTCTTTCTCTCTCTCTCTCTCCTCTCTCTCTCTCTCTCTCTCTCTCTCTCTCTCTCTCTCAGAGCCCCCCCCCCTCTCTCTCTCTCTCTCTCTCTCTCTCTCTCTCTCTCTCTCTCTCTCTCTCTCTCTCTCTCGGAGCTCCCCCCTCTTTCTCTTCTCTCTCTCTCCCTCTCTCTCTCTCTCTCTCTCTCTCACTCTCTCTCTCTCAGAGCCCCCCCCCCTCTCTCTCTCTCTCTCTCTCTCTCTCTTCTCTCTCTCTCCCCCCCCACTTTCTCTCTCTCTCTCTCCCTCTCTCTCTCTCTCTCTCTCTCTCACTCACTCTCTCTCAGAGCCCCCCCCCCCCCTCTCTCTCTCTCTTCGGAGCTCCCCCCTCTCCTTCTTTCTCTCTCTCTCTCTCTCTCTCTCTCTCTCTCTCTCTCTCTCTCTCTCTCGGAGCCCCCCCCTCTCTCTCTCTCTCTCTCTCTCTCTCTCTCTCTCTCTCTCGGAGCTCTCCCTCTTCTTTCTCTCTCCCTCTCTCTCTCTCTCACCTTCTTCGGAGCCCCCCCCCCCTCTCTCTCTCTCTCTCTCTCTCTCTCCCCATCTTCATATCCTGCTCGATCAACTTCATATTGAATAGGCTGTGTGTTTCCTTTTTTTCTTTCTTTCTCTGTCTTTCATTGCGCATATGTGCCAAATATTCAAGCACAGCTGTTTTCTCTGTAATCTAAATGCTGATAACATAGGCAACAATGTTCCTTAGTCACCCCCATCATGTTTACGATCCTCAATCTCAAAGACCGCTTCTTTCAGTTTTATGAAAATTAACCTAGGCTGATCCTAACCCTATGCCTTTCCCCCCAAAGAAAATGTCGGAATGTTGTTTTCCAGTGAACATTTTCAATGCGAAAATTTGAGAGGAGAGTGCCTCAAGTACATGTTTGCGTAACATTCTTCTGTACAAAGATGTTCTCATGGTATAGAATAATGATGATAGACATTTTAATTTATTTCATATTGATCGTGTACGTGCCACTTGAAGATGTATTTGGAATAGGACATTCGCCACGGGAGTTGGTACTATAGAGTAGATTACACGTTTGCCTGCATGTTTCACCGTACTCTCTTATGCAAGGCTTTCAGTGAAGTTCAAGGTCGACTGCTCATGGCTAACAGACTATTTTGGAACAATAAATTGCCTGATGTGTGACTTTCATAGCTCCTCATCATTAATCTTTGCACAATTCTGTCATAGTTGTTTCATGTGAACTGTTATTGCGTAATAGCAGTTGAACATATTTTTTTCTGTATTTCTTTTTTTGTTGGTGCTTGTTTTATTGATTGGGTTCAGAATAGAGAGCTTGCATGTTCAACTTTTCAAGACGAAACTCCTGATTTGAGGGCTAGGTTATGCAAGCCTTTGGTTTGCCTTGAGCCCACGCCATCAGTGACCTAGGTAGACTGAACACTGAAAAATTGTATTACACAAGGATTGAGATTTTAGGTCAAGTCTATTCTTCCAATCTGTTCTTGGGACGAAAACAAGACTAGGATAAAACAATCAGGCAAACAGACATGGGCGTACATCATGATGCAAGGCATCAAAGTCAACAAGACTAGGACACAACAATCAGGCAAACAGACATGGGCGTACATCACGATGCAAGGCATCAAAGTGAACAAGACTAGGACAAAGCAATCAGGCAAACAGACATGGGCGTACATCATGATGCAAGGCATCAAAGTGAACAAGACTAGGACAAAACAATCAGGCAAACAGACATGGGCGTACATCATGATGCAAGGCATCAAAGTGAACAAGACTAGGACAAATCAATCAGGCAAACAGACATGGGCGTACATCACGATGCAAGGCATCAAAGTGAACAAGACTAGGACAAAACAATCAGGCAAACAGACATGGGCGTACATCACGATGCAAGGCATCAAAGTGAACAAGACTAGGACAAAACAATCAGGCAAACAGACATGGGCGTACATCACGATGCAAGGCATCAAAGTGAACAAGACTTGGACAAAACAATCAGGCAAACAGACATGGGTGAACATCACGATGCAAGGCATCAAAGTGAACAAGACTTGGACAAAACAATCAGGCAAACAGACATGGGCGTACATCACGATGCAAGGCATCAAAGTGAACAAGACTAGGACAAAACAATCAGGCAAACAGACATGGGCGTACATCACGATGCAAGGCATCAAAGTGAACAAGACTTGGACAAAACAATCAGGCAAACAGACATGGGCGTACATCACGATGCAAGGCATCAAAGTGAACAAGACTTGGACACAACAATCAGGCAAACAGACATGGGCGTACATCACGATGCAAGGCATCAAAGTGAACAAGACTAGGACAAAACAATCAGGCAAACAGACATGGGCGTACATCACGATGCAAGGCATCAAAGTGAACAAGACTAGGACAAAACAATCAGGCAAACAGACATGGGCGTACATCACGATGCAAGGCATCAAAGTGAACAAGACTAGGACAAAACAATCAGGCAAACAGACATGGGCGTACATCACGATGCAAGGCATCAAAGTGAACAAGACTTGGACACAACAATCAGGCAAACAGACATGGGCGTACATCACGATGCAAGGCATCAAAGTGAACAAGACTAAGACAAAACAATCAGGCAAACAGACATGGGCGTACATCACGATGCAAGGCATCAAAGTGAACAAGACTAGGACAAAACAATCAGGCAAACAGACATGGGCGTACATCACGATGCAAGGCATCAAAGTGAACAAGACTAGGACACAACAATCAGGCAAACAGACATGGGCGTACATCATGATGCAAGGCATCAAAGTGAACAAGACTAGGACACAACAATCAGGCAAACAGACATGGGTGAACATCACGATGCAAGGCATCAAAGTGAACAAGACTAAGACAAAACAATCAGGCAAACAGACATGGGCGTACATCACGTTGCAAGGCATCAAAGTGAACAAGACTAGGACAAAGCAATCAGGCAAACAGACATGGGCGTACATCACGTTGCAAGGCATCAAAGTGAACAAGACTAAGACAAAACAATCAGGCAAACAGACATGGGCGTACATCACGATGCAAGGCATCAAAGTGAACAAGACTAGGATAAAACAATCAGGCAAACAGACATGGGCGTACATCACGTTGCAAGGCATCAAAGTGAACAAGACTAGGACACAACAATCAGGCAAACAGACATGGGCGTACATCACGTTGCAAGGCATCAAAGTGAACAAGACTAGGATAAAACAATCAGGCAAACAGACATGGGCGTACATCATGATGCAAGGCATCAAAGTGAACAAGACTAGGACACAACAATCAGGCAAACAGACATGGGCGTACATCACGTTGCAAGGCATCAAAGTGAACAAGACTAGGACAAAACAATCAGGCAAACAGACATGGGCGTACATCATGAACAAGTGAACAGAGGGAGAGAGAGAAAGAGAGAAGTTTGTTGGGGAAGGGCAAGGAAGAAAAGGATAAAAACATGGTTCACAGAGGATGTATGTGTGTTTGGTGGAAAAGGGTGAGGGGTGGGGGAGAAACTACTATCTAAAACAACTCATTTCCATATAACATGTATGGCTTGCAAAATATCTCCCCGTTATCACGGTACCCAGCAAAGCGGGGTTAAAATATGCTACAGCTTGTGTGTTTGTTGGTGTGTCTGTGTGTGTGTGTTGGTGTGTGTGTGTGTGTTGGTGTGTGTGTGTGTGTGTTTGTGTGTGTTTGTTTGTGTGTGTGTGTTTGTTGGTGTGTGTGTGTTTGTGTGTGTGTGTGTGTTTGTTGGTGTGTGTGTGTGTGTGTGTTTGTTGGTGTGTGTGTGTGTGTTGGTGTGTGTGTGTGTGTGTGTGTGTGTGCATTTGACCTCAAGTTCGTGTGAGTGTTTTGTGTGTTGTCTAGCTTTTCATTTTGTTAGTATTGTTTTTGTCATGATTGTAAGCGCTTAGGGCTTTTGTTAAGATGAAGTGCTCTAAATGTTCATTATTATTATTATTATGTATGTATGACTGCATCACAGCAGGCTCTTGTCACAGGATGTGTCCAGTCGATTTGTGCGTTTTAACCTAGCTCTGACAAAAGATAGGAGAAGTCAGGGGGTGGGGAGGGAAGGGGAGAAAACAAGTTGGGGATTTGGGGACCAAATTAGAGTTATGTTTTCTTTCCCAGCCAACGATCGTAAAGTCTGTAAGACGCGTGGACAGACACGTTTTTAGAGCATCTCCCAGCCAAAGCTGTCGCCAAATCAAAGAGCTTGGTCCTCACACAGAAGTTCCACTGAATTGATTGCCTACTATCTCCCTTTGTTTCTGTCTTCTGTATAAACATGTACTTGTACAGAAGTTCCACCAAATTGCCTACTCTCTCTCGAAAAAGTTGTCATTTGGTCAAAATTTACTGTCCTTCTATCATCACACAAAAAAATTGCATGAAAAAAAAAAATGGGTGGCGCGCCTCTGGCTGCGACGCGCTCTCCAGGTGGGAGCAACCCTGTTTCACAGACGCCTCTGTGACTATAAAGTACCTAATACCTAATAACTCTCTCTCTCTCTCTCTCTCTCTCTCTCTTGTTTCTGTCTTCTACAGAAGTAAACCAGAAGAGAATAGTAGTGCTTATTTGTTTGACCTGGTAAATGCCTTGCACTTATAGCGAGTGAGTGTAAAAGAAAAGAAGATTGTTTCCTAATAGACGATTTTTTTGAAAAAAACCTAGGGGAGAGCACTTCATGAAAATTAGAGTTACTCGGTCAAACACCATAGCAACAGTGCAACAATGGCGTCGAAGCTTGAAACCGCAGGATGCGAGTCAGCGACTTGCAAACATTTTTTTAGAAAACTTAGGGGTGGCCAGTGGCCACAAACTGATAAAGCTTGCAAAATGTGACTTAAATATATAAATGACATCATGTTTTAGAATGACGCACGGTGTTCTAAGTGCTGTATGTCTGCTCAAACACACGAGTCGATAGGCTACGAGAGCTGAAGGTAGAGTGACTTCCCCTGTTTGACCGATTGAATTAGGCAAGATCACTCCCACACACCATGAAATTACTCCCCTTAATTATTTCCGAACAATTCCTATTCATCAAGGACCTCAAAACATAAATGCATAAGTATTCTTTGCCATTTTTTTCTTCTCCTTGAGTATAGCTTCTTCTATTTCAAGCTTGCAAAGTACTGAAGGCCTTATGCTTATACTATAAGTTAGAGTGAGTGTATTTTAAGAAAGAGAATCATTTATCAAAGACCTAAGAACATGTACATAGGTGTCACTGAATCTGCCTTCTGTTTTTCACTGGATGTCAGCTACTGTGATGTTTTCAACTCTAGACGTGTCAGGTTTTCACTTGTTTGTGATTGATTAATGGGTTTTAACAACAGTATTTTAACCAAAGCCTTTGATCTTGTTTTACCTGGTGTTTTTATCCCTTTTTAATACGTGGTGAGATGTAACGTGGTGAGATGTAACGTGGTGAGATGTAACGTGGTGAGATGTAATGTGGTGAGATGTAACGTGGTGAGATGTAACGAGATGTAACGTGGTGAGATGCAGCGTGGTGAGATGCAACGTGGTGAGATGTAACGTGGTGAGATGTAACGTGGTGAGATGCAACGTGGTGAGATGCAGCGTGGTGAGATGCAGCGTGGTGAGATGTAACGTGGTGAGATGTAACGTGGTGAGATGTAACGTGGTGAGATGTAACGTGGTGAGATGTAACGTGGTGAGATGTAACGTGGTGAGATGTAACGTGGTGAGATGTAACGTGGTGAGATGTAACGTGGTGAGATGTAACGTGGTGAGATGTAACGTGGTGAGATGTAACGTGGTGAGATGTAACGTGGTGAGATGTAACGTGGTGAGATGTAACGTGGTGAGATGTAACGTGGTGAGATGTAACGTGGTGAGATGTAACGTGGTGAGATGTAACGTGGTGAGATGTAACGTGGTGAGATGTAACGTGGTGAGATGTAACGTGGTGAGATGTAACGTGGTGAGATGTAACGTGGTGAGATGTAACGTGGTGAGATGTAACGTGGTGAGATGTAACGTGGTGAGATGTAACGTGGTGAGATGTAACGTGGTGAGATGTAACGTGGTGAGATGTAACGTGGTGAGATGTAACGTGGTGAGATGTAACGTGGTGAGATGTGACGTGGTGAGATGTAACATGGTGAGATGTGACGTGGTGAGATGTAACGTGGTGAGATGTAACGTAGTGAGATGCAACGTGGTGAGATGTAACGTGGTGAGATGTAACGTGGTATGATGCAACGTGGTGACAGCCCTGAAATGGCCTTTGTTGGCGACGGCGCTATAATTTTAATCTTAATCTTAATGCCTTGTGTTTGTTCTTCATCTCCATCAATATTGCTTCGCTTCATATTGTTTGACCTTGCAAAGACCTTGGACTTAATAATGAGCGTTTCCTCCGAAGACAGAGTGTGGCTGCCTACGTGGTGGGGTAATCAAAAATAGTCACACACATAATGTTCTCATCGCTAGCTGATCAATGCATTTGTACCATAGTGTTCAAGAACTTCGGCTGTTGAGATGATCCCTGGAGTCTTTTAGCCAGGGTACATCAACAGCAGCAACTACGTGGTGGGGTAATCAAAAATGGTCGCACACATAATGTTCTCATCACTAGCAGTCATAGCTGCCAACCTTTCCGTATTTCCCGGAATGTTTCCGGCCATTCCGTTTAGTGGTGTCAAATTCTGTATACAAAATTTTCAACAACAAAAATGCACTTAAAATCGAGTAGTCGACATGCGTGCGGGTTTCCAATACCGATCCATCTTTTCCTACCCGAAAACCATATTCTGTGCATGCGTACAAACTTTCTTTTCTTGCCAAGATGGCGTCAAAGAAAAGCGCACAGTTGAAAAGTCGGGCCTACCAGAAGTTTGTTCCCCGATATAAGAAGAATTTTCCGTATATTTACGAGTCTTGACAAGGCGAAAAAAAAAGTTATGCCTTCTGCACAGTATGTCGGAATGATTTCAAAATGTCGCACGGGGATCGAAGTGACATCACCCAGCGCGAGTAGACGGACAGGCGTAAGACGAAAGTAGAAGTCTCCCGCTGTGAAGAAGACGCCTTTGATAGCGTAATGTTTCTCTTCCAAAACGGACAACAGTTCAATCAATGTAGAGGTAGGCATTTATTTTGAAAGAGTTTTTGTTTATTGAAAAGAAAAGAAATGTCACATCTTTTTCCATTTCTCTTCTAATGATTACAATGCCAGTCTCTCTCTCTCTCTCTCTCTCTCTCTCTCTCTCTCTCTCTCTCTCTCTCTCTCTCTCTCTCTCTCTCCTCTCTCTCCTCTCTCAACCTGTCATTAGTTATTAGCTTTTTGAACCAATTATTACTAGTCTCTGGACTTGGGGTCAATCCCCTTTCCCCTTCTCTCTCTCTCTCCCCCCCCCCCCCCCCCCCCCCAGTGAGTAGGTAATATAAACATTGTTTTTTTTAAAATCCAGTATGTAATGATGGGGTGGACAAAAATATACCTGGTACTATTATCTGTGTGTGTGTGTGTGACTGTGTGTGTTAGTTGTTACATGGTCATGTGTGTGTGTTTTGAGTATTCATAAATGCAATTTAGCTTGTTTTTTAAAACTATGTTATCTTGTCAGGAGATGACGAGTTTGCTTATAAAAGTATAAAAAATGCTTCAGCTTCAGGGGGCTGTGCCCCCTGATCCCCGCTTTCTCAGAAGAACCCCCCCCCCCACACACACCAGATTCCTTATTTTGCTTCTCAAAGGTTGGCAGCTATGCTAGCTGATCAATGCATTTGTACCATAGTGTTCAAGAACTTCGGCTGAGATGATCCCTGGAGTCTTTTAGCCAGGGTACATCAACAGCAACAACAGCAACATGAGCATTTGCAAAGAGAAAAAACCTCAGACTTTGGTACTTGTACAGAGGTTCTACTGAATTATGCCTGCCTTTGCATCCTTCGGCCGGGTTCACATTAGACACATAAGTTCCGTACGGAAAGCCCTAAATAAGTGGAAGAAAGAAGGATCAAAGTGTACGCATATAGAGGAATAACGCGTGTGTGTGCATGCATGCTGGGAGATCTATGAAAAGGGTCAGCTTGAGGTCTATGAAGAGGGATGGTGAATGCGGGCGGAGGGGGGGGGGGGGGGGGGGGGTAAAATGGGGGGGGGGGGGGGGGGGGGGGGGGGGGGGGGGGGGGGATGGGGGGGGGGGTGGGGGGGGGGGGGTGTGAGAAAATGCCTGCATGGAAAACACTATTTGTAATGGTTTGGATTCTAGGGGAGTGTGAAGGGGGGGTGGGGTGAAATGCCTTTTGCATGGAAAACACTATTTGTAATGGTTTGGATTCTAGGGGAGTGTGAAGGGGGGGGGGGGTGAAATGCCTTTTGCATGGAAAACACTATTTGTAATGGTTTGGATTCTAGGGGACTGTGAAAGGGGGGGGGGGGGGGGGGGGGGGGGGGGGGGGGGGGGGGGGTAAATGTAGTTATCGTGATTTCATTTCGGGTTGTTCCTTATGATAAGTGCGTTGTTTTGTTGTTGTTTTGGCTAAGATTTTTTAACTTATTTGTGAAGCGTAAGGAGAATAAGTGCTATTTAAATTGTCATTATTATTATTATTATTATAAAGGACCCCCAAGTATTGACGAAGAAATCATTGTCGACAACCATGGTGAAAAACTCCAAACCTTGCGCAATGAAGCCACAGGTGGTAGCTGCGTAACAAAGGGCCCGGATTAGCCAACGCACCTGGGGCTCCCCTCCTTTGTGTGTGGCAAGAAAGAGATGGGATTCCAGGCTCATTTTCTTGTCATGACTCTGTGATGTGGGTATTTCATCACGTCCAGTAATGGATGGGATTTTGAAGCGAAGGGGCCACTGCCTTTGTTTTGCCCGCTCTGCCGCCTTCGATCCCTCAAGTTACCCTAGCTTATTGGTTGGCACAGAGATTCATATTGTTTGCACCAAAGGACTGTTCTTTATTTATTTATTTGTGTGTGTGTTTTGGTTTGTTTTTTCCCCCTTCTTTTGTTAGAGATACACTGACGCACCACAGGTTGCTGTGATCCACATACAGATGTCCCCAACTTCAAATTGAGGCCTCTCTTTAAAATGATGTTTCGGTTTGAATTTGGGGGCATTTGTATGGTAGTGAGACTTGGTCAAAACAAGATTTATTTCCAGCAATAAGAGGGAAAGCACTTGAAACCCGTGATTTTGACACGTGATGTATTCTTGAGTTTGTGTTAAATTTATGTAACCTTTTTCTTTCATTTCTTTTTTTTTCTTGTTTTAAGTATTGCACGGATGTTTGGTTTGTCGAGCAATAGTGTCTTCTGATAACTGTCTGTTTTAAGTATTGCAGTGATGTTTGGTTTGTCGAGCAATAGTGTCTTCTGATAACTGTCTGTTTTAAGTATTGCACGGATGTTTGGTTTGTCGAGCAATAGTGTCTTCTGATAACTGTCTGTTTTAAGGACCGGGGTATATTTTTGATCTTGTGTAAGCTGTTTGTTTTTTGTTTGTTTGTGTGTGGTTTTTATAACATTCCGTTCTTGTTTTAGACACTGAAAGTTGAGGGAGAGACCGAGAAAAGGATGCCAAACCTCTTCTCACATTTCAGATGTTCAGGGAATTTTTGTTGGATTGGTTTGTGTGTCTGTCTGTCTGTCTGTGTGTACGTGTGTCTGTGTGTGTGTATGTATGCATGCGTGTGTGTGTGTATGTGGATATGTGTGTGTGTGTGTTGTTTTTTCCTAAGTGTGAGACATTTTTAAATAGTATGACTTGAAATGATCACAATCCTTGTACTTACCAGTGGCAATTGAGTGTAAGATAGGAAGTACTGGTGTGCATGGTGTTATTGTCTCACCTAGATGACCATAGCTGTTGACGGGACTATAATGGAAAACAAAATATATATATATGATCTCACCTAGAAGGAAAATAGCAGAGTGATTAAGATGCCAAATTCAATGCCTGACTGCAGCGTGAGTGACCCGGGATCGAATCCGGGCCTCGCACTTTCTTTCTAGTTCAACAGGAAAATCAAACTGAACATCCAGTCCTTCGGATGGGGACTTAAAGCTAGTCTGACTCGTGCGCTTAACGCACATAAAAATCCCACGGCAGTTAAATCAAGTCGATTCAAAATGATCTTTATTTCCAATAAAAGAGTAAGCTTGATAAGAGTATGGAGAAATCCCACTGTCTGGTATGACCAAATTTGTTGCTAGATTTCCCAAGTCTACCCCCATCCCCCACCCCCCCTCCTCACCCCTACCCCACCCCCAAAAAGGGTAGGCGCTGCGCTTGTGGCGACGCGCTCTCTGGGGGAGAGCAGCCCAAATTTCACAAAGATAAGTCTCTGTGACTAGGATATACCAAATACCAAATACCTAGTAACTCTCTTCCTTCTTCACTAGGCCTCTCTTACAGGGAGACATTTTCAGTGCTGTAGCAAAAGGGATTAGCTGGTCCTATTGTCCTCTGTGTGCATGTGTGTGTGTGCGTGCATGCATGTGTGTGTGTGCGTGCATATGTGTGAACATTGACCATTGTTGTATTGCCATGAAACCTACACAAAGGTTCACAAGGCTTATGTGTGTATTTGTGCATTTATGTTTGTGTGAGATAGAGATAATTTTCTACTGTTGTAGACTTGTACTCAGTGCAGTTCGCTGCAAATAAAACACATTTTCTACGGTGTGAGCATGAGTGGTTATTGAAGAAAAGAAAGTCATTTCA
>CM065703.1:1974359-1996859 GCA_017654935.2 Phymorhynchus buccinoides | reverse complement strand
TACCAATCATCTAGCAATGCGTGGGTCAGGATCAAAGTGAGACAAACAAAGCATCATTCTCAAAAACAGAATGTGCCAAGTTCGCCTTTATGACCCTTCACCCACACAGTACACATCAACAATGGTGGAGAGAACAACATACAAACAAATCAACATTTATCCAAGAGTGGCATAGCCTTCTAGCCTCGAATATGTTACACATAAACAACACACAACACGGAACAAACTGGTAAGCCTCGAAATGAATTTTTGTTTAATCAAAGAATGAAATAGTGAGGCCAAGAGAGGAGTAACGAAATTGAACAAAGGGGGAATACTCTCTTTCTAAAAAATTTTAGCACACTTTTCCACCATCTTGTAATTTATTCACCCCACTCCAATTTTCGCATTGATTTTTTTTTTTGAGGAACAACATTCTGCCATTTTGGGAAAGGGTCAGCCTAGGATTATTGTTATAAAACTGAAAGAAGCAGACTTTGAGATCGAGGGTCGTAAATATGGGAGTGGTGACTACAGTACCAGACTGCCCACTTTTCTACCGACATTTTTTTTAAAAGTAGAAATCTGCACCGGGTCTACTTTCCGCAGGAAATATTATCCATGGTGTCAATATTTTGTGGGGTCGGTTCTTTTGGGGGGACACCGTGTGGTCAGTGGACACGTGTTGTGATAAGCTGTGGCGCTATTGAGGTCAGTTTAAAACGATTTTTTTTATAGTCATCTGTCCAGTTTCTCACAGAGAAAAGGGCATAATTATAAGAAAATGGAAATGCCTATTTCTAATAGGCCTAACGGGGATGTGAAGCTTGTTATAGATTAGATTATGTCTAATATAAGTGGATGCATTAAAGATCATGAATTGTGTGTGAATTAAATTATTTGGTAAAATGTACATGTATGTCTATGATAGACAGGTTTTTTAAAAATATAAGAACTTGCCTTTAGTTGAAAGTACTCTCTCTCTCTCTCTCTCTCTCTCTCTCTCTCTCTCTCTCTCTCTCTCTCTCTCTCTCTCTCTTTCATCCACATACACACGAGCGCGCGTGCGCGTGCGCACATTGAACATTCAAGCTATTGACCTGTCGGACATCGGAGTAGTGCCTTGTCGGACAAATAAACGTCGGACTATCGAGACAAATCCAGTTTATTAATATTCAACATTAATTTTAGAAATCAAAAAGATAAGTGACGCAACAAAAGGAGCTTCATATGACGTAAGCATGAAAGACGTGGTAGATGACGTAATCCCCCCTAAACTTAATCTGTGGCCATGTTCGTTTTCTGATCATGTTCAGAGGACTGCATCCAAGGTTTGTATGACATCTAGATTGAAACGTAGGCCTCTGGTAGTTACTTTTCGTTTAAGCTTAACATACGAATAGCTTGGGGGAAAAAAAGTTCCGTCGCGACTATCGCCAGAAGTGGCGTCTGCGGCATATTGATCCTGATGTTCTTCTTCTTCTTTCTTGAACTAGTTGAAGCATCCTCCGTCATCATGTTGACGATTCTGATGCATAAACAAAGAGGGGTCTGGCATACTTATCAATATTAACTGTAGGAAAGGATAGCTGCCCAGATGATCAGCTCACTGGGGAAGTGGGGTAGGGTGGAGGGTCATGGGATATGGAGAAGGGCACACTGCTCTGGGGGAAAAGGAGAACTTCCTGTAATTGGTCTTGGTAGCAGGAAGCAGGTATGTTGCGTTGTGCGCTTGTCTCATCTGTCTGGATGGTGGGTGAGGGACTGGCCTTTGTTGAGTATTGATGGCCACCTCTTCATGGTGGTACTTGAAGAAGGTGGCCAGCCTTGCCGTTCATCAAATCATGAAAGACATCCACCAGCTTGAGATGGTATGCCTTGAGTGGGGCAGCCTTAAAAAGCGGAGAACAATCAACCGCCTGTGTCTCCTGCACGAAATAACCAACAACTGTGTCGACTTGAAGGCCAACCAGTATTTGCACCCCAGTGACCCCAGAACACGAGGAACGCAGAGGTTCTAGCAAGAAAGAGCAGACCACACCGTCCTCTACTACTCCGTTTCCCCACGAACCCTCAGAGAGTGGAACATGCTCTCCACAACCCTGACAGAGACAGCCTGTCCGGCATCCACACCAGCCACCAGGCCTCCTGCTGAGCTCCCAAGACCAAGCAGTGTATATAGTTTTAACCCAAGTTCTAAAGCAAATCATAAATCCAGTTTTTGCTAATGATAGGTATTGAGAGGCATCATGTTGGGAATCCACAGGGAGAACCAGCTGGCTGGGTCATTGTAGATTAGGGTTTTCTTAGGGTTTTCTCTGTTTATTTTGCTCTCTCTCTTTTTATTATTTTTATTTTATGTTCTATTTTATTTTATTTTATTTTATTTTATTCTTTTGTTTCTCTGACTTCGGACCTCGACCGAAATAGTACCATAAAAATCAAATTGTTGATGGTGGGCACTTAACCGGAAGAAGAAGAAGAAGAAGAGATCATACGCCACCTGCCGAGCGTGTCTCAAAGTTGGACTTCCAACGCCTTTGGGCCCAGTCCAGTAAGAAGAAGAAGAAGATTGAGATCCTGAATCAGTGAATGTTCGGAGTACTTTTTGAACTTTGAAGAAGGAGGATTTCAGCTGTGTTGCCAAACAAAGTTAGTTTGTAACGACTGAAAGTAATTCGTCTTTACACAAATTTTGCATTGCTTAAAAAAAAACAGGTAAATATTTCTACTGAACGTTATGTTTGCCTGCATAGTTTAAGGACTCTGTACATGTTAACATTATTCACAAAATATCTCTATTTCCCCATGCTAACACTGTGACTTATAAATCATATTATTAATGGCCTAACACTGTTGCCATCTTAATGCACACGTGTATTCACTCACACACACACATATGCACGTGCACGCACGTACACACACACACACACACACACACACACACACACACACACACACACACACACACACTCGCTCTCTCTCCCACACACACACCAGCTTCACACAATATGAATGTGTCAGGACACCAAAAACTAGGTCACACAGAAACCCAGACATTTTTTGTATCAAACAACAACCACTTAAGGCTTTTGGAAATGTCCATCTTAGTCAGCCACACAGACAATAGGATGAAAGAGAGCGGGGGGAAAAGCCTACCTAAAACAAAGGGAAAAAGTAGGGGGGTAAAAAGAAAAGGAACAAGGAAGAAAGGAAGGAAAAAAGAAAAGAAAAGGTTAAAAATGAATGCGGAAATGGTGGTGGGTTGCATGATGAGTGAGCAAGATAGCGGAGAGCGGATGAATGATTGGGTGTGGTGTGAGAGTTACATATGTGTTTTAATGTAAGTTTATGTTTCATATTTTTATTTAATATTTTTATTCTGATATATCTCATCTTATTTTACACGGTGGAAGACAAGTTTCTATGTGCATTGTACAATGCCAATGGACAATAAAGAAACTTATGACTTACTAGCCGGTTACTACCCGCTTCGCGGATATAAGCGTAGTCAACTGTATTAAGAATCCACTGTATTATTATTTGCGTGTTGGGTTGATTGTTAAAAAATATATAAAAAAATTGACGGAGCCAGGTTCGAACCCGGAACGTTTGTGTCAGTATGCGACGACTTAACCATTAGGCTATTGTCATCTTGCTGCTGTCTGTTGAAAGTTTTGCCTTGTAGTTGTAAAAAGCAGTGGGTAGAACCAATGACCTGGTCGATCGCTTTCTTGACTTTGACTAATTACGCTAATTACGGAGCGTGTTGCAAAATGTAATGTACCCTATGTTAACCCGGGGTCAACCATCTGGATACTGTGAAAGTTTGGCGGCGATAAAACCACGCTAAATATGGTTTTATCCCGAAAAAACCAACCACACACACACACAGCTCGGTTATATATATAGATGGGGGAAATAGAGATATCTTGTGAGTATGCTTAGTCAACACCGAAGAACACAGAAGACACGAGTGATTCCACAGCGCCACAACACCAGCATCTTGCGAGATGAAAGGAGACCGCCGATATGATTAACGTGCACAAAGATATTTACTAACCTTTTCCTGGTTTGTTTTGTTTCAGTTTTATGTTGTTTCGGTGATACATTTATTTTTCTATTTTCTTTTGACTTTGTTTTCAGATGTCTTGGCGAAAAAAGCAGTTTCATGCTTATTCAATGTCCATCTTTCCATGCATGAAATGTTGACTTTGACGTTGAATGATCTGTGCCACAACAGGTGCCTCTCCTCCCCTGGCTAGTGGGGCTGATACCAGTGCACAGCCTGACGCCTGAGGGGGAACAGCCTGAAGGGGTACAGCCTGTAGCCTGAAGGGACAGAGCCTGCAGTCTGAAGGGATACAGTCTGCGGCCTTAAGGGGTACCACCTGCAGCCTGAAGGGACAGAGCCTGCAGTCTGAAGGGGTACAGTCTGCGACCTGAAGAGGTAGTCGGAAGCCTGAAGGGGCAGAGCCTGCAGCCTGAAGAGGCACAGCCTGACGGGGCAGAGCCTGCAGTCTGAAGGGGTACAGCCTGCGACATGAAGAGGTAGTCTGAAGCCTGAAGGGGCACAGCCTGAAGGGGCAGCATCATGCCGTCCCGCACGGCTGTGCGGAGGAGGTCCTCCAGCCACATCACGCACCTGCGGAACATGGTGAGGAAGAAGTCCAGGATCCAGTTCGGGCGGGTGTCCAAGGCGTTCCTGTACGTGGTCTACAACATCTCCTGCCTCTTCAAGCTCATCTACCACGTCTTCGAGCGGCCCATACACTTCGTAAGCGGCTTAGGGTTCGTCGCGCTCGACTACTTCCTGCTGGTCCTGTTCTTCGGCGGGAGCATCGTGTATAACTACCTGGTGGCGCTGTTTCACGCCACCATCGCCCATCAGCTGGGCATCCCCCCGCCTCCCTTGCCCAGGCCGACCAGGGGGGTGCAGTCCAGCACCCAGACCTCGGGGTCCCGGCACAACGTGAGATCGGTCTCCACGCGGGATCAGGAGGTGAACACCGTGTTTGAGCGCATGTCCGTGTGCCTGTCGGCCATCAACACGGACATCCAGGACCACATCCAACGAGGGCTCGGGGGACAGACGGGCAGCGGCTCCACCCTCAGGTCGGGTTCCGGCGGCAGCGTGCGCGCCGACAGCGACCAGGAGAGCATTCTGGAGATCTCCAACGAGAACGTCAAGACCCATAAGGATCACAAATCCTACGAAACGGTCCGCGAGCACCTGCAAGGTCCATCGAGTGAGGACGCCGACAGCCGGCGAAGATCCGACTCCGGAGTGAAGTACAACTACGGCCGAGGCAGGGCTGGCGAGAGCCCCACGCCCTCCACCTCCAATAAACGGTCCTCGTCCGCATCGTCGGTGGCGGCGGCCTCCATCAGAGAAGAGGACGAGGGGGAGGGGGGCGGTCGTATTGCGGGCACCATTCGAAAGTTGTCTGATGGCGTGACGAACATCGTGGATTCCGTGAAGGAAACCATGAACGAATTCGAGGAGAAAGACAGACGGGAACGAGAGAGAGAGGACCGTGACAATCATTAATGGGGAAAGAAGGAACGAGAGAGAGAGGACCGTGACAATCATTAATGTGGAAAGAAGGAAAGGAACGAGAGAGAGAGGACCGTGACAATCATTAATGGGGAAAGAAGGAACACAATCTGACAACACCAAGACATATACGTTTGTGTCACAAAGAGAACAACTCACACAAACAGATACAAACATAAATTAAACCATTTTTTTAAAAAGATAATGAGAATGTGTGGTGGCGATTAAAAACGAAAAGCAATCTTTAGCAGTGCTGCAAGAAACACTGAGCTCACTGTCAGCCAATAACAGCCTTCCTGGATGTTTTGAGATTATTAATGAACCAGTAAGAAGAACAGTTATTTGCGTGGTAAATTAAGTCAATGGCTATTCAACAAAACAAAAAGTAACTATGTGGGGACAGGTGTTTTTTTTAAAGAGAACTTTGAATTTGAAGGGAGAACAAAGGGGAAAATGACCATCAAGTAGAAATGACAACCTACTAAACTCTTCTATTTGAAAACAAAGAAAGAAAAGAAAAGACGTGCAGCCTACTATGCAATATTCAAATGTTAAAGCACAATGTCCCAACACATGTGCCTGGTGTCTTGTCCTCTCTGATCTTGTGAGACGCGAATACGGTCACTACAATTCACACATTTGCACAAACAAGCAAACATGGCGTGTGCGTGTTTTTCCCCCCCATGTACATATGAATAGATGTCATTCTTGATACTATTATACGCTGCCATTTTATATCATTTTCTTTTTTTAGACTAGATACAATTCAACATGAATATAATTGCTCATGTAAATAAAACTTGAGTGGCCACTGATAACAGGACTCCAACTGCGTTCATTAAACCCTTTCAACGCTAGTCATTCCTCAGCCAGTATTTACCATTAAACCTACCCAGGTAGAGAGAATATTCTGTGTGCAATATTGGGGATTCCTCTGTGACTTGCATAACATAGGGCCTATCCTTACCTCCCAAAATGAAGAACATAAGGTCACTGGGTACCAGACCCTCATTTGATGCTTTTTAGTGACATGGGTGTCAAATCATTGTGGTGCCAAGAGGCGACAGTAGCAATGAAAGGGCTTAAGCTGAAATGTCCAGTTGGGCGGAAGGGAGTCTGAACCGTGTCGTCCATGTTGCGTCAGTCTGAGAATTGTGAGAGTTAAGGGCCTTGTCCGACGATGCAGTCACTCGCTCTTTCGCAAGAGGGTTCACCCATTCTCACAACGTGACGGAGGAAGCATCGTCGAACAAGGCCTTGGCTTAAGAATACTCAAAGAGACTCCACTATCTCACGTGCAAAAGAAGAGTCTATTTCCCAGCTCCCTGGATTGCATGAATATCATTCTGTCTGTGGAAAGAAGTATGTTTTTCTTTGTCTGTTTGAAAAAAAAAATTGTTTTGTTTAGTGTGTTGGTGTGTCTGTGGGGGAAAATGACATGTTCGTGTTTGTCTGGTTGTCTGACTCACTGTCTGTCTGTAGGTCTGTTGTACATGTGAACAACAAGAAACGTGGTGGAGTGTCACGGTAATGTTTACAGAAGAGTCCAACTTGGCGGAAGATAACACCACTCTGCTGCACTGTGACTTACCATTTATAAACTTGTCTAAATGACTATAGTTTGCTATATTGCTCATAGACAGTAAAATCGTGATTTACAAAAATGTTATGAACAGACTTCGAGAACATTTTGACAAAAAATGAACTTGCAATGCCAACGTTGCGAGAAACCGGGTTATCATTTAGATACTGAAACAGTGATTTAATCTTCTTCTTTTTTTTAAAAATGGGCGGCATCTTTCAGATTGAGAACCGAGCATCTCTACCGCCTGAACGTTTCCCACACAGTCGACTGTCCTTGTGGGGAACAAAGACGAAGACAAAGAAGAAGACCAATGGGTGAAAGCTTGACGCTCTATTTTACGTACTGCAAGAAGATCCTGAAAAAATAACCTGACGTTGAAGAGTGGGTTTTGAGTTTGGACTCTGACATAATGCTGATTTTTATGAATATTAATTGTAGAAGCTGACATACCCTTCCGTAATAGAGAACAATGGCAAACAAGAGGGGGGGGCGGAGGGGGGGGGGGGGGGGGTCAGTCCTTTATGTGGTCGGAAAGCGGTTTTGCTCTTGGTCATGCTTAATCCCTGCTGTACAACAATGTGCGTTATCTACTGTATTGACTAACCGTTTCTCTATCTCCTGGGCGCGTAGCCATGAGTACGTCCTAGACAGCCAACACAGGCAGTAGTGTGACAATGAGACTAAACAATTGATTCTTTGGGGAGTTAAGGCGGCGACAGACTATGTAGCTGCCTCATGTGACTCGATCAGGTCGTGACGTTTCACCTCATTTGCATACCATAGACTCGATCAGTCTGACTCAGTCGGGCCCAGTCAGGTGACAGGGCCGAATAGGGCGGGTTCTAAATTCCACTGATCGAGTCTGATCGAGTCAGATGGCTTGTGACCTCTTCTGTGCGGGAAACAAAATTTGGTCTACGTCACGACCTGATTGAGTCATATTTAAAGCTGGAGACAGACTATGCGACTGCCGCATGTGACTCGATCAGGTCGTGACGTAGATCAAATTTTGTTTCCCGCACAGAAGAGGTCACAAGCCATCTGACTCGATCAGTGAAATTTAGAACCCGCCCTATTCGGCCCTGTCACCTGACTGGGCCCGACTGAGTCAGACTGATCGAGCAGCATGGTATGCAAATGTGGTGAAACGTCACGACCTGATCGAGTCACATGAGGCGGTCGCATAGTCTGTCGCAGGCTTAAGAGGCACTCATGACAACACGCCCTGAATTACCATTTTCTTTCTTTGGATTGGGCATATAATGCGAACTGTATGTCTCATTGTGGGCGAGAAGGTCTATCAGATAATAACATGCAGTTGTTTCTAGTATTTCTTTGACACTCCTTTGTCCATCCTTTTGAGGAAAGATGACTCCACTGCTCTAGTTTGTTTCTTCAAAATAGTTTCACTTTTGTCCATGCAAAAATGTTTACAAAGAAAAAAAAGTGTTTTAAAAAATGTACTGTATATCTAAACCAACTTCCAATGAGCATTATGTACTTAAATCAAAAACATACAACTTGATAAGTTCGTAAATAAATAGTGAATTGGTATATCGTTTTACTGGAGTGAAAAACGTTATTAATTCCTGCATCAAACAGCAAGGAATCCTCCTAAAGTATGACCAGCCCTATCTTCCATCTGTTGAATAATTAAGGAGTGAGGTGAAAGTGCGTCTCTTCCCCATTACCACCCTCCCCCCAAATACCCCCACCCCCCTCCCCTCCTGCAAACACACAGCTCTTTAGCTCTCTAAACTTTGATGTCCTCTGATCATAGTGTTGACTTCTGTACCTGTTTTTGAAGCTGACCGTTTCTCTTTCATCTTCTGTGTCCCCCCCCCCCCCCCCCCATCCCTCTCCACTCCCCCTGCCCTGCCCCTTCACGTGTTCCCCCACGTGGTCATTTCACTTCAACACTTACCTATCTGCGTAAAGGGGAAAAAAACCCACAATAATTATTGGTTTACCCCTTCCCTGTTCGCAAGCCTCCTTGAAAGAAGGAACGGCTGTCGCTCACTTACTGCTTACTCTTTAATATGCAGTTATAGAACAGACACAGGTGCTATGACCTCACTTTTGAGGAAGTTATTTTTAGCCTACATTTTGTTTTCTTTTGGGTGACTTTGGTCCTCTTGGCTGAGAGAATGGGGATGTCTACTGGGCAAGGCTTCTCCAATGAATTCCAGCCCAGCACTCTGGCATAGCCGTCGCTTCCTCTGCTACCAGGACCTCATTGTCTGACATTATTGACTGACACACACTTGTATGGATATTTGTAATGAACAATTTAGGTTGCAACAAGCTATCCACTAGCCTCGAGAAATAAATACATAACATAACATATATAAGCAGAAATAACGAACAAAAGCTAACGAACAAACCAGCTTCCTTATGTTATGTGCTAATAGACAATAACAGTTGATGCATGTTCATACTTTTAAAAGTAAAGGTATAAAATATCTCAGACTAAAAGTGATATACACAAAATGGTTGAAGGGCAGTTAGGGGTGGGGGAGAGCAAAATAAAATTATTTGATCTAAGCAATAAAAAAAACTAAAAGTTAAAGATGCCATATGGTATTTGCATTTGTAGTATTTTTAGCACATTGATGACGGGCCGCATTCGTGGTCGAGGCAGTAGAACATCCCCCACTGACTGACTCTGTGACTTAAAGCACTGAGAATAGGCCGAGGCAGCATCAGTCACAATAGTGTTTTAAGTCACAGAGTCACGTCTCTGTGAAATTCGGGCTGTTCCCACTTGGAGAGCGTGTTGTTCAGTGACACGCTTTTCTTTTTTTTCCTTTTTTTTTTTTTGGGGTGGTGGTGGTGGTGGTTGTGGTATGAGAAGAAGGATGTGGACTCAGGATTCAGGAAATCTAGTTATCAATGTAGTACATACCAGGCAGCGGCATTTCTCCCTGCTCTTACCCACTTTGAAATGCTGTGGGAGTTTTAAATGCATTGGTCAGACTTGCTTTAGGTTACCATCTGAAGGCTCAATGAATTGATCCTTTACCCTGTCTAGAGTTCCATACTGGAAGGCAGAGCCTAACTAAAGTCACACATCCAATTATGCATTCGTGGAGTGAAAAAAAGGCAAGGTAACGTTTTACAAAGGGACACCACCAAACTGAGCAGGATTTGAACCTCCCAAGCTCACAATTCTGAAATAAACCACTTATGTTCTGACCCTCCTCAATGAGGATCCTGTCTGCGTTCGTTTGATGACTTGATCCATCACAGTCAACAAAAGCGCATTGTCTTATGGTGATTCAACGCAGTTGGTCATCAAAGATTGCCTATAGCCACCCGACCAGATGTTGCCAAGAGGAAACCTCTCCCTTTTTCTCGCTTAATTCATCTCATTTCCTTTTCTTCTCCTCCTCCTCCTCTTCCTCTTCCTCCTTTTTTTCTCCTCTTCTTCTTCTTCTTCTTCTTCTTCTTCTTCTTCTTCTTCTTCTTCTTCTCCTCTCCTCCTCCTCCTCCCCCCCTCCTTCTTCTTCTTCTTTCTCCACACCTTCCCTCGCCTCCCTCCCTCTGTTTCAATACATAATTGTCCAATAAGTGGGCTGTAGACCTATAAAAGGTTCCGCCTTACGCCCAGATGGATTCTTCATCAGTAGCTTCATTTCTGCTGCCAGCCTCCTCGGAGCATCCGACACATCTTGCCATTGTATCAGTCCTTGGTGGAAGAATTATCAGGTTTGCTCTCTCTTGGAGCTTTGACAATTGATTTGTATTTATGTTTTATTAGGAAAATTGACCGTAATACACCTTGACCAGTTTTTCGTTATAATACTTTATGTATACGATGGGACTATATAAAAAGCTTAACAGTTTTTGTCCCTACCACTACTACTACTACTACTACTACTAAGATTCATAGTCAGCTTTCTCATTTTTCCCGCCACCTTCAACCAAAAGCTCGTATCTCTAACGACTTTCCATCTGGGGTAAATGAGGTTGCGTAAATAGAAGAAAAACTCGTAAGTCCCAAATTCAGATAATCTAGTTAAGGACAAAAACCTCGTATCTTCGTTCTGTTCAAGCCTAAACAATTTTTTTTTAGTAATTTTAACAAAATGCAGGACTAAACTCGCAATGTCTTCAACAACATATTCATCATAGTTAATCAATTGTGGTCAACGCGATTAATTTTAACAAGTTTTTTAAAAAATTTCTCAAAACTACTAAAATTGAAATACGAGGTTTTTGAAATTCACCGACAATCGGCTTCAATGTAAGCCACCACCCAAGCAAAACCCGGTGTGGCGTTCTCAAAATGGATTTGTTCTCAAAATGTCTGCGCATGTGCGAAATCGATCATGACATACCATCAAATTGTATCTTTTGTGCATTCAACACTAAATTGACCCTAAACCTATCCCTAACCCTAACCTGAAACCGTCAAATACACAAAAAATAATTTCGCACACGCGCAGACATTTTGAGAACATATCCATTTTGAGAACGCCACACCGGCATTCAGTTAAATGTTGGAGAAAAAACCCCTCTGGGTTGTCGTGGGGAATGAGGAATTGAACATTTATGTGTCACTGTTTTTGCTGCATGTAGGGTGACTAAAGCGATGCAACCCAGAAACTCGTTAATAACACAATTAGCGGTCAAGCTACCATTCTGATTGTTCAGGTTTATGAAGAAGATTCGCAAGTGGGTTTTTTTCTCCAAGATTTCTGGGATAGCTAAAATAACAGTTTCCATGGTAACCCATTTCTATAAAAGTCCCTTGTTGATGGCTAAAACAAATTTCGCAGAAAATTTCAATTGTCTGCAAGCTGGGGGGGTTCTGAACATGACGTGTCTTATTTCCCCGAAAACTTGAAATGCAATACTGAGTTTTTGAGCCCACATTGTGAATGAGAATGTTGTCCTGCTAAGCTTACAATAAATTGAAATTGCAAACGAAGACGCTGACATTGCGGAAGCGTCTTTGGACCTCAAAAAGGTCTCTCTTTTTTCTGAAAATGGGCTACCATGGAAGCCGTTGATTTCTGGAGCACACAACTACGTCTTGGACAAACACACTGTTGTTATCTTTCATGCATCGAATCTTTTTTTAGAAACCCAAAATCTCTAGATAATTATCTTGAATATATATTTTTTTATTACACATTTTGTGGGGCTTTAAAAAACATTAAAAACATATTGTAGCATATTTTGCTAGAAGGTGATTTTATAGGTTGTTTCCGGGTCACTTTCGAGAACAGGGGTCCGTTTCACAAGGGCTAACGTTACGTAGCGTGAGCGCAAATCGGCAAAAACGGTACTAAGAAACACCTCTTTTGCGGACGTTTGTCGAAAACGTTTTGTGGCTGTGATCGAGGTAGCAAGCTACAAACTATTTGAAATATCATGGGAGATATCAATACTTCCGGCTTTTTAAAAAATATATTTCGCGTGAGCAGACTTGAACTTTAAAAATGGAAGACCAAAACAAGCTTGCCACAGCAAATATTCTTTAGTTTTTCGTGAAAAAATACGGGATGATTTTAGCAAAATAAGCAAACGCAAGTGTTTTGGAGTGCTCTTTCTTAATTTTCATCATGTTAGACGGCATAATATAGTGCACATTTAACTTGTGTGTGTGTGTGTGTGTGTGTGTGTGCGTGCGCGCACGCGCGTGCGTGCGTGCGTGCGTGCGTGCGTGTGATATTTCCATCTTACTAATGCCAAACTAGTCTTCAACATTCCTTCAAGGCTACTAACTTTTGTTGTGTCCGCCTTTAATTAATGATGACTAATGTACTGCAATGTAAAAGAGGATAACCCTAAACATCTCCCATATTCATGGCTTTATATTCGAGTGTTTGACTCGGAAATTATTTTAAACATATTGAAATTAAGGTTTTTTTATCTTGGAGGACATTCCATTGTTGTTCCTGCGCTATGCAAGCTTTTGTTTATTTGTTTGTTTCTGTGGATTTTTTTTACAGATTTGCGCAAACAGGTAAAAACGTCATGCTGACAATTCCTCTTTTTTGCAAACAACAAACAGCACTGTTGTACTTTAGACATCCCTTCATTCTTACGATTGCATCCAAAGGGATGGGTTGGCCTTTGGGGACCTTCCCCAACGCCAGCTGTCCTCAAATCCCTTTGACCGAGAGAGTGGGGATGTAAACTAAGCAAGGCTCTCCGCTATAAATCAATAATAACCCATCCCGCCATAATAGTTTATACATCGGTTATATGATCTTGTGGTGGTACCATAGCCGATGAGGTTTAACCGAGGCGTGGTTACTGCTACACATATCTGTATTATTTTAAAAATTCGGGATTTTACTGGTTTAGCACTGCCTCCGTGCATTGCCTCCAGTAGTGTTCCCACCATCTTTGTATTTACAAATGCCCCACATGGCCGAAGGCCGAAGAGGGCGTAAAACCCTATTTTCACTCCCCGCCAGAATAGCATCTGTTCCCTCTATCTGGCAGTCATGGTCGGAAACGACTGACTATTCTCTCCTGAGAATGGCAGAATGCTGCTTCTCAGTACCAAACAATGGTCAATGCGAATGTTTGAGGGAGGAAGGGGGGGGGGCGTAAGTACAAGATATCCCCAAACAGTACACTCAGCAACATCACTTTTTCCCCACCCCCACCCTCACCCAGTCCATTATTTCCCACCTGCCTATCGCTCCCTACCCCATCCACCCCATCCCTACCCTACCCCACCCACCCTTCTCCTCCTCCCCATTTTCATGTCCTCCAGTCATCCTTGACTGACAAAATAAAAAAGCTAAATATGCGACGTAGCTTTGTCCTTGAGTAACATCACGCACAGGTTTTCGTAGTAGTAAAAGATGTTTTGGTCACGTGACTAGGCATGCGCACTGGCGAACTATCTTGTCACTAACACCATTACGCATGTGTGCCGACTGCTGTGACTGTATATTCACGCATATGACGGGTATTTCGGTTGATACAGCGTTTTGAGATGCCCTGTAGCGCTCTGTCCACGCATAGTCTAATACTTTATTGCAAAGAAAAAGTCAAGATCTGTCTTATCTGGGACCTGTATCAATTAGCAAGGCATATCCTCTATGATAAGAAAATTCTGCCCCAGCCATCTGAAATAGCAGCTGCTCCCTCTGGCAGTCAGCGTCGGAAACGACAGAAAGTCAACAGGCATACAACCATCAATTACCCATAGTTCATGTTTGCAAACGAAATTCAGTTTTTGATTTATGGCTTTCCTCTTCTTCTTCTTCTTCTTCTTCTTCTTCTTCTTCTTCTTCTTCTTCTTCTTCTTCTTCTTCTTCTTGGCTCCTAGGCCATACAATATGGGCATAGTGGGTGACCATAATACAGTTACGTCAGGTCTTCAGTTTCACTTTAGATGGTGCATATCAACGTTGGGTAATCAGATAAATCCTGCCAAGTTTCGTGATGATCAGACCGGTGGGACAGACTACAGACATTGACGAAAAGATCAGAACATCGCTCACAGTATTAGAATAACGATGCGTTGCTCACAGTATTAGAATAAAGATGCTTTGCTCACAGCATTAGAGTAAAGATGCTTTGCTCACAGTATTAGAGTAAAGATGCGTTGCTCACAGTATTAGAGTAAAGATGCGTTGCTCACAGTATTAGAATAACGATGCTTTGCTCACAGCATTAGAGTAAAGATGCTTTGCTCACAGCATTAGAGTAAAGATGCTTTACTCACAGTATTAGAGTAAAGATGCGTTGCTCACAGTATTAGAGTAAAGATGCGTTGCTCACAGTATTAGGCCTAGTAAAGATGCGTTGCTCACAGTATTAGAGTAAAGATGCGTTGCTCACAGTATTAGAGTAAAGATGCGTTGCTCACAGTATTAGAGTAAAGATGCGTTGCTCACAGTATTAGAGTAAAGATGCGTTGCTCACAGTATTAGAGTAAAGATGCGTTGCTCACAGTATTAGAGTAAAGATGCGTTGCTCACAGTATTAGAGTAAAGATGCGTTGCTCACAGTATTAGAGTAAAGATGCGTTGCTCACAGTATTAGAGTAAAGATGCGTTGCTCACAGTATTAGAGTAAAGATGCGTTGCTCACAGTATTAGAGTATTAGAGATGCGTTGCTCACAGTATTAGAGTAAAGATGCTTTGCTCACAGTATTAGAGTAAAGATGCGTTGCTCACAGTATTAGAGTAAAGATGCTTTGCTCACAGTATTAGAGTAAAGATGCGTTGCTCACAGTATTAGAGTAAAGATGCGTTGCTCACAGTATTAGAGTAAAGATGCGTTGCTCACAGTATTAGAGTAAAGATGCGTTGCTCACAGTATTAGAGTAAAGATGCGTTGCTCACAGTATTAGAGTAAAGATGCGTTGCTCACAGTATTAGAGTAAAGATGCGTTGCTCACAGTATTAGAGTAAAGATGCGTTGCTCACAGTATTAGAGTAAAGATGCGTTGCTCACAGTATTAGAGTAAAGATGCGTTGCTCACAGTATTAGAGTAAAGATGCGTTGCTCACAGTATTAGAGTAAAGATGCGTTGCTCACAGTATTAGAGTAAAGATGCGTTGCTCACAGTATTAGAGTAAAGATGCGTTGCTCACAGTATTAGAGTAAAGATGCGTTGCTCACAGTATTAGAGTAAAGATGCGTTGCTCACAGTATTAGAGTAAAGATGCGTTGCTCACAGTATTAGAGTAAAGATGCGTTGCTCACAGTATTAGAGTAAAGATGCGTTGCTCACAGTATTAGAGTAAAGATGCGTTGCTCACAGTATTAGAGTAAAGATGCGTTGCTCACAGTATTAGAGTAAAGATGCGTTGCTCACAGTATTAGAGTAAAGATGCGTTGCTCACAGTATTAGAGTAAAGATGCGTTGCTCACAGTATTAGAGTAAAGATGCGTTGCTCACAGTATTAGAGTAAAGATGCGTTGCTCACAGTATTAGAGTAAAGATGCCTCAGTAAAGATGCGTTGCTCACAGTATTAGAGTAAAGATGCGTTTCTCAGTAAAGATGCGTTGCTCACAGTATTAGAGTAAAGATGCGTTGCTCACAGTATTAGAGTAAAGATGCGTTGCTCACAGTATTAGAGTAAAGATGCGTTGCTCACAGTATTAGAGTAAAGATGCGTTGCTCACAGTATTAGAGTAAAGATGCGTTGCTCACAGTATTAGAGTAAAGATGCGTTGCTCACAGTATTAGAGTAAAGATGCGTTGCTCACAGTATTAGAGTAAAGATGCGTTTCTCACAGTATTAGAGTAAAGATGCGTTGCTCACAGTATTAGAGTAAAGATGCGTTGCTCACAGTATTAGAGTAAAGATGCGTTGCTCACAGTATTAGAGTAAAGATGCGTTGCTCACAGTATTAGAGTAAAGATGCGTTGCTCACAGTATTAGAGTAAAGATGCGTTGCTCACAGTATTAGAGTAAAGATGCGTTGCTCACAGTATTAGAGTAAAGATGCGTTGCTCACAGTATTAGAGTAAAGATGCGTTGCTCACAGTATTAGAGTAAAGATGCGTTGCTCACAGTATTAGAGTAAAGATGCGTTGCTCACAGTATTAGAGTAAAGATGCGTTGCTCACAGTATTAGAGTAAAGATGCGTTGCTCACAGTATTAGAGTAAAGATGCGTTGCTCACAGTATTAGAGTAAAGATGCGTTGCTCACAGTATTAGAGTAAAGATGCGTTGCTCACAGTATTAGAGTAAAGATGCGTTGCTCACAGCATTAGAGTAAAGATGCGTTGCTCACAGTATTAGAGTAAAGATGCGTTGCTCAGAGTAAAGATGCGTTGCTCACAGTATTAGAGTAAAGATGCGTTGCTCACAGTATTAGAGTAAAGATGCGTTGCTCACAGTATTAGAGTAAAGATGCGTTGCTCACAGTATTAGAGTAAAGATGCGTTGCTCACAGTATTAGAGTAAAGATGCGTTGCTCACAGTATTAGAGTAAAGATGCGTTGCTCACAGTATTAGAGTAAAGATGCTTTGCTCACAGTATTAGAGTAAAGATGCGTTGCTCACAGTATTAGAGTAAAGATGCGTTGCTCACAGTATTAGAGTAAAGATGCGTTGCTCACAGTATTAGAGTAAAGATGCGTTGCTCACAGTATTAGAGTAAAGATGCGTTGCTCACAGTATTAGAGTAAAGATGCGTTGCTCACAGTATTAGAGTAAAGATGCGTTGCTCACAGTATTAGAGTAAAGATGCGTTGCTCACAGTATTAGAGTAAAGATGCGTTGCTCACAGTATTAGAGTAAAGATGCGTTGCTCACAGTATTAGAGTAAAGATGCGTTGCTCACAGTATTAGAGTAAAGATGCGTTGCTCACAGTATTAGAGTAAAGATGCTCACAGTATTAGAGTAAAGATGCGTTGCTCACAGTATTAGAGTAAAGATGCGTTGCTCACAGTATTAGAGTAAAGATGCGTTGCTCACAGTATTAGAGTAAAGATGCGTTGCTCACAGTATTAGAGTAAAGATGCGTTGCTCACAGTATTAGAGTAAAGATGCGTTGCTCACAGTATTAGAGTAAAGATGCGTTGCTCACAGTATTAGAGTAAAGATGCGTTGCTCACAGTATTAGAGTAAAGATGCGTTTAGAGTAAAGATGCTCACAGTATTAGAGTAAAGATGCGTTGCTCACAGTATTAGAGTAAAGATGCGTTTAGAGTAAAGATGCTCACAGTATTAGAGTAAAGATGCGTTGCTCACAGTATTAGAGTAAAGATGCGTTGCTCACAGTATTAGAGTAAAGATGCGTTGCTCACAGTATTAGAGTAAAGATGCGTTGCTCACAGTATTAGAGTAAAGATGCTTTGCTCACAGTATTAGAGTAAAGATGCGTTGCTCACAGTATTAGAGTAAAGATGCGTTGCTCACAGTATTAGAGTAAAGATGCGTTGCTCACAGTATTAGAGTAAAGATGCGTTGCTCACAGTATTAGAGTAAAGATGCTTTGCTCACAGTATTAGAGTAAAGATGCGTTGCTCACAGTATTAGAGTAAGTAAAGATGCTTTGCTCACAGTATTAGAGTAAAGATGCTTTGCTCACAGTATTAGAGTAAAGATGCGTTGCTCACAGTATTAGAGTAAAGATGCGTTGCTCACAGTATTAGAGTAAAGATGCGTTGCTCACAGTATTAGAGTAAAGATGCGTTGCTCACAGTATTAGAGTAAAGATGCGTTGCTCACAGTATTAGAGTAAAGATGCGTTGCTCACAGTATTAGAGTAAAGATGCGTTGCTCACAGTATTAGAGTAAAGATGCGTTGCTCACAGTATTAGAGTAAAGATGCGTTGCTCACAGTATTAGAGTAAAGATGCGTTGCTCACAGTATTAGAGTAAAGATGCGTTGCTCACAGTATTAGACAGTATTAAGTAAAGATGCGTTGCTCACAGTATTAGAGTAAAGATGCGTTGCTCACAGTATTAGAGTAAAGATGCGTTGCTCACAGTATTAGAGTAAAGATGCGTTGCTCACAGTATTAGAGTAAAGATGCGTTGCTCACAGTATTAGAGTAAAGATGCGTTGCTCACAGTATTAGAGTAAAGATGCGTTGCTCACAGTATTAGAGTAAAGATGCGTTGCTCACAGTATTAGAGTAAAGATGCGTTGCTCACAGTATTAGAGTAAAGATGCGTTGCTCACAGTATTAGAGTAAAGATGCGTTGCTCACAGTATTAGAGTAAAGATGCGTTGCTCACAGTATTAGAGTAAAGATGCGTTGCTCACAGTATTAGAGTAAAGATGCTTTGCTCACAGTATTAGAGTAAAGATGCGTTGCTCACAGTATTAGAGTAAAGATGCGTTGTATTAGAGTAAAGATGCTCACAGTATTAGAGTAAAGATGCGTTGCTCACAGTATTAGAGTAAAGATGCGTTGCTCACAGTATTAGAGTAAAGATGCGTTGCTCACAGTATTAGAGTAAAGATGCGTTTGCGTTGCTCACAGTATTAGAGTAAAGATGCGTTGCTCACAGTATTAGAGTAAAGATGCGTTGCTCACAGTATTAGAGTAAAGATGCGTTGCTCACAGTATTAGAGTAAAGATGCGTTGCTCACAGTATTAGAGTAAAGATGCGTTGCTCACAGTATTAGAGTAAAGATGCGTTGCTCACAGTATTAGAGTAAAGATGCGTTGCACAGTATTAGAGTAAAGATGCACACAGTATTAGAGTAAAGATGCGTTGCTCACAGTATTAGAGTAAAGATGCGTTGCTCACAGTATTAGAGTAAAGATGCGTTGCTCACAGTATTAGAGTAAAGATGCGTTGCTCACAGTATTAGAGTAAAGATGCGTTGCTCACAGTATTAGAGTAAAGATGCGTTGCTCACAGTATTAGAGTAAAGATGCGTTGCTCACAGTATTAGAGTAAAGATGCGTTGCTCACAGTATTAGAGTAAAGATGCGTTGCTCACAGTATTAGAGTAAAGATGCGTTGCTCACAGTATTAGAGTAAAGATGCGTTGCTCACAGTATTAGAGTAAAGATGCGTTGCTCACAGTATTAGAGTAAAGATGCGTTGCTCACAGTATTAGAGTAAAGATGCGTTGCTCACAGTATTAGAGTAAAGATGCGTTGCTCACAGTATTAGAGTAAAGATGCGTTGCTCACAGTATTAGAGTAAAGATGCGTTGCTCACAGTATTAGAGTAAAGATGCGTTGCTCACAGTATTAGAGTAAAGATGCGTTGCTCACAGTATTAGAGTAAAGATGCGTTGCTCAGTATTAGAGTAAAGATGCGTTGCTCACAGTATTAGAGTAAAGATGCGTTGCTCACAGTATTAGAGTAAAGATGCGTTGCTCACAGTATTAGAGTAAAGATGCGTTGCTCACAGTATTAGAGTAAAGATGCGTTGCTCACAGTATTAGAGTAAAGATGCGTTGCTCACAGTATTAGAGTAAAGATGCGTTGCTCACAGTATTAGAGTAAAGATGCGTTGCTCACAGTATTAGAGTAAAGATGCGTTGCTCACAGTATTAGAGTAAAGATGCGTTGCTCACAGTATTAGAGTAAAGATGCGTTGCTCACAGTATTAGAGTAAAGATGCGTTGCTCACAGTATTAGAGTAAAGATGCGTTGCTCACAGTATTAGAGTAAAGATGCGTTGCTCACAGTATTAGAGTAAAGATGCGTTGCTCACAGTAGTATTAGAGTAAAGATGCGTTGCTCACAGTATTAGAGTAAAGATGCGTTGCTCACAGTATTAGAGTAAAGATGCGTTGCTCACAGTATTAGAGTAAAGATGCGTTGCTCACAGTATTAGAGTAAAGATGCGTTGCTCACAGTATTAGAGTAAAGATGCGTTGCTCACAGTATTAGAGTAAAGATGCGTTGCTCACAGTATTAGAGTAAAGATGCGTTGCTCACAGTATTAGAGTAAAGATGCGTTGCTCACAGTATTAGAGTAAAGATGCGTTGTATCACAGTATTAGAGTAAAGATGCGTTGCTCACAGTATTAGAGTAAAGATGCGTTGCTCACAGTATTAGAGTAAAGATGCGTTGCTCACAGTATTAGAGTAAAGATGCTTTGCTCACAGTATTAGAGTAAAGATGCGTTGCTCACAGTATTAGAGTAAAGATGCGTTGCTCACAGTATTAGAGTAAAGATGCGTTGCTCACAGTATTAGAGTAAAGATGCGTTGCTCACAGTATTAGAGTAAAGATGCGTTGCTCACAGTATTAGAGTAAAGATGCGTTGCTCACAGTATTAGAGTAAAGATGCGTTGCTCACAGTATTAGAGTAAAGATGCGTTGCTCACAGTATTAGAGTAAAGATGCGTTGCTCACAGTATTAGAGTAAAGATGCGTTGCTCACAGTATTAGAGTAAAGATGCGTTGCTCACAGTATTAGAGTAAAGATGCGTTGCTCACAGTATTAGAGTAAAGATGCGTTGAGTAAAGATGCTCTCACAGTATTAGAGTAAAGATGCGTTGCTCACAGTATTAGAGTAAAGATGCGTTGCTCACAGTATTAGAGTAAAGATGCTCTCACAGTATTAGAGTAAAGATGCGTTGCTCACAGTATTAGAGTAAAGATGCGTTGCTCACAGTATTAGAGTAAAGATGCGTTGCTCACAGTATTAGAGTAAAGATGCGTTGCTCACAGTATTAGGCCTAGTAAAGATGCGTTGCTCACAGTATTAGAGTAAAGATGCGTTGCTCACAGTATTAGAGTAAAGATGCGTTGCTCACAGTATTAGAGTAAAGATGCGTTGCTCACAGTATTAGAGTAAAGATGCGTTGCTCACAGTATTAGAGTAAAGATGCGTTGCTCACAGTATTAGAGTAAAGATGCGTTGCTCACAGTATTAGAGTAAAGATGCGTTGCTCACAGTATTAGAGTAAAGATGCGTTGCTCACAGTATTAGAGTAAAGATGCGTTGCTCACAGTATTAGAGTAAAGATGCGTTGCTCACAGTATTAGAGTAAAGATGCGTTGCTGCAGTATTAGAGTAAAGATGCGTTGCTCACAGTATTAGAGTAAAGATGCGTTGCTCACAGTATTAGAGTAAAGATGCGTTGCTCACAGTATTAGAGTAAAGATGCGTTGCTCACAGTATTAGAGTAAAGATGCGTTGCTCACAGTATTAGAGTAAAGATGCGTTGCTCACAGTATTAGAGTAAAGATGCGTTGCTCACAGAGAGTAAAGATGCGTTGCTCACAGTATTAGAGTAAAGATGCGTTGCTCACAGTATTAGAGTAAAGATGCTTTGCTCACAGTATTAGAGTAAAGATGCGTTGCTCACAGTATTAGAGTAAAGATGCGTTGCTCACAGTATTAGAGTAAAGATGCGTTGCTCACAGTAGAGTAAAGATGCGTTGCTCACAGTATTAGAGAGTAAAGATGCGTTGCTCACAGTATTAGAGTAAAGATGCGTTGCTCACAGTATTAGAGTAAAGATGCTTTGCTCACAGTATTAGAGTAAAGATGCGTTGCTCACAGTATTAGAGTAAAGATGCGTTGCTCACAGTATTAGAGTAAAGATGCGTTGCTCACAGTATTAGAGTAAAGATGCGTTGCTCACAGTATTAGAGTAAAGATGCGTTGCTCACAGTATTAGAGTAAAGATGCGTTGCTCACAGTATTAGAGTAAAGATGCGCTTGAGTAAAGATGCTCACAGTATTAGGCCTAGAGTAAAGATGCGTTGCTCACAGTATTAGAGTAAAGATGCGTTGCTCACAGTATTAGAGTAAAGATGCGTTGCTCACAGTATTAGAGTAAAGATGCGTTGCTCACAGTATTAGAGTAAAGATGCGTTGCTCACAGTATTAGAGTAAAGATGCGTTGCTCACAGTATTAGAGTAAAGATGCGTTGCTCACAGTATTAGAGTAAAGATGCGTTGCTCACAGTATTAGAGTAAAGATGCGTTGCTCACAGTATTAGAGTAAAGATGC
>CM065703.1:1961859-1964359 GCA_017654935.2 Phymorhynchus buccinoides | reverse complement strand
CAAACAAACAAGTAGTGAAACTCATCTGCCACATCATGTACATTACATTTTTCACAAATTCTTTCATGTCTGGGTGTACCAGTATAACGCAACATGTTCACAGGCAAGTTATTATTAGTAGTTCTGAATTTTAACACAGTAATCATATAGCTATATGGCAAGACTAAGTAATATGGGTCAACACAAAAAGAGGTTTTAAACATTCTGTAGTTTAAATATAATTCGTCATTATCTACATGCATATACCAAGACTAAAAAAAAGTGTCTTTTAAGCATCGTTTCACCTTGTCCTTGAACCACAATGGATTTGCATCAAGAAAGGTTTGATTCATCCAAAAACTACTCAAGCCAGTTTCATTTAGTAATGTTTGATGTATCTGTTTTCATAAACATTTGACTCGTACATTTTCAATAGGCATTTATAAACAAGAACTGATAATTTTTCTGTCTGGTGGTCTGTTACAAGGTTAAGCCAAAATGATAACATTCTATATTTAACAGTTACACCAACAGGGAATTTACCCGTTTCCCCAAAAATCATGAGAGAAGGAGTCGACTGTCTTACTTTCAGAACCAACTTGTAAAATCTTAACTGCAGTCTCTGGATAATATCATTCATATCAAAGCCCCAAATTTCACAACCATATGTAAGGATAGGAAGTACAGTTTTATCAAATAGGTCAATTGTTAGATCTGCAGGAAGCATCAATAATTTAGCTTTCCTCAACAAAGCAAACATGGCTCGGGAAGCTCGGTCATAAAGATCACGTTGTGCGACATTCATTTTGTTATTATAATTTAACTTTAACCCTAAGTACATAAAGTTCTGAACAACCTCTAATTTTTCAGTCGCTATAAGAAAGTCGGGAAAACGTCTAACCTTACCCTTAGAAAAAATAAGAACTTTACATTTCTTGGCATTTAATTTCAAATTCCATTTTTGACAATAGCGTTGAATATTATCTAAGCCTCTTTGCAATCCTACTGGAGTTTTAGAAAATATGACAGTGTCGTCTGCATACAACAACAAAAATAATATTAACAAAATGTTCGTTCATACCTAATATATCTGCTTCTCTAGCAACTGTGGTAAGACCAGTCATATCTCTAGACATAAAAACTTTCATGTCATTCAGGAACATGGCAAACAATACAGGCGACAGGTTTTCTCCTTGCCTCACTCCAACTTCCGAGCAGAAAAAGTCAGAAAATTCACTATTAACCGCAACACATGATTTAGCTTGTGAATACATATTTTGTATTACTTTTAATAACCGACCGCTGATACCATTGTCTATACGTTTTTGCCACAAAAATGCCCTATTGACTTTATCGAAAGCTTTTTCATAATCCAGAAATGCACAATACAAGCGCTTTTTCTTAAACAACAAAATATCAATCAGCCCGTACAAAGTAAACAAGTGATCCAGTGTTGAAAAGTTGTTTCTAAACCCAGCTTGTTCCATGCCAATTAAGTGAAATGTTTCAATGTATGCCTTTAAGCGTTCGTTCAGGATACTTGTAAACAGTTTCCCCAAACAGGACAGTATGGTTATACCACGATAGTTGTTGGGATCTGCAGGGGAACCTTTGTTTTTGAATATTGGCTGTATAACCCCAATTACCCAATCAGTTGGTACTTTACCGGTAATTAATATCAGATTAAATAGTTTCACAAAAACGCCTAACATTTTCTCTGCTGAATTTTTAAGGAATTCATTTACTATATTATCTAACCCGCATGCTTTATTGCTCTTTAACTTCTTTATGCAATTTAGAACCTCATTTTCAGTAATTAAATTATCTAACAGAGCATTAACATTATCAGAATCAACTCCATTGCCAGGGGCATCATCAGCTCCTCTTCAACTGTATTCATATTTTTAAACAGCGAAGCGAACGCGCTACCACTGTGCCACTCGTAACCACGACCTCCTACTACGGTCTGAGGAGTGGAGACCCGCAGCTGAAGAATTGTAGATGGCGCGGGCTGCACGCTGCTGCTACGCTCTCAGAACGGTACACTGCCGCTATCCCGGCTGTGCACGTATTGGTTTAAATACGTTTTTGTTCACCAACACATACAATAATCTACACACAGATGGATAATGGCATCAACAGATAAACTGTATAAAATTGAAAATAAATAAATAAAAACGTATTGCGAAAAGTTCGTGCAAACGATTTGATCTAAACTCAGGTGGCCATTAAAAAAAGAGACGACACACGTCTTTTCTTTCAATGAAAAAATTTGATTTCCAAGCACCTCCGCCAAGGAGGAATTGTCGATTTAACGGTTTGATTTCCAGGAAACCAGAGCAAAGTGAGTGTTGCGATCTCTGTAAAGGGTGTTTTCTTACAATAAACTCATCCGTCATGGTGGCACTTTAATGCATATTATTTGCTATGGTACATTTCCCACTCAGCCTTTTTTCTCCTGCCTGTTTACAAAAGATTACTGCATGGTCGTAGACATAAGGGGGTTAGGGGTAGCTAAAGT
>CM065703.1:1951859-1956859 GCA_017654935.2 Phymorhynchus buccinoides | reverse complement strand
GTCGGGGCCGTCCAGCTCCCCGTATGGAGGACGAGGCATCCACCCACTGCCCCGATTTTTTTATCAAGAACATTGCATCCATTTGGTTTGTGACAGACATTCCAAGGAACTGCCAGCAGGCGAAGTTCATCTTCAAGGTTAAAGAGGACAAGGTGATGTACATCGATGTCGACGGCAGGGAGGGCCACCCGCCCTTCCTCGTGCTCTGCGACCAGGAGGCCTACAGTCACGTGGGCATCGCCCGCATCCAACCACAACAGTGAGTTGGAAATTTGAATATTTATGGATTGTTTTAAAATTGAGAATAAAAAAAGGATAACAGGCCTAATAAGCATGAAGCTTTTTTATGCTGTGTTTCTTAATCAGGGTAATAGAAGGGAACGGAACTGCTACCGTAATAATGAGTGTGGTTTATGCAAATTAGAATCAACTGCCAATCATGTTGCCAGTTTTGTCTAATTTACTCGTTATGACCCGTGTTAGGTCTGACTGTTTAAGACACTGATGATTACCATACCTGTTGATCACATCCTGCCTAGGGAGGCTGTTTCAGTTATAGTCAGTTTGTATCCTGTTTTTGTCTTTTTCTCTGTATGTTGATCTGTCTCTGTCTCCGTGACTGTGTCTGCCTGTCTCTGTCTCTGCGTGTGCCTGTGTGTCTATTTGTCTCTCTTTCTCTTTCGTGCCCATGCGTGCATGTGTCTGTTGTATGAGTATCTAGGTGTATGTATGTCTTTCTTTCTTCATGTGCGCACGTGAGCGTGACTTATGCCCAGCCCTCCTCATGTTTACAACATGGAGATATGGAGGACTTGTTCTGGTTCTGAAGGAGAAGCGATGGAGTAGGCCTGTCTTCTCCCCTGAAAGTATGATATACAAGCCATGTATGTTTAATTGGTTCGTAGATAACATAGGAACACAAATCAGCGGGTATCCCTGACAAATACTGGGAAAATATGGCCCAAGTTAGGAGGGACAACTGGAGATCAACAGCAAGGCCCAGATCTTCGAAGCAGCCAGAAGAGACGTTGCAGAGAACAGGCGAAGCAGGAGGAAAGCATCAACCGCGTAGAGCCCCCCTGACCCAGGGTTTCCCATAGAGCATGCCGATCAAGGCTCGGACTCTTCAGCCACCAGAGGCCATGAAGGAACTTCCCTACCGATCCTCGGACCCAAGGACCCTGTCATCTTCTTCAGATAATAAAGGGTGGTGGCTTCCTGCCAACAAGTGATTGCCCGTTGATGTGATTTCAGGATGGAGATCGAAAGAACAAGTGTTGAAGGGGAGGAGGTGGAATACCTTGTGCCAGGCCCTGACGTGCAGGCCCTCATTGAAGGATCGACCTTCTGCTCCCAGGCCATTGAGTACCAGTGCTCGGTGAGGATAAGAGAGAGGGGGAGGGAGAGAAAGGGGGAGTGTTTTATCCAATGTGGCGGTACCATAGCCGATGAGGTTTAACCGAGGCGTGGTTACCGCTACACCTATCTATATTGTTAAAATATCGGGACTTTACTGGTGTTGCACTGCCTCCGGGCGTTGCAGCCAGTATTGTTACCACCGTCTTTGTATTTACAAATGTCCCATATGTGTCTATGACCGAGAGGACGTAAACATCATTTTCATCATCATCAGAAAGGGGGAGTGACAGGAGGGGGGAGAGAGAAGGAAGAAGAGAAAGAAAGGTGGGAGGTGTGTGTGTGTGTGTGTGTGTGTGTCTGTGTCTGTGTGTGTGTGTGTGTGTGTGTGTGTGTGTGTGTGTGTGTGTGTGTGTGTGTGTGTGTGTGTGTGTGTGTGTGTGTGTGTGTGTGTGTGTGTGTGTGTGTGTGTGTGTGTGTCTCTGTGTGTGTGTGTGTGTGTGTGTGTGTGTGTGTGTGTGTGTGTGTGTGTGTGTGTGTGTGTGTGTGTGTGTGTGTGTGTGTGTGTGTGTGTGTGTGTCTGTGTCTGTGTGTGTATATGTGTGTGTGTATGTGTGTGTGTGTGTGTGTGTGTGTGTGTGTGTGTGTGTGTGTGTGTGTGTGTGTGTGTGTGTATGTCTGTCTGTCTGTGTGTGTGTGTGTATATGTGTGTGTGTATGTGTGTGTGTGTGGGGGGGGGGGGTGTATGTGTGTCCGGTCTGTCTGCCTGTCTGTGTATCTGCGTGCGTAGATGCATGCAAGGACATGCATGCTTGTTTTCCTGCCTGTGTGCGCATAATGTGTGTGTAGCCTATGTGAGGCTTCAATAATAATACAGCCAAGAAATGAAGAATTCCAGCCACCCAGTGCTTATGCTTAACTCTTGAGGAAAAGCCAAAACCAGTTTAAGATAATAAGCATATAATTATAAACTTTGCCTTCAGTGTCAGCAATATTGCTCTGTACACAACGCAAACTTTTGACAAGGTCGCCAGCGCTGTTGTCAGTATGCAGTGTAATTTATTTAAAACCTATACATCTAACGTTTTATCTAACAAATGTTAGTTGATTTGATTCTCTATCTGGTATTGCGTATCGACAGAACATTTTTTGTGGTAAATATCTCCATAATATTTTTTATTGTTTGCTATTTTTCTTCATTTTTGTAGTGTGAATTAATATAGCGTTTCTCGGGCAAAAATGCTTTCCTACTCCGGATTGTTCATATGTTTTGTTTCCTACTCGGAGTCCAAAAAGTAAACAAAACAAAACAAAAGAGAAAGAAAATACCTTGGGGAGTGCTGGTCTTTTTCAACCCAGACTGACCGGTAGTTGATGGGGTTTTACAAAAGTAAGAGACAGGACTGACTTGGACAAGAGAAGTGGTGTTGTCTATAACATTCAGTGTGAGGAATGCTGAGAAGGCTACATCGGTGAGACACGCCTGGGTACAGGGGATTTTTTCCTCTCATTCTGCACTAGGCCTTAACGGTCTGAACGTGGAGTCTTTCGGATGAGACGATAAACCGAGGTCCCGTGTGCCCATGCACTTAGCATACGTTAAACCCAGTGGCAACAAAAAAGTTGTCATTTGGTAAAAATGTATCCCCCCCCCCCCCCCCTCATCAGTGACAAAAATCGCATGCAAAAAATAAATAAAATTGGGTGGCGCGCCTCTGGCTGCGACGCGCTCTCCAGGTGGGAGCAACCCGAATTTCACAGAGACGCCTCTGTGACGATAAAGTACCTAATACCTAATAAAAATTAAAAAAATACGCAGACCTTTGAAAACAAGACTGAATGAATACTACCCAGAACTTCTTCTGCATACTTTGAACAGCTGACAACAAAACCCCACCATACTAACAAATTCCGAACTAGCATATTGCCAGCTGAATCACAGTTCACATACAGAAAAGTAAAGGAGGCCATAGAAATTAGAGAAAGAAAACCAAGCTCAAACAGTGATCGAGGATATGACCTACCACCAATCTGCAATAGTCTACTGAACATGGTTCACACAAATGACACTGACATCAACTCAGAAGGAGACAGCAGCAACCCCATGAACTGCCAGTCAGTCTGGGTTGAAAAAGGCCAGCAGTAGCTGGTCCACAATTCCTCAAAGGTATTTTCTTTTTCTTGTCCTTTCTTTTGTTTACTTGTTGGACTCCAACTAGGAATCAAAGCATATCATATGGCATTCCTGTCAAAGCATATCATATGGCATTCCTGTCAAAGCATATCATATGGCATTCCTGTCAAAGCATATCATATGGCATTCCTGTCAAAGCATATCATATGGCATTCCTGTTAACTGAATTTAGGCCTATGTGTAAAACATGATTTATGTCGTTGTGTCGTGCATTGCTGTGCTATTTATCTGTGAATACTTTTTTTTCAGGAGACAACCATGGACAATGCAGAGTTCTCCGTCACTACCAAGAGCGGCACGTACACCTATCTTCCCGGAGGAAGCAACGATGACTCTGTAAATTTGCACACATGGATAGAATGTCTCTCTCTGTCTCTATCTGTCTGTCTGTCTGTCTGTCTGTTTGTTTGTTTGTTTGTTTATCTGTCTATCTCCCCTCTCACATCTCTCCTATCTCTCAACCCCAACCGTTCCAATAGATTACTGTTTTATCTTCTTTGTCGTTAACTCTCAACCTCTCCCAACCTATCATTACTTATCTCAACATATCCCAACCTATCTTAACCTCTCTTAACCTATCTTAACCTCTCTTAACCTATCTTAACCTCTCTTAACCTATCTTAACCTATCTTAACCTATCTTAACATATCTTAACCTCTCTTAACCTATCTCAACATATCCCAACCTCTCTTAACCTCTCTTAACCTATCTTGACCTATCTTAACCTATCTTGACCTATCTTAACCTATCTTAGCCTCTCTTAACCTATCTTAACCTGTCTTAGCCTATCTCAACATATCCCAACCTATCTTAACCTCTCTTAGCCTATCTTAACCTATCTTAACCTATCTTAACCTATCTTAACCTCTCTTGACCTCTCCTCTCTTGACCTCTCTTGACCTCTCTTAACCTCTCTTAACCTCTCTTGACCTCTCCTCTCTTAACCTCTCTTGACCTCTCTTAGCCTATCTTAACCTATCTTAACCTCTCTTGACCTCTCCTCTCTTAACCTCTCTTGACCTCTCTTAGCCTATCTTAACCTATCTTAACCTATCTTAACCTCTCTTAACCTCTCTTCTTGACCTCTCTTAGCCTATCTTAACCTATCTTAACCTATCTTAACCTCTCTTGACCTCTCCTCTCTTGACCTCTCTTAACCTCTCTTAACCTCTCTTAGCCTATCTTAACCTATCTTAACCTATCTTAACCTCTCTTAGCCTCTTAGCCTATCTTAACCTATCTTAACCTCTCCTCTCTTAACCTCTCTTGACCTCTCTTAACCTCTCTTAACCTCTCTTATCCTATCTTAACCTATCTTAACCTATCTTAACCTATCTTAACCTATCTTAACCTCTCCTCTCTTAACCTCTCTTGACCTCTCTTAACCTCTCTTAGCCTATCTTAACCTATCTTAACCTATCTTAACCTCTCCTCTCTTAACCTCTCTTGA